>OX371188.1:6579954-7179954 GCA_947310635.1 Leptodirus hochenwartii
ACTTGTTGCGCTTCAATTTCAATATACTTCTTAAAATTACATTTGGTTGTTTTCGTTGGTTTTTTTTCAACATATAAATTTAACACGATTCTTCGTGTATATAAGTAATAATTAAATATATTTTATTTAATAATTACTATAATATAATATTTAATAATTTAATAAAAACATTTATTTTCGGTTAAATTAAAATCCGCATAATAGTTTAATCGATAATTTTTCAAACCAAATTCTAATTGCATCTTTGCACACATTGTGTTATGGATTTATTTTTTATTTTGTACTTCTTCATTTGCATCGAACATAATCACGAGTGTTCCAAAAAAAAAATCGATTGGTAAACACGAATATGTGCAAATTGGGTTCATGTTTGCCTGATTATAATTAGGCAACACTGGCAAAAATATATTTTTCAAATTTTCTAAATTTAGCAAATCTTATTGACATTTCAACAAAAAATTCAAAACTTATAAAATGTTCGAAAAAACAACACGGGCGCGCAATTCAAATGACGCATGAAACATTTTTGTGTTTTTTCGACAATTCTGCAGTTTTTTTACTTTTCTGTGATTTTGGAATAAAATTAATTACAATATTTTATATCGCAATTAAAATTTAAAACATTGTAATTTTAATTTTTTACCCTAATATGGAAAATCGCAACATAACGCGACTAAATTTTAATAAATTACCAAATTTGCTATATCCTTCCCTAAATCTTCATTACTTCAGAAATACATTAAAACTGACTGTTAGTTAAAGAGTCCGCAATCCTAAAGATTGGTTGGAAACAGCACGCCATGCCGATCTATCCTGAGCTAATCCCTTCATCTCCCTATAGCTATTCATCTCAACGTCTTCAACTATCTGACTCACATACTCCAATCTAGGCCTACCTACCCCTCTCTTTCCCTCCACTCTTCCTTCTATGATCAATTGCATAATCCCCCCATGCCTAAGAATATGCCCTACTAATCTGTCTCTCCTACGCTGTAACACTCTCCAGATACTTCTCTTCTCCCCTACTAACTCTAGTACAGCTTCATTTGTTACTTTATCTTCCCAACCAATCCTCATCATCCTCCTATAACACCACATTTCGAATGCTTGTAATCTACGCTTCTCTTCCTTTCCTATAATCCACGCCTCACACCCGTACAGTGCTACACTCCAAACATATACCTTCAGTAATCTTTTTCTAATACCCAAGTCAATATTTGATCTTAAAATCTGTTCTTTTTCTACGAATGCCTTCCTACCCTGTGCTATCCTACACTTTATATCTACCTTGCTTCGATTATCTTTTGTGATTCTACTGCCTAAATAACAAAAATCTGGCACTTCTTCGATTCTATTATCTCCTATTGAGATCCTCATTTTTCTACTGCATTCCTTTTTGTCACACCTCATCACTTTAGTTTTACCTATATTTATTTTCATGTTAAAATCCCTAGTCAATACTGCCTGCATACCATTCAATACCCTTTCTAAATTCTTTTCGCTTTCTTCCAATATAGCTATATCGTCGGCGAATCTCAACATATATATTTTCTCTCCCTGTACATTCACACCTACACTATACTCTTCTTTTACTTTGTTTATTGCATCTTCTATATATAGATTAAATAATAACGGTGAGATTGTACATCCCTGCCGAACTCCCTTCCCTATTTTTGCTACCTCTTCTTCCCCCTCAATTCTAACTAAGGCAGTTTGGTGTTTATATAAATTAAAAATTATTCTCCTATCCTTATAATCTATACCCGTTTCTTTTAAAATTCTAAGTCCCAATCTACATTATCAAATGCCTTTTCTAAGTCTACAAAAGCTATGCAAGTTACCTTTCCTACCCTATTTCTTTTTTCTACTACCGTTCTTAGTGCTAGAATCGCCTCTCTCGTCCCTCTGTTTTTCCTAAAACCAAACTGATCTTCTCCTATCCTTTCCTCTACTTTATTTTCTAATCTCCTATAAATAATCTTTAACAATATCTTCGATGCATGTGATAGTAGGCTAATGGTCCTATAGTTCTCACACAAATTAGCTCCTATTTTCTTCGGCATTGTTACTATTCTACTACGCTGAAAATCCTGTGGTACTTCTCCCTTCTCATATATTTTACAAACTAACCTGTATAATCGCTCCTGCATTTTTTCCCCTGCGTGTTTTATTAATTCGGCTGGTATCATATCAATCCCCGCTGCTTTGTTATTCCGTAAATCATTTAATGCTCTATGAAACTCTGACCTAAGTATGCTAGGACCTAAGTCATCCTCATCTATCTGTTCCACACTTTCTAGCTCCTCCATGTCCTGCCTACCTTTATATAAATCTTCAAGATACTCCTTCCATCTTCTAGCTTTTTCCTTATTTTCTGTGAGTTCCTTACCCTGCTTATCACATATAATGTTACCCTTTGGTTTTACTTTAGAAAAATGTGACTTAATTTTCCTGTAGCCCAAATCTACTTTACCTCTTCTCATATCCTCGTCAATATCCTCACAATTTCCTTTTATCCACTCTTCTTTCGCTAGCTTGCATTTCCTATTAATTAAGTTCCTTAGTTCCTTATATTTTTTCTGTCCTGCTTCTGTGTTTCCTATTTTAATTTTCCTTCTTGCTTCTATCATTTCCACTATTTCTTCCGTGATCCATTCCCTCCTACCTGCCCTTTTCTTTGTGCCTAATACTTCATTTGCTGCTGTAGTTAACCCATTTAAAACTGACTGTAGAAAAAAAATAAAAAATTGTAGCAGCCTATTTAAAATTTGCGTTATGCAATTTCATTATGCAATTTAGTTAGTAGAAACGATGCAACGGCCAATGGAATATTGTGATTTGTATCGCATCGTGACTTGTCCAGAGCAAACAAAGATTCGTATATCTCGTGGTATCACCAGCAACGGAATTGGTACCCACGTATTTGCTAATGCGCCATAAATAAATATGAAATGACTTCAAAGTGCGGTACGCCGACAACCATATGGTACTGATCCGTTCGTGGTTTCTGCACTTACTATCAATGGAAAACTAACACAACTCAAAATGCATTTAGATGTTCAAAGGAAAATCAAATTGAAGTATTCCTGATCGAAAAAAAATTGTATATCGAGTTTGGTTTGAAATTTTAACAAATTTTGTTCATTTAATGTATTGGTTAACGAAAGGCAAAGCTGGGTATTTTTTAATTTATATCGTAAACCTGTGATTTATAAAGATTTAAATTAATCAATGTATTAACAAATTATCTTAATTTTGAGTTACGAAATTTATCAATTTAACCAATTGCATTATGAAAATTAAAATATTCGTGTGTGTAAAAGAACACATTTTGTGTTACGGTGGTTTATCATTAACATACCCACAAAATTAACAATGCTTAAGTAACATATTTGGTACTTTTCGACTAAGAAATTAAATATTATTGTCAATAAAAGATTAAAAATCCGGTGGTATTTCATCGAATAAATAAAATGTTCCATCAAATGGTAGGCATAGTTATTTTTTAGGTGGTATGTGTTAATATTTGAAGATGTGGTGGTTTAACATTAAATAAATTGAACATTTTTAATGTACAACGTATTTTTTGTATTTTTTTACTTGTGTTGGTATTCCATTGACATATATTCATCAATCAAGCATAATAAAATTTTATATTTCTTTAGAAAAGACAAAATACTCTTAATATCCTTACGATATCACTTAAAAACTGTAACAACTCCCAAATTGCAGATTATACACAAATTGTGTAATTCTGCATGTGCGCAAATTTAATATAAAACAAACTATCGCACTTAAAACGATTTAGTTCTTAGTTTTTGACTTTTGTTGGTATTCCATTGACATTTATTTTTATTCGCAGTGTTTTTTTTTTAAATTTTAATATTGGTGCGAAATATCATTCTTTTTTTCGATCATTTAAAAAACGATGCATGTATTTTTGTTAACAGTAAATTTATTTTATTAGTTTTTATCAAAAAATTTGCCACGTATGTTAAACTATCACCAAGAAAAATGAATGGTATGTATTTTTTTTTAAATTAGCTCAAGTATTTTTATTAATACAAATGGTTAATTTAGATAAACGATTCGCGCGATTATTAAAAAATAAATTATCTAAAAAAAAAACCCGCATCGATCTTGCAAAAGAACAATTCAATTAAACTATTTGTTCATTTAAACTATTTCTTAATAAACTCAAATTTATTTCCATCCATATAGATAATATACATGCAAAATTTCGCCATAAAATATTTTATAAATAGCATTTATAGATTTTTGGGGGATAATGTAGATTGGGTTGGATATAGGGTTTAAAATTTTGAAAAAAAAAAAAAAAAGTTGCGCACAAGAAATACCACCCTCGAAAAAGTGTTATAAATTAAATTCAAAATACCGATCGTACAATATCCAAAATAGCTTTAACAAGTTTATTGATGAACTAAAAAAAAATGTCTGAAAAAAACTGCCGAGACATTTTAATTTACTTTTATATACCAATTTTTATTATGTGACCCAGGGTATTTTTTAATATAATAAAAAATGTTAAGGGGATACCATACATTTTTGCATCACACACACTTGCAATGTTAATTAGTACTCACACACTTAAGTCATTCTTTTCGCAAACAATTTCAGAATCCTTTTTAATTACCCGAAACCAATGTGGTCGCATTTTGCTACTTTTTCCAGTAATTCGAAAATTGAATTTGGATTTTCTTTTCAAGATTTGCTCCTACTAAGTTAAGGTATATATCGTCAAAGTATCGCATTATTCGACACAATTAGAAATGAACGATAAAATACATTTCAAATCGATTTTAGCCAAATTAAAAAAGTGTGCTATCCCCTTAAAAAAAAAAAAAAAACAGAAATAAATTGCATGTTTCATCGTGAAAATGAAGCCAAAGTGTTATTTGGAGGTTGCGATATAACGACATGTTGAGGCAAAATTTAAATTTGCAAATCTCTTAACACTGAAATTTATTTACACGTACGTCATCCGCTGGTTCTTTCTTAATAACTATTCACTTATCGTTGTAACATTCCAACTGTATGGTATCCCCTTAATATTAAGATGCACGCCCCTTCGGCGCAGCCATCTAGTAATTTGGACGGGCATTTTTTTACGGTGCCGAAGAAAAATGTTTGTACGTTTGTACATACCGGTGGTCAACAAAGAGTGAAGCAAACGTAAAAAAAAGCGTCAAAGGCGGTCCTTCTACATGACTATATAGTACGCATCTCTTATAGTATATGTATAATGTTAATAAAGAAGTATGGAGATTGTAGTTGAGATATAAGACGGTACAAAATATACAATATGGTGGTGTGTAATATATGTGCATAGACACAAGCATTAAATATCATCTTACTTCACGCGCAAAAGTTATTTACTCAACAATAAATAAACCATTAAAAATTCGAGGAACACCTCAAACAACTAAATTAACTTCCCAGTTAATTTAGTTGTTTGAGGTGTTCCTCGAATTTTTTTCGGTAATAAATAAGAATAAATTTTCAACATTCTGCAGAATTCTTTTCGAAACATTCTGTTCGAAACGTTGTAAATGCTCTGGAGAATTCTTACGTAGACTGTATAAAATATTTGTATATATTCGACAGTGACTAATAAGTACGTGAGTTTATTTGGAATGTTAAATTTTACGTCGATTAGATTTTTGCCAAAAAAAATATTTTTTTTTTTGTTTGGTGGCGTCTCGACTATCAAACGTAATAGCATGCGCTCCTTAATTATTTTTTGTATAAAAGTGGTAGTGTGTAAAAAAAAAAAGCCATTGCTGTTTAACAAAAAATATTGCATATACATCATCAAAGACATATTTCGAAGAAAAAACAAATTAGTTTAGAAAATGTATTTATATGTTGTGAAAAAATCGATAGGATTGAGAAGAATATATATTGCTTTGATTTAGTACGTAAAAGCACATATGAATCGAGTACATATATATCTTTCCCTTTGCTCTACCTTCAATAATAAATTGCATAAAATTACCTAGTACTTATTAAAATTCACATTTTTCATATATTTACCTAATAATTGTTTTTTTCACTTTACATAAATCATTTTTATTGTCCACGCCCCACGGCGGTACAATACGACACTACACACATACGCTTTTAGTACTCCATTTTCAAAATATCTAAGTCAATATTACATTTTCAAATTAGCTCTGTATTGACAGATTTCTTACAAAAAAAAAAATTATATTAACGTTATTATTTTATACGATCTTTATACAATAATGTAGATTATAAAGTCATCGATGAAACAATTGCCAAATAACTTGAGAATTAGCAATATAGAAAATCCCTATTAAGCTACAAACCAGAGCTTTATATATTAATAAATAATATTGAATATTATAATCGTGTTTTTTTCCCGTTATCGCTCAACCGTCTGTCGATTTTCCTGCCATAAAGCCCCAATATAGAAAATTTATTGATTAAAATCGCAGTTATAAAATACAAAACCGATGCATTTTCCCCGTAAAAGTGACATTACTACGCGGTTCACGGGATAACGGAAAGCTAATCTTATTTGCTCTGTACATTCCGCACTTTATACATGGATGTATATATTCATAGATTTCAGTGGCGTATTTTTAATTTTTTTTAATAATATTAAAAGTAAGCGCAATTCAAATAACGACACGTCTATTTTTTTAATATTACTGCCGAAGATATATTTATTCCATTAAATAAAGTTACTACATAATCAAAACAAAATATTTCTAGCAATATTTTAAATTTTGTCAAAAAATATCGCTAAAAAATGGGTAATTTATAATTAATGATGGAAAATAATTTATATATTTTTCAATGTAATGGAAAAGTATTCGAACTTTTATTACATTTCCAACTAAATTTTTCGCTTCAAAGCTTGTATAAAAAAAAAATACACACACAGCGTATATGTCACAAAAATATACTTGTTTTTGTACGCGGATAGTTTTTTTTTTAATTTTTATACTATAAAAGAACATACTTCACTATAATCTACCCCCCACCTTATAAATTTTATGGAAAACGCCACTGCTATGTCATAGATACGTTCAACGTATACATATGGTTGCAATAATAATTTATTATTATCAATTTATTTTATCATCTGCAGGAAGTATTCAGGGAAAATATCTATTTTTAATATACCAAGGACTAAACTAAACGATATATTAAAAGTTGCACCTAGCGGTTTTTTTAAACCGGTTTTATATGGTATAAAAGTAAATACGTTCATAAATCTAAATGTCGAAGATATGTCCACATCAACAGCTATACATCACAAGTCTTGCAGATTTATAAAAAGCCAAGAATAATGGATAAGGTTTAAAAAATTATTATCTCCATAGTTAAATGTAATTATACTTTATCAGCTGGTAATTAGGTATGCGTACAAGAATCGAATTTGTATTGACAAATAATCAATATTAACAATTTTAAGAATATTGAAAGTTATTGATATTTATGTGTCATTGTGACATATAGAAAGTTACAACAGCTTTTGTGTATTTTAAAATTTTGTAATTTCTGTAATCGGTAAATTGAGAAAAAAACTACATAAAATAAAAACACAGCTTGTATAGAATTTTAGGAATTTTGTGTATGCGATTGGTGAGTGGAAAAATCAAAGAAAGTTTTTTAAAGGCCTTTCGACGGAAGTTCAAATCCAAAAAAAAATGAAAAAATAAAATTGAAACGTCAATTAATTCATAAGTGTATGCAGAACATAAAAATGTGCATTAATTAGTTCGTTAAAATCAAAAAATCCATTACACATTAATATTCAAATGTATGTATTGAAAAATACTGGTTATTCTAAAAAAAAAATGTATGTTATTAAAAACAGAATTTGTTTTAATGCGGATACATTTTTTGATTATACATAAATTAGTTAGTTAAAGAGTCCGCAATCCTAAAGATTGGTTGGAAACAGCACGCCATGCCGATCTATCCTGAGCTAATCCCTTCATCTCCCTATAGCTATTCATCTCAACGTCTTCAACTATCTGACTCACATACTCCAATCTAGGCCTACCTACCCCTCTCTTTCCCTCCACTCTACCTTCTATGATCAATTGCATTATCCCCCCATGCCTAAGAATATGTCCTACTAATTTGTCTCTCCTACGCTGTAACACTCTCCAGATACTTCTCTTCTCCCCTACTTACTCTAGTACAGCTTCATTTGTTACTTTATCTTCCCAACCAATCCTCATCATCCTCCTATAACACCACATTTCGAATGCTTGTAATCTACGCTTCTCTTCCTTTCCTATAGTCCACGCCTCACACCCGTACAGTGCTACACTCCAAACATATACCTTCAGTAATCTTTTTCTAATACCCAAGTCAATATTTGATCTTAAAATCTGTTCTTTTTCTACGAATGCCTTCCTACCCTGTGCTAACCTATACTTTATATCTACCTTGCTTCGATTATCTTTTGTGATTCTACTGCCTAAATAACAAAAATCTGACACTTCTTCGATTCTATTATCTCCTATTGAGATCCTCATTTTTCTACTGCATTCCTTTTTGTCACACCTCATCACTTTAGTTTTACCTATATTTATTTTCATGTTAAAATCCCTAGTCAATACTGCCTGCATACCATTCAATACCCTTTCTAAATTCTTTTCGCTTTCTTCCAATATAGCTATATCGTCGGCGAATCTCAACATATATATTTTCTCTCCCTGTACATTCACACCTACACTATACTCTTCTTTTACTTTGTTTATTGCATCTTCTATATATAGATTAAATAATAACGGTGAAAGTGTACATCCCTGCCGAACTCCCTTCCCTATTTTTGCTACCTCTTCTTCCCCCTCAATTCTAACTAAGGCAGTTTGGTGTTTATATAAATTAAAAATTATTCTCCTATCCTTATAATCTATACCCGTTTCTTTTAAAATTCTAAACATTATGTCCCAATCTACATTATCAAATGCCTTTTCTAAATCTACAAAAGCTATGCAAGTTACCTTTCCTACCCTCTTTCTTTTTTCTACTACCGTTCTTAGTGCTAGAATCGCCTCCCTCGTCCCTCTGTTTTTCCTAAAACCAAACTGATCTTCTCCTAGCCTTTCCTCTACTTTATTTTCTAATCTCCTATAAATAATCTTTAACAATATCTTCGATGCATGTGATAGTAGACTAATGGTCCTATAGTTCTCACACAAATTAGCTCCTATTTTCTTCGGCATTGTTACTATTCTACTACGCTGAAAATCCTGTGGTACTTCTCCCTTCTCATATATTTTACAAACTAACCTGTATAATCGCTCCTGCATTTTTTCCCCTGCGTGTTTTATTAATTCGGCTGGTATCATATCAATCCCCGCTGCTTTGTTATTCCGTAAATCATTTAATGCTCTATGAAACTCTGACCTAAGTATGCTAGGACCTAAGTCATCCTCATCTATCTGTTCCACACTTTCTAGCTCCTCCATGTCCTGCCTACCTTTATATAAATCTTCAAGATACTCCTTCCATCTTCTAGCTTTTTCCTTATTTTCTGTGAGTTCCTTACCCTGCTTGTCACATAAATTATAATATATTATTTTGTTTTTTTAAATATGGTACTTACATTTTCAAACAACTCATTTTTTATACTATAAAATAGTTCAATATTTATTAATATAACTATAAAAGATTTTTTATCGAGATTTTTGGTATTCTATTCAAAAAAACAATTGAAATGTATTTATTCTGCATACTGCATTATATTCGAATATATGTTAGTGAAATTAATACACGATAAAAATATTCGATTATTCTAAAAAAGTTAAATGTAAATCAATTTCGATCTTCCATACCATTACAAAATTTTAAGGACGCGTGATTTAATTTTTTAGGGAACATTTTGACTTGCTTCCAAATTGAACTTTCAGCCGTACATTAAATTAATCAAAATTATTTTCATGCAACTAGAGATATTTCAAATATTCGCCGTTATTATTCATTTTTGGTCACCTAACGAAAAGTCGACTAGGACATTTGCTTGGTTAAAAAATCAGAATTAAACGAACTTCATCGTTTGTTTCGATAAAAAATACATTACTAGACAAATTAGCGATCTTATTGCTTCGAATTCCATTCCGCTCAGGATATTTTCTTAAAGAACAAATTTCTAGACACTATGGACCTTGTGAATATCGCCATCGAGGAATTAGTAATAAGAAATTTCAACAAATTTCGTTAATCCAAAAAAGATACAGAAGTAACAGTAGAAGAAGAAATCGATCATATTGTTCATAAACCTCTTCCATTTCAAACGGCTGAAACAACCACATTATTTTATCAGGTATACACAACGAAATTGTACGCTACAAAAGGAAATTTCATATCCACACCAAAATATCGCATCTAACCAACACCGTTTGTTTTTCAAATATCGTTACGAAAAATACAATTCCCCACAGTCAGCATACCCCCATTTTTCACGTGGGACTTTACGCTCGGGGAAGACTGCATGAGCGCGCATATCGAGAAATGACAACAAGCACTGCGCTTGCGCAACGCGAGCGCATCAATACCACACTCCGCCGCCAATGGAACGTGCAGACTGTGGCGGAGGGTGTCATCTGTAGCCGCGGGGGAGCTTTTCATCGCCCCCCCCGCCCGTTTGATATTCCACACGCTGAACCAGCGCCGAATTGTTCCGAGTGACGTCGTTTTACACCAGCGGCCACACAATTCGTTACGAAAATACCGACTGAATGGGGAACGTGGAATTTAATAAGGTTTTTTTTTTGAAGACGTCAATGTTTTGACGTGTCCATATAAATAAATAAATAAATTATCTAGTTTTGAATAATGATTTCATGAAAATTATTGAAATGAGCGCGTGGCAAACTAGGTCATATAGGGAGGTATTAAGTTATTAGTTATAGAAGGTAGAGTAGAAGGAAAAATTGGGTTGGTAGGCTTAAATTGGAGTCATGGACGTGTGTGGGATGAATATTGATCAGGAAAATTAACTCAAAATATATAAAATCCTTGCGGACTATCTAATTAACTAATATTTGCACGAGTAAAAAGAAAAAATACAAATAAATTAATAGGAAAAGTTATATCTGATATGGACCAACTCTTCTGGAATTAAGATAGTCTTAATTGCGTTTTAAATAACGTTTAATAGATCTGTACAAATTCAAAAGGATAGATTTTACATGTGCAGTCAACATTGGTAGGATTAGGTAGTTGCCTTGCAGATATTGTTGTTATTTTTAAAAGGGGTGGTTATTGAGGATTTGGACTTTATCAGGACTTTTACCCGAATGGTGAGGACTCAAACCAGTAGGTGAATTCTTAATCGCCGCACCTACACAGCGTATTAAATAACAAGACGTACATTGAAAAAAAATTCGTATATATATAAAACAATTGTTCGAACCTAACAAAAAAAAAATTCTTTAAATGTGGACTGGAGAATTTTTGGTTTTTAATTTTCTAATAATATTTGTTTGCGTGATTTTTTGCTGAAATAATATATTCTCTATTGGAAATATTAATTGTTTACAGCAAATAATATCTGTTCTTTATATAAATGTTAGTTATTTCGAGGGAACTTTTGTATAAAACTCTTCTTCTCATACATTACGTTATGTTAAATCCTTGTTTTTTATATTAAACAAATTTTTTTTTAACACTATTATTTTAGGTAAAGCTGCGAAATGTTTATGAAGAACAAAGATTATTGATTCTTCCCAGTTCATGACAATAGTTTATTTATTATTAAATACTACGTTTGCCTGAAATAAGACAAAATTTATTTATAATAAAAAATATATAAATATGCACAATTCGCAAATAAATCTAATTATTGTTCTTACCATGTCTTTTTTTTATTAGTGTAATAATATAAAAAATTACCGAAAACATTTTTCGATCCGATATGCTGTTGAGAATATTAAAACAACCCCCAAAATCAGTACAAACTAACTATAGTAATATTCAACACACATTTGTATAGCTATATTATATGTCTGCGTAGACCGTCGGTTAGCAACTGCTTCCCTTTTTCCCGTTTCCGACGGCCTCGCATTTCGAGCAGCGAACGACGGTACAAGACTTCTTCTATATACGAAGGTAAAATTCTATATCGAAGGCGTATTGTAGATCTCCCGCGGAGACAAAGACAAGATTCAAAATGGGCGATTTCCCTCGCGATTGCAGCGAAAGATATTTTATTTGTCAAATGCTTAATTGAATTCTGTTTAAATTGATTAATACGCTTCTATTGAACCAGCTGAAGACATTCGTTTAATTAGGAATTTTTATTAACCATATGCCAGCCATATAAAAAATTTTCCACGCTGTGATAAAATGTTTACAAATTGCTGTTTCAAAATTTCGTCATCTAACTTTTTAACAAATGCCACTTCCTTTGAAGATCTGAAGATCTTTTCCCTTCGAAGATCCGAGGGGGTTACTTCAAATTAACTTTTCGTGCAATTTATAAAGGGACAATTCGCTAAACAATGCGTTTTATAAATGACTAGAAAAACTGCAAGTTCAATTTGGGGGCGATTTGAAAAAAACTATGAGTTGTTAAAATCGTCTTCAAATTTTGGAAGTTATATTTTGCAAATGAAAAACTTAATTTCTGTACTTTAAAATAGATTTGTTGATATAAAATTTTCCGATTGAACTGGAATTCGTTAAAATTCGTTTCTAGCATGATTTATAGTAATTTTACGTCGTTTTTTAATTTTTAACAAAAATCGAATTTTTACCCTATGCACATCTTTCGACAAATTTTTGAGCTTTTTCCATTTCACGCGAAAATCGATAAAAATGATTTCTAAGACCATTTTTACAGTCTTAAATTTTTAATTTGTGCCAAAATCGACGAAAACATGATATACATTTTTTTCGCTACAAGAAATCTATTTATATCTATAATATTTAAGTAAAATTTTCAAGTTTTTAAGTTAAATATACATTTTTAATTTAAATCATCGTATAGTTTTAAAAAAAGCCCATAACAAATCAGTTATATTATTTTACCAAATTTTCTCAAAAATAAAAAATGGATACTCAAAATGTTTTGCTTTCGTTAACAGTGTTGTTATATTTCATATTAAAATCCCGTAAATTCTACTCAAGAATGGAAAACAAAAAAAAAACAGCTGCTAGCGATTTCTAAAAAAAAAAAAAACAGTTTCTAAATATTATATTAATAACGCCGCATCTGCCCATATATTCGAATAAAAACTTTTTAATCCACTTTTCCACTACAAATTATAATAAATAATATTATTTCATAAATTTATCTATTCGATGTCCAAAAAAAAAAATCCATTTTCCAATTACCATTCTTTCGATATGATATAAACTAATTATAAGATAATACATATAATTTATTATTATAGGTCAGAAAATGGTTAGATTCGATTTTGACGTTTTGATTTGCAATTCTAATCTTTGCACACCAATTAATAATACAGGGCGATCGATCAATTAAATTTTGATTGGCCAGAACTTGTGAATAAATGAATCCAATTCGGTATAATGGGAAATATAATCGGATTATCAGTTTATCTGCAAGAGATTATTTGAACAAATCAAATTAACTTGAAGAAATTAAAAAAAAAAAAAACGTATATACTATATGCTAGAATTTAGAACAAGGTAAATATTTTTTTAAATCATTTTTATAACGGTCGTTTTTTTTAATTAATAAAATAACAAGTTTCACAAAATATTTAGGATAAAATTTTATATAATAACTACTAGACTGTTGTAATTTGTTGGGAAAGTTTCTGTTATAGATTTTAGCATTTCTTTTTCTGTATTTATTGCAGCAATGAATTTTTCTACATCGATTTTTTTATAAGCTATAAATAAAAAATACCGTTTTTATTAACAAATTAAATTCGGCACATTTTTTGTTTTGTCATTTATTATACCATATAAGTGAATATAAAACATCAAATTAAATATCAAAACTAATATCGCTAAACAAAGAAACTATGCAGAATTTTTTTAAACGTTTTTTTTTTTTTTGTGATATTAATTTTTCTAATCCTTATACTTATAAATGTAGAAATGAAAATTCGAAAGAGTATATTCAAGGTATATTTTTAAATGTTTCGGGTAGGCATAAATAAATACACAAGTAACGAATTCAAAGAGATCTTGAACATTTATTGTGACAAAAACTTAAATATACAATATATTTATGTTACATAATGTTTAAATATAATATTTTTATATATATATACAAGTTTGGTTCACATTGTTGCACTGATAAATTCCATCCGTAAAACACTATTTATCTATACTAATATAGCTCTATTGAATCGGCCAATTAAATCAATATGATTGTTGCAAAATTTACCAATACGTGGCCATAAATTATCTCTATCGCAAAACACGGAGGGCAATCTCTTCAGCCCGCAAGAAATTGTACAACAATATATCCGACAAAATGAACCGCAATTTATTTAAGTCATCACAACGTTTGTTCATCAATCATTAAAAATGTACAGCAATTATAAATTTTTTTTATACAATTTATACAAAAACAAAAAAACAATATCCTTCTTAAATATTTTTATCCGGCAAATCACAATTCACTTGCGCATATTCGAATTGTTACGATTCGCAACGAAGAAATGTAATTGACAAAATAAATACAATAAATGCGATTTGCTAAGTTAGATTTATCTAAAGTAAAATTAAATCAGAAATAGTTTACTTTAAGTGAACTTAGATGACCTTAGAATCTGGTGCAACCACTTCGAGGGTAGTTCAAAAGAGTGGTGGCTATGAAAATGCACGAGTTTTAGAGTGAGCATTAATTTTTTACAAAATTGTATTAAGTAATATTAACTGTATTGAGTTGACAATTATAATAGCAATGAAAATTCTCATTTTTATTATTGTGAAGACTTAAATATTAGGTAACGAATTTTCAAAAAAAAAAGCTCGAACTCAAAAAGCGTAAATAATAATAAACAACACTTCAATGATCATGCACTCTCTTTGTTTGCACTCTCGTTATCTACCTCGTGAATTGTTTCTATATAGCCAAATATGTGTTTTTCCATTTTTTTTTTTAATAAAATAAAAAATCTTTTCAAACAAATTTGAATCATATTAATGTTCGGAAAAAATTGGAATTTTATATTACAATTTAGTAGCAATATCTAAGTGATTTCGAGAATATGTAATAAATATCTCTTTATATATTTCGTAAAATGTATAATAAAAATGTAAAAAAAAACAACAACATAGTTACGTAACTAAAATAAAACATTCGAGAAAATCTATAGAATTTTATAAAATACAAAAGCAGCGGAATTAATATTATTAGCACAGTTCGCGGCTTCATTTCCAATTAAAACCGCTAATTTATAATTATATTAAACAAAATGAAATCTTCTGTTGACATTGCGTTTACAGGTAGATACAATTACCTATAGAATCTACATTTACAAAAATCCTACTTATCAAATTAATTCCTTAAATGTACTATTTACAAGTTGCACATAATTTGAACAAAAAAATAAATAAATACAAGAGAGTACGCTGTAAGATTTGATTTGAAACGGAATATGTAATTACATGGAGAGATGTTATATTTTCCCGGTTTCGTCCTCATCGTCCGATTTTCGTGTAAGCGTTTGTTGAACGCGATACGTTCGCAAAAGAAACTTTGGTCGCACCGAAGACGCGTCTGTGATTAGACGATACGGAACGTGTACATAACACGCACTAACATGTTCCTCACGTTAGTTAACTTCTAGTTTTTTTAGGGAAACCATTTGAACACTGCTTTAGTGCACCATTCGAAAATTTGTATAATTCTATATAAGTTCAGATCAAAATGTATGCGAGACAAGTTTCTGTTCTTACAATTATATAAAAGAAAACCAATTACTTGTGGGTATGTAGTACCAATGTGTATTAATCAGAATTGGAAGTTGTTTTGCGTAATGCACCTGCCGGTACATTAGGCGAGGGGGTACTGTCACAAGCTCGTGGTACCAGCTGACGAATGGTACAGCGGACTGTTGTAGTAATCATTCCCGATGGACGAGTGCGTGTGGACACTGTTGGACAGTGGACTCAACGTATTGTAGCCGTACTGCATATCGTAGATCTTCATATCGGACTTACTCTCGCTGGGCAGCAGTCTGTTGATGCTGAACGGGTGCGTAGCGGGCGTGTACCCGGGCGGTTCCTGTTTCAGATGATGGCTCATGCCGGCACTGTGGTGGTGGTGGTGCTGGTGGTCACCCGCCAACGAAATCGGATACCTATTCACCATCGCCGACAATTCCTCCGGACTAATATTCGGCTGGTGGTGCGGATGGTGCATTGCCGGCAGTTCGCTGTGATGCAGCAAATTCATTTGATCCATGTCCAATTTGCCGGCGTGTAAACTGGACAACATGTTCGCGGCTGTGGCATCTGCGGCACTCTTCTCCATCATATGGTGGCTTTTATGTGCGTCATCGTTGATTTGTTGGTGGGACGGTGTCTTCTTGCCGTTGCTGTTCGTGTCCAGGCCGTGTGAGGGTGACTTGTGATGGCTCAGGCTGCGCTCCTTCTTGTCGTCCTTGAAGCGTTTCTGACGGCGCAGGTAGCAGCCGTTCTCGAACATATTCCCAGAGTCGGGATGTAGGCTCCAGAACGATCCTTTGCCCGGCTTATCGGGCGTACGGGGCACTTTAACGAAGCAATCGTTGAAGGACAACGAGTGCCGAATCGAGTTCTGCCATCGCTGCTGATTTTGCCGATAGAATGGGAACAGGTCCATGATGAACTGGTATATCTCGGACAGCGTGAGCATTTTCGTTGGACAATTCTGTATGGCCATTGTGATTAGGGAGATGTAAGAATATGGCGGTTTAGCGTGGGTGTAACTGCGGCGGTACGTTTTGTCCGCTCTAGCGCGTTGCAGAGCGGAATTCGGTGACGTATCACCGCCGCCGATATCACCGCGGCCACCAGGTAGGCCACCCACCGTCCCATAATTGATGGACGGTATCGAACTGCCAGCGGCCATGCAGGCCGTCGCCGCCTGCATACTGGACATGGGCGAACCGATCGTATTGTAGCCCATGGCAGATGATGGCATACAATTACCGTCCATGCTCATCGCGGACATTGTCATGCGGCCCATCGGCCCTGGGCCAAACGACGACGTTTGTGGACTGCACGAGTTGATGCTGGACATGGATGTGACGCAGGACATATTATTCACCGCGGGGTAGGATGGTGTCATTGGGGACATTGAGGACGCGGACATACTTGGCTGCGCTACTTGGGCTGCAGAGGCAGATTGCGGGTACGGCTTCTGCGAGGACACTAACATACCGTCATGCATCTGGGCGCTACAGTTTTCGATTCACTTTCATTGCACTCGTACAATTGCACATCAATTTAGTTTTGAAGAACGTTGATTTGCGTACGAAAAAAACTACAGTCACTTCTTTAACATAAACGGCTTTGGTGGCGGAATGTCGATTATTCGTTCGCGTATATAATAAATGGCGCACTTCAAGTCAAACGGTGGTAAAGAATCATCACGCGCGTATCCATTTATCGAAATCCGACTATGGAAATGTTTGCAAAATCAATCGATGTGTGGATCTTAACTTGTCGCACTAGTAATCATCGGCAGGGATCAGGGGTTCCTGTATCATTGTTTACATCACGACCGGTCCACAAACAAGTTAACACTTTAGGTATTCCAAACCAGCACTGATTGGAAAAACAAATACTCCTCGCTGCCTGTTTACATAGATACTACAAGCTAGATGTGAAGTGCCGAGAGCTTTAGGTAGTCAAATACGGAGTAGTCGGCCAGAGCGAAGACATGGCGACCGCTGCAGCCAATGAGAGTGCGCGTACGCCGCTACCATGGTGACTTTAAATATAAACGCGAAGTGGCGATTGGCCAGACCCCCCCCTCCCCACTGTTGAAGTGTCCTGGCGCGACACTAGCGCCAAGTAGATCGATTGACGGCGGCGGGCAACGCAAGAAGTGCCTACCGCGAAACGACCTACCGCTGGCGATAATACGTGTCCGTATCGCGTTACTGTCGCTCTCGCCTGCCACAGTTCACTCAGTTCAATAAAATATCGTCTCGTTAACACCCTGTATTCATATCTCCTTCTTATTATATTCACTCGCATCTTACAACGTTTAGGGAAAACCTGTTTTTCTTGCCGCACGCACACGCATAGTTGTTGTTGTTTTTTTTTGTATTGTGAAATATGTGATTCGAGTTTTCCATCGGAAAAAAATACATTAGGATTACACAACAAGGTACTTAACAGTTCAAATCGATAAGCATATTCTAATATCTATACTTGTAATAAATACGCATACGTTTTATTGTCGAAAAGAAATGTTTCAATTTAACGCGTTATCCTCAAAAGTTCAAAAAGCGACAATATAAGAAATTATTGATGAACACAAATTTCCACAATTTCCTTCACGACACTGTATTTATGAATATTATATCAACAGCAGGATCAAATAAAATAATGTAATTGTGGAAGCCATTATCTGAGATAAAATTTAAATGACGAAGTAGTAAATTTTATATTTCCTTAAAAGATGTTAAAAATTAAAATTAAAATAACTATAAAATTTGTGAGAATTAAAATATTGAAACATGTAATAAAAGATTAAAAATTAAAATTTACTACTTCGTCCTTTACCCTCTGATAAAATAATGTACTATTCGATTAAAAAAAAAATTAATCAAATACAATGTATTAATAATTTGTGTGCTATTAAATTGTTAAAAAATATTTTTTTAACTGGGAAATTTCTTTTATATAAATCAAAGCGTCGAAATCAATTTAAAAAAATAAGGAACCGTCGGATAACAAAACTTTATATATCGCGCTGATGGTGTAGAAGAATTAATTAGTGCAATTGAGAAATATAAAATAGAAGACTTAAAATTATATAATTGATTTTTGAATTTGTATTTTTATATTCAAAACTGAACTGAATTCAGAAGAAATTAAATTAACTAAAATATGGCAAAAATAAATTAGAGCTAACATTGAGTCGATTTTTTTTTTGTATTTTTTCAATCGATTATTTTCGATTTACGAAAATTTCGAAAATATTATATATATAGGCTCGTGAATTTTATATGTCAAAACTGAGGCACTGCGGGAGTTGTGGGTTCGAATCCCACTCCGGTCAAGGATATTTTCTTAAGGAAAGGTCCCTAACCGGACCATGGATATATTTGTCTATAGATATTAATATAAAGTACAAATAAGTTAAATTTACAATGAAAATTTAGTAAGCAATTTAAAATATAGAATATCACCCAAATACCGTAACAAAGGTTTTGATAATTTAAAATAATAAGAATAAAGCAATTTAAGCTACACTATACCAAATAAATCCCTTTATCTTTTAATGATTCTTTTGCTACAAGCAGTAAATTATTTGTAGAAAAATATAAATAGTTTCTAGAAAAATATTAATGAATTGCACGATTAATTTATTATTAGAATAAATTTATATGCATCCATAAAGACCAAAAAAATATATATTCAAAGAAGAAAAACATTAATTTTTTTTATACGACTATATACTAAAGTTCAGTTAGCTAATAAATAGTCGGGCACTATCTGACTTACTATATACTCAAATGTAGGCCTATCTACCCCTTCATTACCTTCTACTCTACCTTCTATAACTAATTGCACAATACCTCCATGTGTAAAAATATCATTTGGACTATCCTATAATTAAATCTAGCTGATTTTAGAAAATCTAATAGTAAAACTTGAGTTATTTTCTAAAATACTTTTATTAAACTGATTATAATTCAATTAAAACGTGTCAAAGAGTTCCTCGACGAAAACATTATACATATAAAGAATTTTCTTAATATATATAGCGTATATAAAATCATATTTTACGATAATGTTTTTAAAGAATGACGAATGTGTACGTGTACATTCTTCGCGTTTATTTTTGCTCCATATTCCGAATTTGATGGCAGTATTATTACAGAAGATATAGCGATGGTATTCATTAGGCTACCAGCAAAGTGTTTGACAAACAACAATATTTACTTTTTATATGCGAACATTCTCATTGACTGCAGGATTAGACTGTCATTTGTGTACGTACTTATAATCGCTAACAAACAAATCTTTATCTTAGTCACTTTTCTTGCAAATTCGATACGAACTGTTAAATATCAATTTACCAAAGTGCATTTAACTTCAAATACAATAATATCATTGAATTAGTTCTAGCTGATTTGCCGAGAAATTTTGAGGGTATAAATATTTCTTGTATGTTAGTGTATATTTACGGCCTCTTGAAAAATCGATTTCTTTGCTTTGAAATCGCTGTTCAATGAGTATACAGGGTGACGCAGGAAAAGGGGAAATTAGTTTACAACGAAACACTAAATGTATAAGTTTCTCATATTTAAAATCTGAATATAAAAATCCCGAATTTCGAAGAATACATATAGTAAAAATCTTTGCTTTTGCGCAACATAATAGAAATCTATCCGAGGTATAAAGTACAATCGTTTGCGCGAAGAAAGCCCTTTTCTCATTTATTTAATTGCTGTTTACAAGAGCGTCCAGATGATTATCGACCGCCATCTATAAGATGAGTTGCTTTATATATAGCCAAGAAGCAATCTTCAGACAAACATCTTAAGCCTGTATACATAGTGTTGATAGTGTTTATTACAGTCTGATCATAGTTCGTATTACAGGACTGTACTGAGGTTAGAATTATTTTGTCTTTAAATCTTTTTTTTTTCGTTATATAAATTTTAGATTCTTAAAATTCCAACAATTATTTAATTATAAATGGATCCTTTTGAGTCTCGCATAAAATTCACATCTCTTTAATACGATATTTGTGCGTGAAACGCTGAAATATGTAAAAAAAAAATGATAATATATTTAGAAGATTACCTTCATGCCCTAACCAACCCCAAGCTACCCTAACCCAGTATTTTCAAATGGTTTAATGGTTTTCAAAAAAGTTTAATAAATCATAAACAATATCGAGTTTGGACGGATTTTTTTGGAAATTCTTTGTTAAATTGGTATAAGGGTGATATAATACAGCCTTGTATGCCAGAAAACGGTATCAGTGCTGAAGACATTATGTTTTGCGATTTTACATTTCATAATTTTGACAAAATTGATTTATGAACTAAATTAAAATCTACGAAACATTAAAAAAAAATTATTTACGCTCTTAAACTGAAGAGGTGTGAAGAAGAGAGTTAATCTACCAACTTCTTGGATCCGTCAATGTTTCATTTGTTTCTTTTAATAATTATACCATATCTGTGTTAATTTACAAAAATTGCGTCTTCGAAATGTCTTAATATTAATATAAATTTGGTAAATCATCGGACTTATTACACGATAAAAGAGGGACATTGGTCCTTTTTTTATAATTTAAACTAAAGTTTATACAAATTCTCTTATATAAAATGTTTGGCCCATGGTAACTTGAAAAGAAATGCAAATACCAAATTGATTTTTTTATAAATAAAATAGTTCGCAAATAGTTTCAAAATATTAATTTATCCGTTGAAAAATTCGGCACAAGGCAAAATTGATTTCACATTTCACGTAATTCGTCATTCGAAATAATTAATAAATTATTACTTTCCATTTAAATGCGCTATCAAAAAAATATATAAAAAGCCAATATAAACAAAAATAATTATTTCTCATCAATGAGTGGATTTCATTGAATTGTGGATTTTAAAACCAATCGTAATTGGTTTCATAAGAAAATTTCATTTTCAAGTAAGTACTTTCCACCAAATAACTCATTATATTGTAAATATTTTCAATAATATTTACGTCTAGATCGATGGCTGTGTATAATCATTAAAGATAATATAAGTACACTAATATTGGGATTATAAATCCGAAATATTGGGAAGAATTTATGTGTACGATTAATATAATCGATTGATAATTATCGTTGGAATTTCAAAAATAAAATGCTCGCGCTAAACATTATTTGCGTACAATCAGAGGTAATAATGCGCCACTAATAGAGATTTTTAATTCAAATTCTAAACTCGATTCGAATAAAAAAAAATCGTAATAAGAGTAAATAATTACTCTTATTGTCTTGAAAATATCGAAAATTTTTTTTTACAAAACAAGAAGCGTTTTTTCTGCAGTTTTGATCAATTTTATTTTTAGTTACAAATTAAATATCGGATTTTTCGATGATATCATTGATTTATTTCGTTTTCTAGTCATTATTTGTAGAATTTCAAAATTAGCAACATAAAACTTTTTATTTGAAAGTTTTTGTTAGTTAAACAAATTCGTTGTGCGTAATTTTTAAATTAAGAATCGCAAAAAAAAATTTACGCGAAATTTATCCAATGAAATATTACCTATGCTTTTCGTAAGTGTCAAAAAATAATCGCTCCGTTCTATAAAAAAAATGTAACTTCATGTATTCATTTTTTTAAATACATAAGCTGATGAAAAAATAAAAATAATAAAAATTCGGTCGCCTCTATTCGATAAAATCTAACTTGTTAAAATCATAATTTAAAGATACTTGAAACGATCCTTATATACATTTTTTCTTTTATATTTTCTATTATTTTATTTAAAAAAGGAAAAAATCGGTCACTCTATATATAAATTTAATATATTCAATCTTAAAAAATACATAAAATGATCGCTATATACAATAAAACAAAAATCAAAAAAAAATCAATCAATCCTTTATAAAACAAAAATATTTTCTATTTAATTTTTCAATGTTAAAAAAACAGGTCGCTCTCTGTGATAAAAAGAATAATTTGTATATTCAATATTTAAAAATATGAGTACAACAAAGTTTTACGAAATGGTGACTATATCAAATAAAAGATGAACCTTTTCTCTATTTAAATATAAAAAATAGTCGCTCTATCCGATAAAAATCTAATTTCCAGTATTTATTATGTAAAAATATTAAAATGATCCCTTAAAAGTAGAAATATTTTATATCCTTTCTTGCAAAAGGTTAAAAAATCGATCGCTCTATCCGATGAAAATTTTAATTTAATGCCTTCATTATTTAAAGCTATACAAAATG
Organism: Leptodirus hochenwartii; assembly: GCA_947310635.1. NCBI lineage: Eukaryota > Metazoa > Arthropoda > Insecta > Coleoptera > Leiodidae > Leptodirus > Leptodirus hochenwartii. The sequence goes on from OX371188.1 coordinate 6,603,077, forward strand.
ATTGCTATATCAAATATAAGAAAGAAATATATTTTTTCGTTTCAAAAAATATAGCGATCGCCCTTCGTTGGAAAAAAAAATTGACGTCGGTCAATATTTTCAGTGGAAATCGAAATTGAGCAAAACTTGCTATAATAATGCTGCAGAATTCGAAAAAATACATACAAAATAACATTTTTTTCGAAATTTCTCTTCTAACCCCATCAAAAAACGTCCATAAAATAATTTTTCGATGATATCATTGATTTTTTCATGATATCATCAAATCTTTTTCCACAATTAATTGAAATCAGTATGAAATTATTTAGCATACACTCGAATTTCAAAAAAAAAAAATCGAAAAATTCTCCGATGGTGGTCTATTTGACGTCATATAATCGTAAATTCATTTCCGGACTCATAATGGCAAAGAAGACATAAATATCTTAAATCGCGGTTGTATAAAGCCTTTTTTTTTACAATTTCACTCGCATAAATTATAGTTATGTGCTGCGAAACATATTGGCAGGACATTATAGGAATGTCTTTTATAGTTACGGCTAATCTGTCCGAAGAAGAGGAGCCAGATTAGATGAGCGAAGCGTGCTGTTTGTCCAAAAGAAGAGATTCAACACAAATCGCCGTCGGTTACCGAAAGCTTCAGAATAGAGAACGAATATTTTGGTATTTCAAAAAAAAAATGATGATAAGTGCATGTTTGAATTTTAAAAGCCTGCTTTTGCTTTCACTTAGCAAATATTTTTTATATAATTTATTGCTGCGTTGAATGTCGTCAAAACAAGATATTGTTTTGTATTATCAAAAAAATACAGTTTCGCAATTATTATAATTTATCAATTAAATCAAAGCGGTGCAGTGTCGCTCGTGCTTAATTGGGGTCTGTGTTACTGTCAGAATGACACTTCTCTGTCATAATAGCGCCACTATCGCGCGTGCGCAACACATCATTCGTTTAAAAATGAAAATTACGACAATACTTCTAATATAATATAATACGAAGGTATTTCTTTCTCACGAGCATTTATAAAATCAGTCGATTAAATATAATTGTTGTTTGTAATAAAAAAATATAAAACGATAACGCTCATCTCTATAACAAGTGCATTCTTCGCACCCGTTTATAACCGACATAGGTATAATAATATATAATATATTCACTTGTGTGTGTGCGCACATATGTGGCTTTGAATCTGCAAAGTGAAGATACGGCGACTAACTGCACTTTAATAGCCCTCCACAGGCTCCACTCCATCTTCCGCAAGTCCAAATAGACACATATTACACTGTTATATATCACTCGTCTAGTGAAACAACCCATCCTCACATTCACACCATATATTCTTTAAAGATATGAATAATCAATCCAGTTCGAAAAGTTAAAAAACAACATCATTATATATATATATATAAATGATCAAACTTCGGTTAATATCAAAACATATATTTTTGTAAAATTCTTTGTTTCATTTATTTCCATTTTAAATATGGACATATACAAATACGAACAGCTGCTTACCATTGCTACGGTGATGTGACGTCATACTGCAACGTTGCCGCATCGTTTCCAGTCGTTCATTTCCGCCGGTTGACATAAACGCAACTAAAAAACGAAATAAAGCCACTTGAATAAACCAACGAAGTTAACGAGGATTACATTACAGTCGAAATCGGTACAAAATTACTCCATCTAGTTTTCAGAATAGAAAATGTACCGAATCTTAATCAAAGTTAACTCCAACTAGTTTTGCAATTAAATTCACCTGTATAACTCACCCAATTGTACGATATAATTCAATTTCTCGGTGAAGTAACACAGGTGTATGCTAGTGTAGATGGGAGCTTAACTTTTAAAATGCGCATCTATCTATTTTGTGCTTATAGTGGCGATTTTTAGATACTCTTACGATTATGAACATTTCTAATTGTAACCAAAAAAAAAATGCTACACCGATCCCTGAACCAACAATACGAATATACTTTTTATAACTACGATACTATAGCTTATAGTACGTATATATTGTTTTAAACAAATTTGTACATTTACAATTCAAGCTAGATTTACAATTTAAGATAGAAGCTGATTCAACTGGATCGTCCATTTTGATTTTTATTGTTTGATTTTAACAACTTACTGTGTATTTCCGGCAAATTGAAGCTTTTGTTTTTCTGTATGCTGTGTACGATGTTGTATTGCACAATGCAATTGCAATAATTGCACTAATAGATGTATTTAGTTGGGGACATTTTTCTTGTTAGACGCTTTGCATTCGCAATAAATTTCGATTTATTAAAATTGATCAGCGGTGAATTAACGATGACAGTAACGTTTGGTACTGCGCGAGAACGGTTGCGTTGTCACGCTGCCACCAGTCGTCCAGTACAGAGTGAACATAGACGCACTTAATAGACGAGCATGTTCAATAATCATAGTCGACCAAATTAAGCATGTAGAGCATTTTTGAATGCCGAATGAATACTAGCAAAGTTTATTTCCTAGTTTTTGCTCAAATTTGTCCAATTTGTTTGTGATAATAACTTATGCTTGTAAAATTGTCCGTATGTTCGTCATAACGAATAGAATTCTTAATTGACATTATTTTATCTTAGTTAAAATATTATACCTCTTACATTCACTTCTTTTCATGAATAAAAGCTTCTTTAGTTGAGCATAATAGTATTGGCATACATTAAAATAGACACCTTATAGAAATTTTTCTCTAAAATAGAAGACGTATCGATGGCATTAAGTCCTGCGGGTAGTTTCTAGTCACGTGCTTTCTAGTCACTTCTTTTAAAATAGCTTCATTGTAAAAAAAAAAACTTTATAGACGAAGGAAATGACTATAATTTCCACATATCTGTATTCATCCACGAACCCACATAATTATCTTAAAAACTCAATAAATTATTACTTATACCCTCACTGTTAGACGCCTCTGATATTATATCATTAAACAATCGATCAAGGATCTTGCATAATTTGATTAATTGCAAAAATAAATCTTCAAGGCAGTCAAAAATAAAAGTTATTATTTCCAAAAACTGTAACTCAAAGCATTTATATGCTTCGATTAGCATTTTTCATATCCCAGATGCGCATTTCGATGCCTAAACTCCCATCTACATTAGCAAACAACTCATACACCCGTGACTCTGGTATTGCCATACATTTTTTTTTGTTTACAAATATTATTCATATAAAGTTTTAAGCAATATGGTTAGTAGTCAACTATAGTTAGTCTTTAAGGTTTTTCCAAGATGGTCTTAAAGGATGACCAAAAATGGTTCTTGAATGTCTTCTAAAATAATCAAATAAAAAAAACTCGTAGAAAAATTATTTTCAACAAAAATCAGTTATAGTTAAAAAAAGATCTTTTATGAAAATATTGTACTGTCTACGGAGCTGCGTATATGTGTGTAAAGTTCACAAGATTCCACCCTAACCACCGTACAGTCAGCTTATCTACTATCATCCACCCGGAGGACCCGGAGTCCTTCTCGCGGTTGCGGATTATTAACACCACTTATGTGACAGAATCGACCGGGTTGGTCGGACATTACACTAGGGGATTACAAGGTGTATGTATGGTTAGATTCGTTGGAGAATGTGTAGTGGATTCAAATTTAAATTGCGCTTTAAAACCAGAAAGATCGCGCGCGAGTAATTATGGTTTTGTATGTGGCGAAGGGATGTCCTTTTGTGGTCATTTAAATTTGATAGGTATATAATAAGACAGGCATTATAATTCTACAAAAATCATTGTCTACATACATATGTTTAATTCACGATGTGGATCGAAACAAACCGAGAACTTATTTGTTACTTATTGCTTCAACGTTTAAATTGAATATGGAGCGAATTACGTTTACGGTAAATTTGCATATTTTGAGGAATGAGGGTTTTTAGGCCTTTTTAGGGTGGAAACTTTAACACTGAATTGAAAAAACCAGGCGGAAACAATCACTTGAATAGAATTTTTTTGTTCAAAAAACTGTAAAAAAAGCTGCTAAGCAAAAAATTAAGCCAAACAAGTTACCTTTTTCCACAGGGACCATGAATATTCGTCCCGTCCCCCGTTCATAGCCTCCAAACACCCACTGACCTTTGACACGATGACCTCTGTGGTACTTTCGACGGCCAAATTTGCTCTCATCGATTTCGACCACTTTATCTTTGCCGCCTCGATTTTTTTTTGTTTTTATGGTTTTTGGACCTTCCTGGACACAGAAAAATTAACGCCAGATTTTTAGGAATTTTTACCGTAAACCACATTTTACCCGAATATGATATTGCATAAATATATTCGTTTGTAAATAATATAGGGTAATTGCAAATACGCGCATTTTTAAGGCTACTCTTCCATCTTCACTAGCACAATATTAGAAATATACAAAATGTGCCCAAATGGGTGAATAAATAATAATCCACTGTCCACTTTTAATGTGGTTTCAAATACTCGAAAGAAAAATCTTGTAAAAACTATAATTGTAAGAATTAATACATTGGGAACTAGAAAAAAGTTTACCTTATTAATCCCTTATATGGATATCCCTTGTTTTTGATACACATATTTTCACTTGGTGGATTTTATTCAAAACATTTGGATTACAAATTAAATTTTCATAACACTTGGCACGAATTTGTTCAATATTATTTTATATTCATTATATAAAATATAACTAGTTGCACATTTAGAATCATCACATTATTTCCAATTACAAAATGTCCCATTCAATATGTTTTTCACGTTCCAGTCCATATAATGCTGACTTTGAAAATCTGCAACTTTTGTAATTAACGAGGCAATTAACAGCGCGGGTTCGTTGAAGACGTAATAGCTAACACTGACCGAGGAAGTACCGACGTCTGCGAGTTCTAGTATTAGGTGTGTGGGACACCGACGATAGACACAGATTACACACTTTTTCATATTCGCTTCGATCGAATTTACTAAAATTTCGCGACCACAAACTCGCACAGAGCGCTCAGTTCAGGCTTAGCATAGATTGTTACATAAACGCAATCTTTTATCTGCACACGCTATTTTATATGAGCAGTACCAATGGTACCTCGCCGAAGCGAGACTACCCACACACAAGAACACCTGCTCGAGTATTCGTTATCAATAAATTCCTATGCGTGTTTATGTTAACAGAATTTTATGTAAACACGAGTTGGATGTAAACATTTTGGCAAAAACTGTATAGTGTAACAATTTAGATGTAAGATTATTGCGTTTCTTTTGGTTTTTGTTTAATTATACTTTTAACGCACAAAAAGCAATTTATTATGTTAAAAATAAAAGTGGATTAATTTCGGCGCTATGTATATATATCGTTATAACGAAGCTATTTGTAATAAAAATCCTTTCGGTCGTGCAGACATTCAAGAAGATTTATCAATAAAAAAAAATGTATATTTACAAAAACTCCTTAGCTTGTATTTCGAGTATTGAAAAATCGTTCTAAAAATTTTTTTAGAAATGGAAAATGAATTACTAATTTATTTTTTAAATATACCTGCGGGGTACTCGCAGAGAATGCCAAATAATTGTTTGCCATTTTGAAGATGGAGGCTTATAATTCGAAACGTACATCCAGAAATTAGATTTCATATAATAAATGGTGTTTTATATTAAATATTTGTTTAATTTTTATCGTACAACTTATTAGAGATATTATTTCGCCTGGTATCGATAATAATTTATTGTACGGTGGAATTCAACAGTCGGTACAAGAGTGTGTAAAATGAATATTGAAGGCCATCTACGTACTTGATCAAATATTCAAGATGTCATCTCACTACTTACTATATTATATAGCACTACGTGCTTGAGTTTGTATTAAGTATTATTCTATGTTTTAAATTTTTAGTATGTTCTTTACAAGGCGTCGATATTCTCGATTCTTCAATTGAAAAAATACGTATATTATAAAATCGTTTTGATGATTTTTTTTTCATTTTCAAATCACTGTCAAATAATGTCAAATCAATTTTAGTTAAAGAGTCCGCAATCCTAAAGATTGGTTGGAAACAGCACGCCATGCCGATCTATCCTGAGCTAATCCCTTCATCTCCCTATAGCTATTCATCTCAACGTCTTCAACTATCTGACTCACATACTCCAATCTAGGCCTACCTACCCCTCTCTTTCCCTCCACTCTACCTTCTATGATCAATTGCATAATCCCCCCATGCCTAAGAATATGCCCTACTAATCTGTCTCTCCTACGCTGTAACACTCTCCAGATACTTCTCTTCTCCCCTACTAACTCTAGTACAGCTTCATTTGTTACTTTATCTTCCCAACCAATCCTCATCATCCTCCTATAACACCACATTTCAAGTGCTTCTAATCTACGCTTCTCTTCCTTTCCTATAGTCCACGCCTCACAGCCGTACAGTGCTACACTCCAAACATATACCTTCAGTAATCTTTTTCTAATACCCAAGTCAATATTTGATCTTAAAATCTGTTCTTTTTCTACGAATGCCTTCCTACCCTGTGCTATCCTACACTTTATATCTACCTTGCTTCGATTATCTTTTGTGATTCTACTGCCTAAATAACAAAAATCTGACACTTCTTCGATTCTATTATCTCCTATTGTGATCCTCATTTTTCTACTGCATTCCTTTTTGTCACACCTCATCACTTTAGTTTTACCTATATTTATTTTCATGTTAAAATCCCTAGTCAATACTGCCTGCATACCATTCAATACCCTTTCTAAATTCTTTTCGCTTTCTTCCAATATAGCTATATCGTCGGCGAATCTCAGCATATATATTTTCTCTCCCTGTACATTCACACCTACACTATACTCTTCTTTTACTTTGTTTATTGCATCTTCTATATATAGATTAAATAATAACGGTGAGAGTGTACATCCTTGCCGGACTCCCTTCCCTATTTTTGCTACCTCTTCTTCCCCCTCAATTCTAACTAAGGCAGTTTGGTGTTTATATAAATTAAAAATTGTTCTCCTATCCTTATAATCTATACCCGTTTCTTTTAAAATTCTAAACATTATGTCCCAATCTACATTATCAAATGCCTTTTCTAAATCTACAAAAGCTATGCAAGTTACCTTTCCTACCCTCTTTCTTTTTTCTACTACCGTTCTTAGTGCTAGAATCGCCTCCCTCGTCCCTCTGTTTTTCCTAAAACCAAACTGATCTTCTCCTAGCCTTTCCTCTACTTAATTTTCTAATCTCCTATAAATAATCTTTAACAATATCTCGATGCATGTGATAGTAGGCTAATGGTCCTATAGTTCTCACACAAATTAGCTCCTATTTTCTTCGGCATTGTTACTATTCTACTACGCTGAAAATCCTGTGGTACTTCTCCCTTCTCATATATTTTACAAACTAACCTGTATAATCGCTCCTGCATTTTTTCCCCTGCGTGTTTTATTAATTCGGCTGGTATCATATCAATCCCCGCTGCTTTGTTATTCCGTAAATCATTTAATGCTCTATGAAACTCTGACCTAAGTATGCTAGGACCTAAGTCATCCTCATCTATCTGTTCCACACTTTCTAGCTCAATATGGTTGCCTAATTACAAGAAGCATAATTCGAATTAAGATTTAATTATTAACGCATGACAAGTGTGCGATTATAAAAAAAATTGGTAATAAATGTTATTTTGATTAATAATCCAATAAGTTTTGTTTGTTAATTAGAATAAGTACTCGTCTAAAAATTGCAATAAAAAAATGTCATTTTATCAATAATAAGTGATATGTTAATAATGATTTTTTATATTGACAAAAAAATCGATGTAATAATTCATCTTTCTATAATTAATTCAATAATTCTATAATTAAGAAATAAAAAAAACTATATCAGGGGTTTCGAACCTTTTCTTACATTAAGTCCCTATTAAAAAATATTCATTAAATCGAACCGTTACATATTTGTATAATACCAAATGAGTTTAAAATAAAAACATTGAATCAATTGAAGAAATTTTCAAAAACAGTCTAATATGTATCGGATTTATCTTCGATCTTCAGTTTTTTTGGTTGTATAGACAGTTCTATAGAGTTAAAAAATTCCATTATTCCCTCAGGGCCTCTACATTGTCCCCATTGGGTACCGCTGGTCTATAAAACATAATATGGCACGAATTTTCGTACCATATAGACAATATACCACGTACTCGATGGATATAGATGTTAAAATGTAATAAACAATTTCTAAAGACGTAATTATTAATTAATTAACAGTAAAAATCATACTGCGTTCAATGGCCAGTGAATTTCGCTAAAAAATGATCTAGTAAAGTATCTACAGATTTATATATTATTATGTTTCAAAATAACAATATTTTTGTTATTTGGCTTGTGTAAATGTTAGATATAGTGAAATGAAGATCCTTTCACAACAACGAAAATAAAAAATATCGAGTGCTAATATAAATAAATTTCAACTGAATATTGCTTACGGTATGTCTTCGGAGAGTTAAAGACGTAAAGTAGCACTTGTGACGAAGGATCTGTTGAGTCTCCAGAAATGACAATCGCCACTCGAGGTATGGCCGTTCTGAAGACACTGTCCATTTATCCATCAGGCAGTTCTGTTCTCGCATGTAGTGTCTCAATGGACATCGGCAGCAACGTCGAGATTCTCTTCTGGCTCTTCAGCGAAAGATGCTAAGAAGAAGACCACACAATGAGAAAGTTTGTAACCGTCCAAAGTATCGAGAAATAATCGAAATTGATGTATCAAAGAATGTGGTGGGTAAATGGAATAAATTAGAGATATTTATGTTTTTATCAAAGATCAAATATATTATATGTAGATAAAGTTTTTTTGATTATATATTTTTTGTTAATATGCGACATTTGTCTGCCAAAGTAGGCATATTGCACGAGTAGGCCATATGTTGTTGATAACGCATAAGAACTACTGACTTAACTAATGTATACATTACCTCAACAAATAATTAAAACAGAGACTGATTAATTAACAAATAGTTACGAAAAAAAGGAATTGACTTATATTATAGTTAAACTAAACATTTTATTTTTTAAAAAACCTTGGGAATGGCTAGCCTTACTCTTTGTTATTTAAAAATTATTAAAGTTTGTTATATACTTTCTTTCTATTTATTTTTTAAATATTTTTCCTACCAATGTACTTATTCAATTACTTGTATACAATACTTTTATTATTTATTTTAATTATTTACAAAGAAGGTCGATTTTTATCAAAATTATCGAAAAAGTACAAAGTTATATTCTTGTCAATTTTCATCAAAATTATCATTTTCCATTAGAAAATGTCCCATTCAATCATTTTTTCACGTTTAATAAAAATTTATAATCTTAGCATGGACAGTCCATATAAAAATGTTTCTTAATGTTGACATTGAAATTGAACACGCAATTAACATCGCGTATTAATTTACAGTTGCTGATCGTGTTGGTATCGCCATCTACATATTTTAATATTAGATGTGTGCGCGACGACGACGATAAACACACACACAGATTACACACTATTTATTCTCGACGAACGCGGCGAGAAATTCAAGTCTAACTACATGGTTACGTGAATGCAATCCCATCTTTGCACATGCTATTTTATATGGGCAGTTTCAATGGCACCCTGAACGGTAAGTTGAAGCGAAGAATATAAACTCGAAAAAGTTGATTGCGTTGGTTGAAGCGAGACTTTCGCCGTTTTCTGAGAAAGTTCTCGCTCTAGTGGAGTATTCGTTATCAAGCTACGCGATTTTATTATCCGAATTTTATCTATACAGTAGTACACCTACTGCCAAGAATATGGCAAATCAGACATAAATGTATAGTTTAACAACTAAAAAAAGAAAATACAATTATTGACCGATTGTTTGAGGACGCTATTGTGTATTTATTTTGTAATTCATAAATCGAACATAATTTGCTATAAAATATTTGACAAAAATCAAAATAAAATATTAAAAAAAATTAAATATAAGAAATGTATGTAAAAAATATTTATATATATATATATAGCATCGCCAGGTCTCGCCTTGAATAATTTTAAGTCAGACAGTTTAAGTCACAATTATTGACTATTTCTTTGACTCGATTGTACATGACAAATGCTCGCTATGCCTGTGATTATGATATACAAGTCTATATGAATGTAGAGGAAAATAAGTCATTCTTAATTTTCAATTTCCGACCAATTTAGCAAATACATTTAAATTTTGAACAAAGTGGGCAAAAATAGACATAATCGCTTTAATATAACACCAAAATCATTGAAATCTGTCGAGCCGTTCCGCAGAATTTTTTTTATACGGGTAAATGGTAAACTTTTGTAGTAAGCATGGAAATAATGATTTTTATCTTTAAGCGGGACAAATGACCAAAAATCGGGATTGTCCCGCTAAAAGCAGGGACGTATGGTCACTTTACTTATTTGTGTTATTAATTTTATCCCAATAAAATTTTATATATTATAAAATAAGCAAAAATCTGTTAGGTAAGCTGTTCATCAAAATTATCGAAAAAAAGCAGAGGTACCTGTCGATTTTCATCAAAATTATCGAAAAATTATCGAAAAAAAAACAGAGGTATATACCTGTTGATTTTCATCAAAATTATCGAACAATTATCGGAAAAAACCTGTCGATTTTCATCAAAATTTTCGAAAAATTATCGGAAAAAACCTGTCGATTTTCATCAAAATTTTCGAAAAATCATCGAAAAAATATCGGAAAAAAACCTGTCGATTTTCATCAAAATTATCGAAAAATTATCGGAAAAAACCTGTCGATTTTCATCAAAATTATCGAAAAATCATCGAAAAAATATCTGAAAAAAACCTGTCGATTTTCATCCAAATTATCGAAAAATTATCGGAAAAAAATATCAATATCAAGATTAATACTATTTTATGTTGATCGAATTTTATAAATTTTTCGGTGAAACCGGTTTTCACCGAAAATCGGTGAACCGGGATTGTCTCGGTTGCCCGTTTTCGACAAAAAATAAACCGGTGCACCGGTTTACTGGAACCATTCCCAGCACTAATTATAACATAATGATTCTGTTTGATCATCTTTAGTGTATAGAAAAGATCGCTTTTACTATTCGCACTAAAAATAATTCAAATATAATTCAATTACAACATATCGTAAAATAGTAAGTAGACGCGTTTAAAAATTGTGGTCACTTGAGAATTATAGAGTGTTTATTTGGACAGAATTACAAATTCATCCGCTAATTAAACAATTATCTCCATTGAAAATATTGTACTTGTAACAAAAGGAGATATTAAATGAAATGCCACTTCTAGCATGTTCGTTGAAGTAACTTCGACGAAAAAAATAATAATTGCGGTTTATCATGGCAAATTTAAAAATATATTAAATAAATTCTTCTACGTTTCACCAATAATTATGTTCCGTCAATGCGCAAAAATTAGGAAATAAAATTTTATACCGCAAGAAATTTTGCGATTCATTTTTATATCAAGAACTAAGTAACTATTTATTTATAATGGCCTAGCGAAAAATTGCAACAATATGCTTATCCATTTAAAATTATATATATAAGCAAACTGCATAAGAAATTATGACAAAAAAATAATAGAAATTCCAAGAATTAAAAATGCAAATAGTAATGAAGTTCGTAAAATGGCAAATTATTTTATTATATATGTTTCTCTAATTAATGCAATTGATATAAACAATTGTCTCGTTACTATTTGACCCAACTGGACCTAATAAAAATCACGATTATTAAATAATTTATAAAATTTTCTTAAATAATTTAATAAAATTTTATTCATTATATTTTTGTAAGCCCAATAAACTGGGCTTTAAAAAGCCCAAGTTTCTACAAAAAAAAAATACAAAATACTGCACCAGTGTACATTTAATATCGATTATGTAGTTAATGTGTAATTATATTCGGTATTAAAATTGGTGAATGACTTGGCAGATTATATATCGATATAAGCAGCGCTTCTTAAAAAGTAGTCCACGTGCCCTTTCGTACTGGCCGAATACTTCGGATCGAATAGAAATATCAACATCGATAGAATTGTCGAAATTAATAGAATTTTTGTGAATGCTCAAAATTGAACGTAGCAAACAATTTGAGAGGCACTGCTTTAGAATATTACGCCATGGAGAATAGCAGGCGAACGTTCTTATCAACCGATATCGGTTGGAGTTAGAAGCTGTCAACGATCACAATGCGGTCACTGGATAATTGGACACGTAGAGGACGGGGATGACACTCTGCCATACAAACAGTATATTTCATGTCATCTCTAACATTTTGACCAGCTACGGGGTGATCAATTTTACACTCGAAAATATACGCTTCATGACTACACATTCGTAAGTTTTAAGAAGAAATTAAAACATGTATAGTTTTCAACGAATTTATTTTGAAGGAAAGTAGGACAGTCATTTGAGTCATACTAAGAGCACGTTATGTAATTTTTGACAGATAATCTAGACGATTAATTTTCTATTTCTATTTTTGTTGCAAATTCAACTTGGTATAAGTTGTAAAATACCCATAGTAGAAAATATTAATAGTAAATACAAAAATGCATGTTTTTAAACAACTGGTACAGGAATTTTGAATGAGGGTTAAAAAAAGGGTAAAAGGGTAAAAAAAATATCTGAAATTGAAAATAGTGTATAATATTTCAAGACTTACATCTATTAGGACAATAAAAATTGATACAACGATCAAAATCGTAAACGTCCTCATTTTGGATCCAATTTGATTATTTACACAAATAAGAAATTTTACAGGTAGCTTCAATCAAATAAGTATTTTTGGGGTTTTTTTTTGCATGTATAAAAATTATTTTGATTGCTGTAGCTGGGGTTTTTCCAAAACTCTCCAGTATTTCGAAAAAAAACCGCCCATATTTATTAAACTGGATTAGGGGAGCAAAGATATCGCGTTCGACGTTATAGTGTTATTAAAGTGCATCGGGGTGCATTTACTACCCCACGACAATTGCATTTATCGAGTGTAGGTTGAAGTGAAAGAAACGCAAATCGTGACTAAGCAAAATAAATATTTTATTTAGCCGTGTCTTGTATACAGAGGGTTTAAAAAGATTGCCTGGGATTATTTATCAACAAATTTGTTCCTTAAAAAAATTCATTGTAGCAAACAATATAAAAAGCAAACTTCGCAAACTTAAGATATAACCACAATGCTTACTTCGTTTCTCTTAATTTTTACAGAAAATCTCTTGCGCTGACCAGGTTCGAACCTTCGACCCTCGCAGTGCTAGTCCGATACTGAGACCACTCCGATTATAAACGATTTTATAAATAGCATTATTTAACACTCTTCGCCCAAATTATCTAAGGGAGGAGGAAATTAAGAGCAACAGTTCTGCAAGTTAAATTTCGAGAATATTAACACTGACCATCCTCAAACCGGTACTATTCTGCCGATTGACCTGCATAAAATTCATGTCTATAATAGTTGCGTGGTTATTCATAAATTTAGTTCATGCTTATGTAAAATATAATGTTCTGATGACGCCAGGCACATTTGGCGAAACTATACATACATGGATGTACAATTTTTAACATCTATATCAGGGCAGGCCGCAGGCCGCGCGCCCTTCCTGAATATTGAGCGCATCACCGTAGATATATAATTGTATTGCGATATTTGATCTCGGCATTATTTTTCCTAAAAGATAAAGCTTGCGCCGCGAACATACATAACACTCAACACGATATGGCAATTAGTAAGTACGAGTCAAATCTCATCCCATCTATTGAAAGCGCTAGAGTGAGAGCGACCGTATGCAGTATGTCTTCTGTTTCTTCGGTTCGCGTATCGCAAAAATATCGACTTATGTAACACACATTCTAGCGGCTTGGGATGAGTCATAGCGATGTGATGTCGCGTTGCTTCAAAGCTAAGAATATATCATTGTTTTAAAATATTGCATGCCACGATACTTTAGCGCCGAACAGCCATAAAACCACAGCCACAGCCACAGTTCAGAGAACAGAGTAGTCTAGTATATATGTATATAAATTGATATAGAATAGCCAGATAAGACAGTTGCATTTGTTCTGTATTATGTACGATATGTACGTATGTACGATTTTGCCACGTGTTTCTCCAAGAATATATTTAATAGAAATAATTTAATAAAAATGAATAGTGTTAGTTCTTTATTGAAAATAGAGTTTTGTAGATTTTTTCTTGTGGACAAAGTAAAAATTAAAGAATTAGGTAGGCCATTGCCTGATTTAAATTTATCGCAAACTTGTGCAAGGAGTGTTCAAAACCGGACATATACGCGGGGTTTTACAAGAGACATTTACAAAAAAAAATTATAACACAGATGAAGGACAGATTCTCATATCATGGCCATCTACAAGCCGCTGAGTTATTTACCACGAAATCGATGCCAACATTTTCTAAACAATTTCCAGTGGACCTTTTGGAAACCGTGTATCATGCATATCAATTTTTGAATAAACAGAATTAGAAGTCATTTACTCGCGTCCGCATTTTTATCGAATAATTGGAGCCACAAATTTTCTTTCGTTATTGCTACAAAAAAATCTCAGTGAAACTTTCCCGGAAACTATAAAAACACTTAAAATTATTTTAACAACCGCGATGACCACTGCTGAATCAGAGCGTTGTTTTTCAACATGTAAAAGAATGAAGACCTTTTTGCGAAATGCTGTGGGTAATGATCGTTTAAACGCGTTGGCGATGATGTGTATTAATAAAAATGTGGTGCGAGATATTTACAATTTTAACGAAAAAGTTTTGGAAAAGTTTATATCAATGAAAGATAGAAGAGTGGAATTCACTTTCAAGAAATGATTGAATTTAATCATTTTGCACCATTTTAGGTAAGATTTCTCACTATTATGTTATTTTTTAAGAAATGCGCCCCCCCAAATTGATATGGCACGAGCCGCCACTGACCTACATCCTTCTAAAGCAAAAAAAGGTTACTTGCTCTATTAACTATGTCCTTAGACCCTTACAATCTAAAAATCCTTCGTTTTTACAAAGATATTTATACAAATCTAAATTTATGTATCTCGATTGTCGAAATTAATTGAATAATTGCAAGATTATTAACGATCAAATTCTACAGAAGGAATTGCTCATTTCCCATTAATTATAAAAAATCCTTTTCAGAATTCTTTCATATATTTATGCATTTTCAATAACGCCTTTCTTATTTATTTAATACATCACTATAGATGTCAAAGTCATATAAGGGTGATTGCTTTATACGATCATAGTACCATGCCAGAAGCAACTTTAGTTTAGGCTTGGTACTTCAGATCGGTTTGGTACTTGTGACTTGGAAAAGTGACATCAGATGAGCCGAGCCGCTTCTTGCGTACCAGTCAGCTACGCCATCACCAAGAATAGATTAGAGTACAAACGGAGTTGGTTAACACTTCTGCATCCTGGGTGGTCCCAGGTACTTACCATACGCATGGTAAACAACAGTCCTAGATACGATGGTCCACCGTGTGTTTACGGAGGATTCATTTAGGACGTCGGTCGTGAGGGGACACACGAGATTTGTGCAGAGTGCCGCCGTACCGTTTCCATGCGATGTGTTTTTCATTCGGGGTTCAAAATAAACATTTTAGGCAATAATTCCACCTGCAACTTGCATTATATTCGGTTCGAAGATGACTGTTCTATCTTGTTTGTGTTGCTCCGCAAAAGACGTAACTAAAATAATATTGCATTAAATCACGAAAGAAAATATCGTGCGACACAATGTGCGAAATTTCTACTTGAAAAGCATTTGTGCTATTAAAAGAAATGGTATTTAATTACATCTTACAAATTGAATATAATATAGTCCTGAAATAGGTCCTCCGCGATAATCTAAAAAAAAAAATTTTGTCATAACATCGAATTAATATAGAACAACTTATGTAATAAGGAAAATCATGGAAAAACTCATTGGTAGAATATTGCCATTAGTTTGTAACGATCAATAAATAAATAATAAATATGTAATTCAATAAATTGTACGATCAAAAACGCGAATTCGAAAAATACCCGAAAAAATGCTTAAACTGGAAAATGTCCCAAAAACAAAAATTTGATTTTAAACAAGTCAAACGTATTCAAAAACAATCACAACTAGTTTGTGCATTTTTTTCGGGCTAATGCCTGAAACCGAAATTGAGTTTAAATTAAAAATTGTAACGAAATTCGTCTACGAAACGGTGAAGATTTTATTTGAATCGTTAAATTCCATCCACTTTTCTACCAATTTTTAATAGAAAGACTCTTCTAATCCAGTAGATGTTTACATATAAATTTTTCGCAATCATTACATTTTAGAAAAACTCCACCAAACACTGAATATAGGTAGTAGTTTAAAGATTTAAGAGTTTTGGGGTCCTGAGCAAGGTTCCTGTCAATCACTAGTTTAAATTGTATAAATAAGTAAAGAAGTGTGTTTTCTTATATATTTATTTTAGCGAGCTGTTTGTCAAATTAATTTTCAAAAGGAGCTTTTTACACAAAGCTTTTGTATTAAAAATCTTGAAGAAATTACCTTAAACTAGAAGCGAAAGCATTACACGCAGTATGTTAGGAAGGAACAATATTATGTGATAAGAGGAAAGTTTGCCATGATAATTTTCTCTAAGAGATAAATTTGAGTCAGGAAATCTGTTTAACGAAAGATGGTAAAGACGTAATCTTCTTAACATACATTAAGAAACATTTAGATTATATAATAACAGCGTTAGCCATTTCAGATAGTCTTTTAAAAATATCTTCGTTATGTCTATATTTTTCTACTTTGAAACTCTGCCCAAATATAACACACCATTGAAAAAAATCTGAAGAAACCGTAATGCTTAAGTTGGAATATTTGGAACAGCTGAGTGACAAATTTCCATCATTGCAGTTTTGTTCACACTTTTGAAGTTCAAAATGAAAATTTTATACTTTTTGACATATTTGAAAATTCTTAGAAATCGCAAATTTATGATTAATTAATAAATAAAATCAGCTGTTGTTTTCCCTCTTTTCCTATTAATATAAATTAATATGAAGCCCTTAACATTTCTAATCTACACTGCACTATTTTATTTTTACCTCGATTTTCTGCTACTAAAAATATAAATACACCTATTTTACAATCAGTAAAAATTAGGAAAACAACAACAAAAATCAGTAAAAATTCATTTTAGTCAGCATCTTTAAACAGTGCTAATGCAAGATAAATTCTACAAAGAAAATTTGTAAAAAAAAAGTATATATGATCCGTATTAGCAGTACCTAACATAAAAATGTTGTGCGAACAACGAAAGCAAAAGTGGCATCGAAACATCTCATGGCAATGAGTTGTTCTTCGGACAATGGACATTCTCATTCGTAATAAATGCATCTGTTAAGTGCATTCTCTATTTAGTATATATCTTCATATCATATGGTAGTACATAATGGGTAGGTAGGTAGATGAGGTGTATTGGAATTCATTCACACATTCAATGACGGAAAGCATCATCACAATAAACAAACAAAGAGCGCTACTGTATTTCACAATGTTCACACCAACACGGCAAAGACTAAAGAATGATTTCTAAAGAACACGTCCGCTTGCTCGTCTCCCAGATTAACCCACCAATTAGAAATGCGGTATGTATCGAGGTACAATCTGAACACGAGGTACGGAATTTACAACACTTCGAATAATTATAAAGAAAATTTATTTTTTTGATTAGGCAACCGCTGTGTCTGGGCAGTAACTTCCTATCGATAGGTCGCTTCTTCTTTGTTTTATAAAATCGAAATAAAATTCAATATTCACGAATCCTCGTTTAAAAACAGGAATTAATCAAAATCATGACATCGGATTCGAAGAATGTTGATTTCGATTTTATCTGGGATTAATCCGACGTTTGTGAAAGTGGCGGTTAAAGAGCACCAGACTGCGTGGTTAATAATTTTTTTTTAAAACGTTCAGTTTACAACTTAATGCTCGTGGAGCTTTGAATTAGGAAGTGTCTATAAAAATGGGTTCATCAAACCTTACAGTAATGTATTAAAAAGAAAAATTAAAACAACGCGAGCATCGATTTGATTTGATTTGATTTGATTTGATTTGATTTGATTTGATTTGATTTGATGGAAAAAGACATGTTATCTAGGACGAGTATTCATTATTACTAGTAGAAAAAAAAAGTAAAGATATATAATTACGTGAGCGATTGTAAAAAATCGAGCGGATTGTTTGTATTATATAAAAAAAAATATATGGTCAAGTCTCTGTATAAGCAATAATTTTTATGGTGCCAAAATATAAAGTACGACATATTTGGTAAGTTAGAAAATCGTTGAATTAAGAATTAAAATAAATAAATCATAAATA
This sequence comes from Leptodirus hochenwartii, assembly GCA_947310635.1. NCBI lineage: Eukaryota > Metazoa > Arthropoda > Insecta > Coleoptera > Leiodidae > Leptodirus > Leptodirus hochenwartii. Next base: position 6,621,462 of record OX371188.1, read on the forward strand.
CATCACAAATTCGATAACTGTGCGAAATAATACTCAAATTCGTATTTTTTTAATTTTAATTTAGGATGATTACGATAAAAAACGCAAACATATAAAGACTTTTATTTATTTTTATATTCATATACTTTTTTCAGATAATTTTGAGTAACTAAATTGATTTTTAATTAACCCATTTATAAATGTAATATTTTTATTAATGTGAACCTATTTTTTCTTTGTCTAACATAAACTGAGGGTCAACTTTTTACTTACAATTCCAGCATATTGAATATAAAACACTTTAAAATCATTTTCACGGCCTATTTTCCGATAAAAAAAACATAGTCGCTTAATATTATACATTCATTGATTGAAAGATGGTCTATACTAAAAAAAAAAAAAATTTAATCAACTTTTCTATATGTGAATCAAATAAAAAATCTGTAAATATTGTATAAAAATATCAGGCAAACATAAATTATAATATGGATGCGCATTTTGAAAGCTAAGCTCTTACTTTTTCAAAAATACATATCAATTTGTAATCCATAAACAATAACCAACTAAATAACATTTTCTTTGAAAATCTACTTGTTTGGAAATAACCAAAAAGCATCTATTTAGTTACACATGCAAAAAAATCTACTTGTTTGGTTGAATTGCCAAATAAGCGTTTCTTTTTTTTTTAATACAAACATTTTTTTGTTTGGAAATATGGAACATCTAGTATAAAAGGGGTGCGTTGGCCGCCCACGTTATGCAATTAGGGAAATTATTTGAAGAGTGTAGAATGACCTAGCGATTAAGCACGTATATTTAGGTGGTATAATAAGATATCTGTAATAGCGGCACACTTCCGGTAGAAGAATAACCGGAAGTAGGAGCGTTGATAGTCAGGCTGACACGTGCCAAAATAGCAATATAATGACATTCGATGGAGATAAAGCGTGCATTTTTATTTATCGTTATTTTAAGGGCTGTAAAAGATCGTCCATTGTTTGTATGGGTATTGAAAACTGGGCTGGCTAAACAACAACAAAAAAAACTATTCGAAAAGTTCATTTACTTTAAAATATTTCGGACGTAAGTTGAGTTTATTATTATAAGTATTTGTTAAATATAAAAGTATATCTCTCGAAGATATGTGTCTGTGATTTTAATCGTTTTTTAGACGCCATAAAACTTTTTTTTCCAAAAAATAGTGTTTAAATAAAAACAAGTTGAAGGAAATAAATTAGATAATTAAAATATTTAAAAAAAAATACATATGTAGTACCTATAGAAGATATTTTCAAAGTGATTTTTATCGTTTTCAAAAAATAATCTCATAATAATAATCACAAAACAAGAATTTCATAATAAATTCAAAAAAATATTGCTTTATATCTCGGCAATCCAAAATAACTAGAATTTTTGTAAAATTAAAAGGAATTTAAATTAAAGGGAGTTTAAAAGTAGATTAATTATTTTTTAAATCATTAAAAACTTATTTTGCAGATTTTTAAGTATAAAAATTGGTACAAGTATGTCTTGAACCTAACCATTACGAGCTGAATATTAAGACAGCTGTATAATCAAGAAACTAATAAAAACTTCGGAATGAAATAATAATAAAAAAAACTATTTTTATATAAAAAACAATTAAATTGAACTATATAGATGCTAGAATACAATATCTTATGCTATTAGATCGTTATTTAATTTTTTTAAATGTTTTTAAGTTTATTTATACTCGGAAAATAGTTAAATAAAGAGGACGAATATATAATTCTCATACCAATTATTTTTAATAACTTTATAATGCGCCCTGGGGGACCTCTGAAGAAGCTAATCTTAATTCAAGACGTAACTGTACCAATATTTATAAATCAAAAGCTGGAGAATATGTACAGATGAGTTTTTAACGATTTAAAAATTAATTATGCATTTTTACGCAACACAAATACAAGAAAATAGATCGTATTTGTGTAATTAAGGGCGGACACAGCCTAATTTATCGCTCATAAGGGTTGAGGTATTTCTTTTGTCAAGGTACGTCCAAATAAAAACTTAAATAGACATGAAATTTTATTAAATGAAATGGTACAAAAATCGAATTGTTACAAAACAATTGCGACATATAAAAATTACATATAGTAACTTAATTTTACTTACTTTTACAAAAATAATAAGTAGAGTAAAATATGATTAAAAATGCAACTGTCCAATTCATTTCGCCCTATAAAAATTCAATTAATCTGAGCATTCATTTGGACGTAGTTTGGAACATAAAAAACAACAAAACTTTGCTATTATATTATCTATAATAAATTAGGTACGACTTTATTAAGATTGATAGAGAAATTGTCAAATAACTTTTTGAGCGATTTTGGTATTTTTAAAACTCTGGCGTTCTATATAGAAAGAAAGAAAATATATAATCAACAACAATATTTTCACAAATGTTAGGAAAATATATACAATGGATACTGTTCTTGTAATTGAGACGGCTTCAAGAGTAATGATAAATCTACTTGAACAACTGACGGGTTCTCAACCGATAGTGCCATGTAAATACATAGGTAAATAATAAATATTGTACTTACCTCGATAGAATCACTTCACAGCTCTAATAGACTGAGCTGTTAGTAAAGAAAACAATGGCAACAGTGGTGTAAAAATATATTTTAATAAGAAGTTACAATATATTAATATACATAGTTAATTAGTTCTAAATAACTTGATAGCAAATTCCTATAACAAGTGCCGGTATTAATTAAAGTTGGGAATACAACTTGCTTTAATTATAATAAAATATTGGCAGTATAAATTAAAAGCTAACATTAAAAAAATTCGTATGATGGAATGCAATGTTTATTATTATTTGGACGGAACACAAAATCTCATTTACAGTCTAAAAATTCGAAAAACGCGCTATAAATTTTAATTTTCTGACACCTACTACATTTTTTTTTTAATTAAAAATAAATTCATTTTAATTAAATATTTTATAGTCACGTGTGACCAGGATATATTACTTCATTAATTAAATCTATACGTACAATTGTGGTTTTTTTTAGAGAGTATTTAAATATACAAACATTAAAATTATCAATATAAAAAATAATTAGACTTTTCATCCCACTAATTAATATCATTTATAATTATAAAATATATTTCTGTGCGCTATAACGTTGTATTTATATTAAATTATTATATTATATATGTCGTTATTCGTTATGATTGATAAGCTTATTTTATTAGAAATTGTTAATTGTATTTAATTAATTGCAATCTACATTTTAAAAAATTCTTTAATAATATTACTAAACATTACCAATTGATTGTGCAAAAATGAATTAAAAAAATCTTATATTCGCAGTTTTAATATCAGTAAATTATGTTGATAAATTCAAAAAATCTTTAATTACTCTTCTGTGGAAGACGCTAATATGTATATTTTAAAAAATAGAACTATGTATTGATATAACTATAGCATAATTTAAAAGAAAGTAAACTAATATTTCAAAATCATTTTCGAGTGAAATGCTGCTTGGATATTGACCAATATTAAATAAATAGTCAAAAATACAGTAATAGCTATTTAAAATTTCATATTTCAGCAATCGACTTACTAAAAATAATGAAAAAATAACACGTATGTACGTTGAAAACTAAATAATCAACATATATATATAGCTAGTTGCAAAATTCAATAACCAAAAACTACTATTGCTATTGTATTAATATGTTAGACTTATTATATCAAATTACTAAACAATTTCTATCAGAACCCTTATCCAATATAACAAAACAAGACATAGCTGGAGCAAGTCATAAATATAAGCGACATGATCAAGTATCAAAGATCGGTAACAGGGCCGGACAAGGTGATTCTCTGTGGCGATGAGCTTTGCGAATTCTGAGAAATGGAAGTGATCGAGGTGCTCGGTGCTACAGTCGTCGGCGATGAAGTGCTTGATGAAGAGGAACCCTGTTGGGCTGTGCAGGGTGTTGGATCGGAATGGACGCTCGATGATTTGGGATCATCGGCTATGTCCGATGTAGCTTTCTCTAAGCTAGTTGGCCCAACACCGCGTAGAAACGCAAATAATTGCTTATCTAGTCTGGGGAAACGGTTCTTTGATATTGTTGTTTATTTTTGGCTAGCCTAGTGTGCTTGATTTTACGATATATTGGCAAACAAGAACGTCTTATAGCCAACAGCGCACTTTTTATTTGTTTACATTGTCAATAGATGGCATATAAAACTGACAGCACATTTTCTATTTAGTGATACAAACGATAGATGGCATACCATGCTGAAATTTAATACCTGGCTAACATTGAGTCGTGAGTGTCTTTAATGTTTCTATATAGTGGTGCGAATCCAATGGAGCCATCTATCGGTGTTCTTATGAACAGTCGTTGCTATGACACTAGCAAAGCTGCAAACCATTAAAATCTTGGGATAGCGCATTCTCGTGTCCATATCACGAAATAAAATTAGCAACATTAAAATGAGAAACGACCTCAAAAGGCGCTGAATATTTATGTTGCTAGAACTCTTAAATTGTAGCTACGTATTTTATTATATACGAAAATTAATACTACGAGTATTATTTTATTTTACGTTGACGTGTCGCATAATAATAATTTGGGGGAGTTAAAAAACGCCAAGGTTCATAATTTTTTACCATTGCTGAAAAATTGAGGATTGCGAAATGCACGAGGCCTTAATGCGATCTACGCGACAAGATTCGCACTTTATCGGGATAAAAGAAAAGTTCCGCAATTTTTACTACTCCATAAATGTGGGGAATGAAAGCAAAAAACCATATTCTCAGCTTGTAATATCTTAGGATACATGTATTGGCATCAATTTTCGTTCGATAGTTCCCTCGAAAATTACTCTGGTCGATTTAAATAATCTTAGTTTTCGACTAATCGCTCGCCGGCAAATTTTCGTTGTTGAATAAACTAGTTGGGAATTTAGATTTTATTTGTACGTTGAATTTATCCGGAGATATCTCGAGGAAACCAACATCACTTTGTCAAGGTAGGTATAAAAATAAATGATAACGTCTTAAAGGTGTGTTTACTAAATGATAAGACCGCATTTGAAATATGCTCAAATGCAGACAACGAAGATAAGAAATGGATAGTAAATGCAAAGTAAATAAGAAATATTATAACGGTTGATATATCTAACGGTTACAAATAATGTATTTTCTCGCGTTTCATAGAAAATTAAATTGGATAATTTTTTTATTTAGAGTAATATTTTTTCATAATTTCTCAATACCATCAAATGATATATTAAGATCTTATTAAAAAAAAAAAGGGGTAACATTTGGTGGTTTAATACATCCTAGGTATAGGATATAAATTTAGAAAATTAGAATCGGTACTTACTGTAGTATTTTATGATCGGATTCATCTTTTTTCGCTCTGGCATCTTGCAGTTCTCTACGCAACAATAATGTTTCCCGTTCGAGTTCCAGAACTTGTCTTGCGGCTGATGTATTGTCCTCAATCGCCGTTGTGGATGACGTTGGTATGAAAATGTTATCCTCCGACCTGCAAGTAACATGTACTTTATTAATAGTAACTTTCTAATCCAGAATCATAACTTAATTGAAAATGTATTAATAAGATAATGGAGAAAGTTAAAATATTGCACACAGATTACGTAAGTGCTTTAAATCCTTAAAAGGAACTTCTCTGTAAGGGAATGCTCACAGCGAGTGTTAACTTGCATAATAAGTGTTCAAATTATTCGGTAATTATATATGCTTATAAGTTTTTCAAATGTCAATTTTCAGTTCATTTAATTAGTTGACTTAGTTAAAAGTGGCCAAGCATTTACGTTTCTTTCCACACCTCTGTTTGAATTTTTAGTCAAATCTTTTTGTTGAACTTCACTTTTTGCCAACATGATTATTAATTTGCTAGATAGATACATTTTTGCTTTTATTTTTTTTGCCAATTAATCCATTATGATTATTTCATTTTTCTTTTAATTATAAATTTTAACAGCTGATACTACGCTAGTTCATAATTACGCTTTTTACTTTTTCGAATTTTTTAATTATCTTTAGCCTGTGTTTGCATGCTCAACTGCACTGGGGCCATTTCAATACCTTTTCGACAAAAAGTATTCATTATAAAATACATTTACCTAGCGTATTACTCATATAGATACATAGATCTTTCGTAGCCCTCTTTAAGCATACAAAATAAAATAATATTATCAGCACTAGTCCTTCAAAATTCTTTAGATAAGAAAATATTATATTGGTTCATTACTTCCCCATTCATTCCTAACAAATGCGTAAGGCACTTCAATTCACAAAAAACAATTATATAAAACATTGAATGAGATTAGAATTGCTGAATTAAAATTGAATTTTCACTAATAGATTCTGGCCATTAATACAACTGAACATTTGTACATGCCTGACAATACGATGCATTTTTAAATGAGATGGAAAATAGCACCAATATACAAAACGAACAAAGAGAGAGCGGTAGCGTTAAACCGTATTCGTGGTAACGTTGTACCTTTTTTTAAATAACATAACGGCAAAAAAAATGTCGTAACTTTTTGTGTATGCAAATTTTATATTTACAATTATTTGGTACAAATCGTTCGCTAAATCAGTACGAAAAAAAAACCGCATACTTTATAGAATATAGTTTTGCGACAAGATATTTGATTGGGGTGAACTAGAAGACACGGTATAGCATCAACATATTATATCCTTGTGAGCAAGGGGCCATCGTAATTGCATATACAATTGCTGGAGCATGCCTTATCACAAACTGCCTGCTCCAAACGCGAGCAAACAATGGCCCCGAACGTCGCAGGACTTTATCCGAACAGCTGACAGAGAAACCTACAGAGCCCTTGCTTGCCACAAGGAAGAATCTACGTTTATCCTTTCCTTGCAATATCCAGAACAGGAGTGTCGAATTTACAAGCACATGGGCCTCGGGCGGTACGCGGTGTCTTTTATTATAAAAATCAAAAAAATTATATATATTATATAGCAAAGCATAGCCAATTTTAATATCAATTCAGCAACAAAATTTTGTTGCGAAATGAATGTAATTTTAAAATAGTTTAGTGTTTTGTTTTGTATAAAAGTGTATCGTTTTGCGAGGTGTCAGTAGATTTGATAGGTGAGCGCGTTAAATACGGACGAGTTCCAAAATGCACTTTTACTCCGAGTGAAATAAACTACTACAATTATTTGATATTATATAAAAATTATACGTTGTCAAACAGATTATACTTACGGATTATTATGGTTGACGCTCAATAATTTTATTTGATCTTCCAGCTTTGACAATCGATCATTATGACGGTTCTTTTCAGATAAATGATTGATTTGATTCTGAAAATACAGAAGACAAAAATCATTAGTACATAATTATCAAAACTAATTGAAATGGTACGCTCTATATATATTTTATGCATGCAAAATATCAAAATATATCAATATTAAAATGTTTGACATGTCTTAGAGATATGGAATAATTGCAAAACTTTCAAAATTAATCTATTCTATTAATTCCTGTATACAATATCATCAAAATCCCAAAACTTTTTTAATTAAAAGCGCATTTCGAAGGCTATCTTTTAATAGCGAATATAGTCAAATATTATACACCCAACTCACTTTGGGATTATTGTGCTACTGACGATGGGAGCTCCACTATAGAAATACACATTTTGAAAATATCTCGAGTTGCAAAATGTCTTAAAATTTTTCTAATTTTTCGATCACACGGCTAAAATTTCGATTGAAGTTCATTTTCCAATCGACATGTAGAAATATAGGCGTAATTTCTATATGGAACTTTTTTATATTCTATAATTTAAATACTTTTATTCCTCAAACTAAATTTCTATTCAACATTTTAGTAGTAATTTTCTATATTTGTTATTGCCACGTAAAACGATTCATCGCTAATTGACCAAATGTCTTCGACTACCGAATTTCTTTCTACTCTTCACTCATAAGGAATATTCTTTAGTACAACATAGGATAAGCTCAGGATAGATAAATGGAGGCAATCACCTTTTAACGTCCATTTAATCTTTCCCACCTAAGAGCTGAGAGCAGCGCGAAGAACAACGACCACCCTCCGACACGTAACCGACCGAGCCTCTTGTTCGCCATTATGGGGGGGCCATGTTTGCCCGCCCAAAGTATAGAATTTCATAGACCTTTCGTTCCGCTCCTTGTTACATTATGTAAAGTGCTTATCGTATATTATTAGTGCGGTTACTGAAGAGAGGCTTGCGTGAACTTTTGGGTCGAAATTACGGGCATATATACATATAAACCTGCCCACATATGCACGGTATATACAAGAGGAAGAATTGAACTTATTTATAGTGCGATATTTTCAAAAAAAATCCCTCTGCTGGTTAAATATAAACCTTATATTCAATTAATTTTTTCTAGATCAACCTACATACCCATTAATTCCTAAATTATGCTTCCATTCTTCCAAGATACCTATATCGTATAAATACATATTTTCTCTCCCTAAAGAATTTTCACACCTACACTATACTCTTCTTTAACCTTGTTTATTGCATCTTCTATGTATATATTAAATAATAACGGCCAAAGTATACATCCCTGCCTGACTCCCTTTCCTATTCTTGATTCTTATTCTTTCCCCAGCCATTCAAACTAATTAATTAGGCGCATGTGTGTGTGTAATTTGCATTTCAGAAAAAAAAAATTTTTTAATAATTGATTGACTTTGCCTGGCATATTGCATAATATTCTTTTATTTCCTATTAAATGGATTATATCTGACGAAAAGTATTTAACAAAATCTGATGAAATGTTTTTTTTAGAAATAAGTGTATAACTACTATCAAATCACCAAACAGTTTAAAACAAGGTGAGATATGTATTTTATAATACTATATAGTACGAAGGATATTGACTTTTCCAAAGATTTTCGACGAGAACTTGCAATGCATTTGGTCTTCATATATATAACATTAGAGCGAGATTTATTATAGTACGGATATTGAGTTTGCAAGAGTAATAGTACGTGGACATCCCAGTCTGAGCCCAGCACCAAGCGCTCTTCAGTCAATATTTGCTCGCCAAAGTAGATGTTCTCATCAACCCATAGTAGACTGATCGAGTTTCTTCTCTCTAGCCCCGATGCCAATATTCCCCATACCCTAACTGTATCTATGAATTCGTCTATCACGTGAAAATATATTGTATTATCATCGACAACATAATATAGCCTCAACTGTAACTTTGTGAGTCGTACTATAACGAAGAACCTTCTTTACTATTTGGCCAACAAATCTCGCAGCAGATTAATCAAAAGTAATCTTAACGATGTTTTTATGCGTAATTTGTCGCCAAAGTAGGCTAACGTTACGTTGTTGATAACACAAATAAGAGCTACTGACTTAACTAATGTAAATATTACGTATCAGTGCATTCCTCAACACTTAATTCAAATAGAAACTGATTTAATCTACAAATACTTACTAAAGTATAGCGAAGTATTATAATGAAACTGTTTTAAAGCACGAGAAATGCTAAAATATTATTAATCAAACAATATATTTGGAAAAAAAGCACACTGACGTTACATGTCAAAGGCGGAGACTGCATATATGGATCAGCTGTTTCATAAATGACAGCCAAATAGATAAATGTCTACTTAGAGGAAAATGTTGAGGTTAGGTATGTATCCAAGTAAAAAATATCTATTATCTAAATATGCAGATAAGTTTCTACAAAACTATATCGTTCAAAAACTATGCATAGATATGAAAATTACATAAAAATATCGATAATTTATACTATAAATTTAATTCAACGCTGAGAATCATTTCAACTGCTTCTTTTCATGTCAATAGCTCCAGTTGCAGCTTTTGACATAATTACAATGTCTTAAATTTTTTTACAACTAATTCTATTTTTCCTTATACAGAGGCATTGAATAAAATATTTTTTTTGCATTATATATATTTTTTGTTTCTTGTTTCTTTTTTGTTTTGTTTTGTTTTTTGTTTCGGGTTAACCCGCAAAAACCGGGTTAACCCGAATAAAGCCGGGTTAACCCGAAAAAACCGTGTATGTACATGGATTCGTGTGTGGATTATAAATTTCCCTGCGACAAAAAAAATTTCTCGTCTATAAATTTTCACACGTACGGAAAATATGCAAACTTACTAAATTGGTTTTATAATTTTTATTTTTTACTAAATTTTTAGATAATTGCTATCCATTTACAAAAATTTGAACTGCGTCGCCAATTTTATGTGTGTGAGATTAAAGAGAACAGTGTTTATATTTGAGGGAGTTAAAATAAATTTAATTCATGAAGTGTGGGGTGAAAGAGTAAGTAACCAAGGGAAAGTATGGCTTATACTGTTGCTTATTTCGCAAAAAAAAAAAATGGTAAAGTTATAATACAGGGAAACATCTAAAATCAGAGAAGTTTACAGATCCGTCCCTGGTAGAGAATATATTGCATCATTTACAGTTTACCTGTATATTGAAGTGTGCATGGGTGGCCGAAGCCCTTCGGCGTTTTATTATATAAAAGTGCGAAAGCGCTTTTGTCTGCTATGTATGTAGTCCATCGCTAAGTGATAGTCAGGCTGTCAAAGAGTAAAAAGCACTTCCGGTGCCGTCCAAACCCACCAAGTTCTAACCGAACTTCTAACGCACATAACACATAATATGCACAATACAATTACATTTTTCCAACGCTAGAATTGAAATGTTTCTATAGAAATTTATTGTGTTATTTTTTTGACATTGCGTTAAACTCGTCCTATAAATGAACACTATTTATTGTAAAGTCATCTATCAACTTTCATGTATGTAAGTGGCCTCTATAGCAGTACAAAATGGCTATTCTTCTAAAATTATAAACAACATATTAAGAAAATTTAAAAGGACAAGAGCTACCAGAAATATTAGTAGTTTGGAACAAAGTAATAATTCAACTCCAAAATTTGTTAAATTACCATTTGACCTATAATTGCACGTGGTTTAGATAGTATTATAAAGAAATATAATTTTAAAGTAACATATAATACTTCTAACAGTCTTGCTAATTTTCTAGGAAATCCAAAAGATTTGATTGATTCAATAAAGAATCTGGTATTTATAAAATATCTTGTTCTAGTTGTCCTAAAGTACATATAGGACAAACATGTAGACCAATTGAAACTAGATTTAAGGAGCATTTAGCTCATTTCAGATTAAATAGAAAAGATGAAAGTGCTGTAGCCGAGCATATTTTTGACTAACTCAGGCCATCCTATTCAAATTAGTTCACTTAAATTATTTAAAAGTGTTTTGAATTATTCCGAGTTAAATGCTTATGGAACTATATACATGCATAAATCTAAATCAAATTTAATGAACTTAGATTCAGGCCCAATTTTATCTTGTCTATTTAATTTAATTAATAAGAACTATTTTTAAATTTATTTTAATTTGTAATTTTGTTTGTTTATTTATTTTTGGTTATTTTAGATTTCACAAATCAATATTTTCGTTAATTGTTAATTTGTATTGTTTTAAAAGATTTATAGGTCATATTATATGCCATTTTTGAAATACTTCTGTCATGTTGACTTATTTATTTAATAGTATATCAATCACGATTCGTGACACAGGTATTTTATTTAGTTTTATCTTGTGCTACTGAACATGGGGGCATAACCTTCGAAATGTACATCTAGCTACTTAATGCTTGTTACGGTATTTGGGTGATATTCTATATTAATATTTAACAGCGTAGTGATAATTTTTGAAATAAATTAGTAAAAAATTCTAATTTCAAATAGTGATATTTTGTTTTATAATCAAATGAAAATAAAAAATAATTTCTTACGAACTAGGCTTGACTTGTTCGTAAGAAATTTATGATAATAAAACCAAAAATGAGCACTTAATTTTTCTAACCAATAATGCATTATCATGTATTAACGGCAACATCCATTTTCCATTCAACTTTTTTTTAACTATACAAATAATTAGCGATGAGAGGGATAGATTTTGTTGTCTAATTTTGAACCGAATTAGAAAAACCATTTTTTTTTATAGAGAGCAAAGTAAGAACAAGATTGGCAACTCATTTTATAACCAGTGTCCAAGATTCAATGAAACTGTGTCGCCATCTATCAAATTCTAGTCGTACTACCATGGTAGTGATGTAATTTTAATACGACGCTAAGTGAAAGGAACCGCATCACCAATGAATACTAACTCCATATAGTTAGTATTCATTGGCATCACTGAATAGAAAGACATGCAACATAATCGCAATTGAGCATAAATCCATTGTGTAGAAGTATACTGTCGCTAGATATAAAAAGCATTGCATATAATCATGGTAAAACAAAACGTACCCTCAGTTTAATAAGTTCTGTATTGAACCATCATAGTTAGATAGTAGTCTTCAATCCTAAGAAATTGTTGGACACAGCACACCAAGCCTACCTACCCCGTTCTTTCCCTCTACTCTACCTTCTATGAATATAACCTATTAGTCTATTTCTCCTGCGCTGTAATATTTCTCTTCTCCGCTACTAACACTAATACGGCTACTTTACGTTACTTTATCTTCCCAACCATCTCCTCATGATCATCTTCCTGTAGCACCACATTTCAAATGTTTCTATTCTACGTTTCTCTTCCTTTTCTATAGTCCACGCCTCACACCAGTACAATGCTACACTCCACACATATGTCTTCAGTAAATTCTTTTTCTAATACCCAAGTCGATAATTGATCTTAAAATAAGCTCCATTTCTACGAATAGCCTGTGCTATCCTACATTTTAGATATCGTATCTAAAGCAAATGGCTTAAATTACTTAAAATTTATACCATAATCCTAAGCAAAATATGACGTCATTTATTAACAGCACCAAACATGCAAATATTGAGTATATTTCTAGAAATAGAAACTTGAAGTTGACGAATGACACACTTGACATCCATTGAAAGACATTATGAGCGATTTTTAGATATTTAAAACATTAATAACTTGTACTTTAGAACAAGTTTCGGGGTACTCACAATAGTCATCTGTTTTTCTTCGATCATATGCTTCACTCTAGACAATAGCACATCTTCCCTGACACGGGCAGCATCCCTCACCTCCCTAATAATATCCGCCAACATTCCCGGCTCGTATTCCCTCTCATAATGTCTGTTGTGCATCTGCTGCTTCATCAAATTCATTTCTAAGCGCAGTTCCGTTAAATCTCTCGACAACTTTCTATTCGACTCCTTCAATCCCTGAATCTGCTGCGTTAATTTCTGAATCAGTTTCGCCTCGTACGAGTTCAGGCTGGAATCGCTGTCATTGGGAAGGCCCGGGTCCGAAAAGCGGCGCTTCAAAACATCCTCGCTCTGATCGAATATCGGCAACGATTTGCACTCGTTCGAATCGGCAAAAAGCGGCGGTATTTTCACGTGTGGACTTAGATATTGCTGGTGCATGTTATTCGCAAACGGATTCGTGGATGCCACATTACGCATTGCACTTGTAGCCCCATACAGTGGCAAAGACATCGGCTCGTGTAAAATGGGATAATTCATAATCGGATATAACGTCGATGGTTGATCGTAGATTGGATTCAGTAGGGAATTGCTAGAGTTGCCCTGCTGCACGAAACTGAACATATTCACGTGCGATGTCTCGTTGATCAAGGAAGTTGAGGAATGTTTCTTTTCCAAGTGCTTCTTGCGTTTGGTTAGAATTGGTGGATTACCATTCAACTCTGGAGACATACTACACTACCATTAGCGCATTAAATAAACACAATAATCGACGTCTATCTATAGATATTTTAATCAAACCTGAAATAATATCAAAACCTTTATAAACAACAATATAGCAATAAAATGAACGAAACAAATCAGAACTTACAAACAGCTGAGCTGTCAAATCATAACCTTTCATAGGTAGTTTGGCAGGACACCGTTCAATACGAACGCGCCTCGGAACCACTCGGCTCTCGTGTTAATATTAGAAAATTCATAATCGGATTATTAAAAAAGAAATTTGCATTAATTTCCTACATTTTGATTTATTTTAATACTTCATTTTGATTTTTTCAAATTTTTTATAGCAAAATATGTATGATTTTACAATTGTTTAAAATATCATCCAAAAACCGTAACACAAAGCATTTATTAGTTAAATGCGCATTTCGGAGGCTATGCCCCCATCAGCAGTAGCACAATAATAGAACAAATAAAGATACCTCTGTCACTCACCGGGATTACTATACAATTGTATACGATTTATAAATTACAAAATAAATACGCAATAGCATCATCAAACAATCGGTCAATAAATGTTTTTTTTTCCTCTCCATTTATGTCTGATTTGCCATATTTTGGCAGCACGTTTATTCGTGTTTGCATAAAATTCTGTTAATAAAAACACGTATAGGATCGTTAGAAATTTTCTTTTAAATAATAATTTTGTAGGTAGATGATGTTTAATCTTGTTAGGTTGTTAGCGAATATCTTGTATATTATACGATATATAATATGATGAAAATTGCGAATTGGAAATTTCTTTAATTATTAATTTGTGTTTTTGAAACAATTTCATTTCAAAAAAATCTTAGGATTCTATATGTGCACTAGTTAAATATAAAAACCGTAAAATGTATAATTAATGTAAAATAATATTGAACAAATTCGTGGCAAGTGTTATGAAAATGTAATTAATAATCTGAATCTTTTGTATAAAATCCACCCAGTGAAAAATATGTGTATCAAAAACGTATGTTACCTTTTTCCGTAGCTCGGTCTTGTTCGTTTGTATAAATTAGTCACCTTGAAGAGCTCCTAGATGTGAAGTCCCTGTTCTATTCCTTTTGATACCTATAATTAATTAATTAATTGTTCTGGCAGAGATTGACAAGCATCTAATGCTAAAAAGAAACCAAGAAAAATTATTTATATGGCAAAGTAAACTTTTTTCTAGACCCTAATATATTAGTTTTTACAATCCGCCCCCTATAAGAAAAATTACCCCCTCATTTTAATATGGTGTATTTTTAAATTAATTTTTGTTGTAATAAATGCTACAGTTACTATTTATTAATGAAGTGACTAAATTTTTCAAGATTGAAACATGATATAAAATTTCATTATGAAAATGAGAATACACAAATAATATATGATTTAAATAAAAACTGTTTATATTTACAAGTTTCCTATACACACCCCAAAATATAATAAAAATTCAATCTAAAAACTCGTATAAATAATGATATGCTACGAAAGTTACATGTAGATTATTTTAAATTTACTATTTCCCTTATTCGTTCTTTGAGATGTTAAAAATCAAAGCAAACGTGACATTTGCAGCAATTATAATGATACTTCTAACATCACTTAGACGTGTAATATAATTTTCTGCGTGTATCTCTTAATACTATTGTATATATTTCTTATGCTAATGATACAAATATTATTTGATATAACAGTGCGGAACACAAGAGTATGAGTGTTTTATATTAGAACATATTATCCATATAACAAATCAGTTGCGTAGAAAATTACACACGAACTTTGTACTTGGTGATTTAAAAAAATATATTTGAAATGCACAAGATAAACAAAAAAAAAAAATAAATATGTATGACGCGTTAATATACGTGATTCTGTTATTCTTTTCATCGAAAACGAATGGTTTTGCACCCTGCTGTAAATGTACAATGTGTTTAAAAAAATATATTAAAAAGGTTGCAATTTGATTGTTTCTACGAGAAACAACTATTGCATGTATTTTTATCTGTACAAAATGTTGATCTGACCTGACTTGCACTGACAGTATTTTGTTGTAAATAATTTAAGCTAGTAATATATAAATTATTTATTTGATACGATACGATTTCTAATCCCAGCCACGTGAGAAATTAATTATAAGCCTAGTTATTAATTAATTATTATTGTTATTAATTAATTATAAGCTTAAGTAACGATGAGAGTGTCTTCTAAATATGCATATTTTGCGGTTAGTTTCTCAGTATATATAAGAAAAGATAGTAAATAATGAAAATTTTCATGCTTTTTCACAAGCGGTTTAAATTATTTGAAATTAAGACGGATTTTTTTGCCAAAGGACTATAATTTTTAATTAAATCTACTGATATAAACAGCAAGGTCAGGCCAGATCAGGTCTTTTTTTAATCGATACAATAAAATTTTGTTTCTCCTTGTTTCGGTACTCAATTATGCCAGCATTATATATTACAGCAGAAATAATGTTTAGAACGCGTTATATTTGATATTTACGAGCCTGATATATTCATTACAGGTCCGTACCGACATATAGAGAGATGTTAGAGACCTTACAGACAAGGTCCTAGTGTGGAGCTGTGACAGGTCCATAACGTTCACGATACCGAGCGAAACGGCGGCATCGTATTCGGACGTTACTTGTGACCACACTGATATAGACAGCATCTAGAAGCAGGTGACAACAGGCAGTGGCAGCAACCGCACTCAAGGTCTACTGGTGGACCCCCTTAGCTATATGCTCTGGTTCTCCAATGCGTTGATGAGCTCCTCACCCTGTAACCAACATTCGTGTAAAATATTACGTAGTCAATCTGTCCTCATCCAGGACGGTAAAGGTATTACACACTGTATATAAACCGCATTACAATAATTCGGGACCAACACTTAAGGAATGTAAAATTATTGTTTATGCTTTCAGCCTTGAAGCTGGATTAAAGATTTTGACGCGTACAGAGGGGAAACAAGGCGTAAAGAATAAGCTATTATCACGGTATTTTATGTATTTGATTGTATCTATTATCGTAAAAGTAAAATGTCAATTTTTAATATATGGTCGATTTATCCTCTTCGATTCCTTATAGCTAACGTCCTCTACTATCTCACCTACATACTTCAA
The DNA here is from genome assembly GCA_947310635.1 of Leptodirus hochenwartii. Classification (NCBI taxonomy): domain Eukaryota; kingdom Metazoa; phylum Arthropoda; class Insecta; order Coleoptera; family Leiodidae; genus Leptodirus; species Leptodirus hochenwartii. The sequence continues at coordinate 6,638,384 of OX371188.1, forward strand.
TCTAGACCTACCTACCCCTTCCTATCCTGTTAAACTTTAAACTAGTGCTGGGAATATTTGCCAATCAAACTGGAAACCGGTGCAAGCGATTTTTCACCGGTTCACCGACTAACTAAATCAATATAATTTCAAGTGTACTTTAGTTTTCAAAGTTCTTTAAATTTATTAAAGTTTGTTATATACTTTCTTTCTATTTATTTTTTAAATATTTTTCCTACCAATGTACTTATTCAATTACTTGTATACAATGCTATTACGCTTTAATTATTTATTTTAATTATTTACAAAGGTATATATATACCTGTCGAAATTTTTTAATTATTTACAAAGAAGGTATATACCTGTCGATTTTTATCAAAATTATCGAAAAAGTACAAAGGCATATTCTTGTCAATTTTCATCGAAATTCTCATTTCCCATTAGAAAATGTCCCATTCAATCATTTTTTCACGTTTAATAAAAATTTATAATCTTAGCATGGACTGTCCATATAAAAATATTTCTAAATGCTGACTTTGAAATTGAACACGCAATTAACATCGCGTATTAATTTACAGTTGCTGATCGTGTTGGTATCGCCATCTACATATTTTAATATTAGATGTGTGTGACTACGACGATAAACACACACACAGATTACACACTATTTATTCTCGACGAACACGGCGAGGAATTCAAGTCTAACTACATGGTTACGTGAATGCAATCCCATCTTTGCACATGCTATTTTATATGGGCAGTTTCAATGGCACCCTGAACGGTAAGTTGAAGCGAAGAATATAAACTCGAAAAAATTGATTGCGTTGGTTGAAGCGAGACTTTCGCCGTTTTCTGAGAAAGTTCTCGCTCTAGTGGAGTATTCGTTATCAAGCTACGCGATTTTATTATCCGAATTTTATCTATACAGTAGTACACCTACTGCCAAGAATATGGCAAATCAGACATAAATGTATAGTTTAAAAACTAAAAAAAGAAAATACAATTATTGACCGATTGTTTGAGGACGCTATTGTGTACTTATTTTGTAATTCATAAATCCAACATAATTTGCTATAAAATATTTGGCAAAAATCAAAATAAAATATTAAAAAAATTTAAATATACGAAATGTATGTAAAAAATAATTATTTATATATATATAGCATCGCCAGGTCTCGCCTAGAATAATTTTAAGTCAGACACTTTAAGCCACAATTATTGACTATTTCTTTGACTCGATTGTACATGACAAATGTTCGCTATGCCTTTGATTATGATATACAAGTCTATATGAATGTAGAGGAAAATTAGTCATTCTTAATTTTCAATTTCCGACCAATTTAGCAAATACACTTAAATTTTGAACAAAATGGGCAAAAATAGACATAATCGCTTTAATATAACACCAAAATCATTGAAATCTGTCGAGCCGTTCCGCAGAATTTTTTTTATACGGGTAAATGGTAAACTTTTGTAGTAAGCATGGAAATAATGATTTTTATCTTTAAGCGGGACAAATTACCGAAAATCGGGATTGTATCGCTAAAAGCGGGACGTATGGTCACTTTACTTATTTGTGTTATTAATTTTATCCCAAAAAATTTTTATATAAAATAAAATAAGCAAAAATCTGTTAGGTAAGCTGTTCATCAAAATTATCCAAAAATTATCGAAAAAGAGCAGAGGTATATACCTGTCGATTTTCATCAAAATTATCGAAAAATTAAAGAACAGAGGAGAACGATTTTCATTGCGGAGCATTTTAGGTGGACAATACAATTATTGCTAACCACTCTTAAATAGTTGATATGCCACTGAATCCCATAGATAATGAATTGTTATATCAAGATGCAGCTTAATGCACAAAGCACAGTGCAATATACTCATTGCTCGACGTATCAATACTGTATAATTGTGGAATCCTATCTTATCTACGTGTTTATTTTGTTACTGCGATTTCGTCTGCAAGGGATAAATAAATTGCATTTTTAATCAAATTCTGCATGCTTAGAGAATAAGTGAATGTAAATTTATGTAAAATGACTGTCCTATAATAACTCTATATGCATTATCATTTTGCGGTGGTCAACTGTTTTTTAATATTTTTTTTTATTCTGATACCAACACCAGTATAATGAGCTTGAAATTATATATTTTTCAATTTAATAGCATATTTTGTTTCGTTTTTCACTTTAGATCAGAATCTTTGCTTTGGAAATCTACCCTTAGGATTAAATCTTTGCATAAGATTATTTTAGGATTTTAAGATTAAGTTTTTTAAGAATATTTTAAGTTCAAATGGTTTAAAATACTTAATACTATCATATTATTTAATATTTAATATCTACTAGAGTACTAACGATGGTAGAGCTTTGTCTCTGCTGCTCTAATAGAAATCAACTTGCGTAAACTTCATTATTCTGAATAGCTAGAGTAAGATCCATTGCCAAATGAACTGAGCATAGTGGCTATCATACCGTACCAACCACCAACGCGGTTTGGTATGAATCAATAGTTGATGCGTACCAGTGCTAATCGAAAACCGGTTTTCACCGAAACGCGGTTTTCACCGAAAATCGGTGAACCGAGATTGTCTTGGTTGCCGGTTTTCAACAAAAAATAAACCGGTGCACCGGTTTACCGGAACCATTCCCAACACTACTTTAAACCCGTGTTTACCGCAACAAACCTGTAAAAGTTGCCTGTTAACCGGAGCATTGACCTCATAGTCCTGTTCTGTGAGGTCCAGTAGGGACGGGATGGTTTCCATCTCGGGATCCAGGAGGGAGAAGGAGTTCTTCCGGATGGTGTTCGCTCTAGCGGCACATTCTTCCCTCTGTTGCACGTTCCGGTGGCAGGTAACGATGTTCTCGTCCCTGCTGTCCTCGCTGTCCATGAGAGCGTAGGCCATGTGCAGTGGGTAGAGTAACGGTGGCAGGTCACGAATCACACCCTTATCGCTGACCTTCGAGGATATAGACAAGGGTGGCTCTTTCTTCCGAGAACAACATATCTCTTGTTGCTCTGGCTGCGAATATGGATGAGATATTAAAAATGTGCAAATATTATTTGCGGACAGAATAAAGACATTGGACAGTTTCATTCACGCCAAGTTCTTGCCAAACTAATTCAAATGCACACATTCTATACTTAGAAGAGTGCAAATGAACGAACTACGAACATTATTAATATAATAATTTGGCCTAAGTAATATACGTATGAAATTATAGAATAATTTGAATTAATTTGGATGTAAATTTGACGTAGATGTTCATTCCCATGGAAAATATAGATGTACATGAATACGTTACACAACGTGGTAATAAATAGACATCGTACATTGAAAGATTAAATAAAATCGTCCAATTGACAAATTTAACAGAATTTGAACTTTAGTACAAACATATACTATTCACGATAGTGATACAAGGACGTCTTAATATGATCGCAAGGTATTTATATTTTTAAATCAAAATATACGAATTGTAGAAAACTGTGAGACTGAAGTGTTCATACCAGTAGAAATATTGCACTAAAATTAACTTAAACGATTAGTTCGTAAAAAATATGTTTTCACATACAACGATTAATTATATAGTAAACATTTATATAACAACCCGAATACATCAACTGGTTTCTTAATAAATTACAACAATAAATTGCGTTGCTTCAAAATCTGCATCTGGTGAGATGTTCTTGTCCACTTGTAGATTTGTGTGCCATTTTCATTGTACAATATCCACATCTTGTAAAGCCACGTTGTACTTAAGGTTACTTTTTTCTATTATGAAACTCATAAGTAATACTAGATATTAAACAGCATTTTATAAATAAATCAATTGTTATAAATTTAGTGCAACACAAAATTGTATCTTAATACATATCCATATCATTAATCCATACCATAAATATATATACCATACCATAAATAAAAAAATATAGTTTCGTATTTATAAAAAAAAAAAATGGAAAGGTACAAAGAATTTAAAAATACGCTTTTGAATGCACGATACACTGTTTGAATACAATAGTAATATTCGGTGTTTTATTATTTATTTTTTAAATTTTCATTGATCAAACGCCAATAAGGCCAGGCTCCAATGACAGGTGTAATCAGACTTCTATGGTACGCACACAAATATCTGATGAAATAAATTAAAAATATATTTTGGTTGCAACTCGAACCCGCGGTGAATGGATTATAAAGCGGGTTAATAATCCACCAAACCAATCCAATCGATTACACAGAATCTTTCTTCTGGCGCATTTGTTATCGTCTTTGATTGCTCGTAAAAATGAAATTGTTTCTATTTTGTTTATCAAATATTGCGAAAGCAAAGCATATCTATATAATTGGAATGCATTAACGCGGATAACGTTATTTACTGCGTAAGCAATGTTGAAAAACATCAAACTATTTAAAGTTTTCAATAACGTCATTTACTATTACAAAAAAACAAGATGATTGCCAGCGCGGATGTATTTAGATACTTGCTTATAATGAGAAATTTTCAATAGAAAAATATATATTTAAAGTTGTATATAATTGTAAGTTAAATTATAAAAAAATAATATTATTAAAAATACTATTTTTACGAGCATTGCAAATAAATTCTAGTATATAAGCATAAACATTCAATTAGTCAAGAAATATTGATAGACAGGGAGATATAAAAGGAATATATAATTAAAATAACTATTTTTTTATTAAAACAAACGAATGTGGTGAATATCACCAATAAGCGTAATTCCTACAATATGTAAAAAACTATAACAATTACAAAAATTTATCAACTAACAATGGCAGTGTTTAAATATATTAACTACAACTTAAACAATCGCGAGGGAATGTTTTCAAATATACAATAATCTAGTAAATTTACTAAAATTAATTTTAACAGTTAAATTTGTCAATATGTCTGGATGATAGGGAACGTTTCTATGAATAAAATGAAAAATAAAATAATGAACAAAAATCATTAATATGAAAATGATTACTATATTTTGTACTTGGAGCATTGAGAAAGTGTAAGGACTAAAAATGAAACCATTTACTTATTCTACACCACATATTATCAAAACGATAAAATAAATGTTTAAAATATATATAAACAGATATTTGACTTATATCAATTCTGAAAATTATCGCACATTTTCAAAAAGATAGTAAGTAACAAGTGTTTATCTTAAGTTAGTTAGAGCTGTCGTGGGCCAAGTATATCGAATATAATTGAAACCGTTACGAGTTCTGTGTTTAGGAAACCACCAGAATGTCCTCCCAAAATCAGAATATCACATAAGAAACATTCTTCATTAAACAACAAATTATAAAAGTTTACATGAATCGTATCTTGTAAAATATATATATAAAAGAAATATATATATAAAGAAAGCTATAACGATTTTTTTTAAGCGGTACAGCACAAAATATACAAATAAAAATTATACGCAATAAAAATATTGCTGATTTCCCACATTAATTAATTAATCGAACTAGGAGGGACATTTTAAGGATTCTGAAATTATAAAACCATAAAAGCAACGATTAAATTCGATATACTTCGTCTGTACAATTTTCCAATACGACGTTAATGAACGTTGTACGAAAATCGCAGAAGTGCAACTGACTACCTTAAAAACTATCACGTACAATAAAACAAAGAATTATCTTAAAATCTCGACACAAACACAGTTTTATAATTACAAATGGCATAGCATTTACGAACACGAGTCTCACAGTTTTCTACTTTTATTATTCGCTGGTGCCCAGCAAATGTACCCGGCCCTAATATCGAACCCACTTACCAACAAGTTCATAAGGACACTCTCACTCGGCTGGCTAACAACGCACGCCGCTTTTCTACCGACACTCTCGTGAGAATCTAGCAGCCAATCTGTTGATCTGTTCTTAGCGCCGTTTCTGCTCTGTACATGGATCAGTTGCTCCAGCAACTGGTTCGTCATCTTCGCCGGATCTTTATCGTTATTACCCCTATTGCCGTTGGCGGTGCCACCATGGTGTCTGGCGGTCAGCACTTGTGAATCCGCTTTGGTACGTTTATTTGGGCACGCGTATCTGGTATTGCTCAAGCGCTTGTTAGTGTTCGTTGTCGCGCGATTTGTTGCGTTCGATTTCTGGTTTGGACGTGACTGATTGTGAGGTATATTAGCCTCTAGAATGTTTCTAATTGAAGTCGGTGGGGATTTGTTGATTTGTAAGTTTGCCCAATTGGATTCTAAAAAAAGATTCTAAAATATATATTTATTTCATCGACGTTAAGGGCAAACAATACCTTATTTATTACCCGCAAGGTTCAATGTATTTTTCGCAAGTTTTATGATTGAACTAATGTTTAAAAAATATAGTCTTCTATTTTGAATTTTTATATATTTGTTATGGATCGAGTAAAATTTTGATTTAATTTGTTTGAAAAATGCATTGGCACTGTAGACGATATATTAGATACTGTTTGCTTTTAAACGTATCAATAAAAATCCAGCAAATTTTATTTTAGAAATTTCTCCCTTATTTTTTGCTCAAATTTCTCCAAATTATGATTGAAACAGTTTATGATTTTATCGTCATTCTTTCCATTTTAAACCAAATATTTAATTAGTACACAAATTGTTTCCAAACACAAATACTTTGAATTTATTTTAATTTCTATGTTTAGAAAGAATTTGTGAATTAATTAAAGTTCTATTTAAAAATCGACAATCATACAAACTTTTGACAAAGTCGAGCATAAAATTAGGAAGAAACTTACGAGGCAAAAATCATAATTTTTAATTTCATACTTAAATATTTTATTAATAAAAAGCTTTAATAACTTTTATTCAGAAACTACCATACGATTTTTTTTTTAAATATTGGTAGTTCTCTTTCTTATTTTTGAAGCAACTATAATATTTCTTGGCAACGGCATTGAATAAAAAAAAATTGAGAAAATTTAATGTTACAAAAGAATCATTTGTGATCAACCTCCATTCTCTTACTTATCGTGTTACAGTAATCATCCGAGGCTATAATATTCCTGCCTCCTCCTCCGCCGGTGTCCACCGACTTGACACTTCCCGTGCCCTTCGTTACCCCCGCCTGTAACAGCTCCGATAAAGTGGGCGAATTATCCATGTCCTTGGACACAATACCGTCCTTGTCCGTACTAAACGGACTACTATTGCCACTCAATCCGAACCCGTCGGGCATAAAGAGTGGCAAATCATCGCTCATGCTCATCGGAATATAAGGCGCCTTCAAAAGTAAGTCGGCATCATCGTCCATGGATATAAACATGTCTTCGTCACCAAGTGCCGATTCAGTCGGACTGTTTAACGAATGTAAACTGGACTCTGAATGCTACAAATTATAGGATGTATTAATACATTAATGAATTAAAATACCTTGTACACTTTTTATATATTCGACATGTTGACTTTTTATTCAATTGTATAGCAATCACGATTAGTGACAGACGGGTATTTTATTTAGTTTTATTCTTGTGCTACTGAAGATGGGCATATAGCCTTCGAAATGCGCATCTAGCTAATAAATGTTTTAAAAAATACAATCTTATATATTGATTATAGGAAAAGAAATAATACAGCTAGAACGTCCTAAGGTCCTAACGTATTCTAATCTACATCTACCTTTCTTTCCCTCTGCTCTACCTTCTACAACTAACATTATAACCAGTACGAGTACGATCCATTCGTTTTGAATTATTTGCAGATATTGTTATTTACTTTTGATATATTTGGTGACAGGATCTGAGGTGATGTATCGCACGAGTCCATGAACGGGTCAGCTGGTTCGTCGGTGAGCAAAGGGGAGTAATTATGGATCAGATGTTCGTTGTTTAACAAATACATGTCGGAGCTAAAATAATCGTCGAGCGGGATGCAGGCGTCACCGGCCACGGGTGCCAAATGCGTTAAATCGTCCAAATTGTCGTCCTTCATCACTGAAAATAAACAGAATTATTAAGACGGATGGGGATTTACTATAACTTGACCTAATATATATATCAAATATAAAATGTTTCGAAATTGTTTTGAACACGATGAATTTAATGTTCGATGTATTTCACATATCATATTTTAATTTATCGTATTGATATGGTACATTTTTATTTTATTTATTGCGATTGTACTTTGTAATATCATACTTCCTAAATAATAAAAATTTGATACTTCATATATTTTATCATCTCTTTTCATATCATACCTCATCGACTTGGGAAACAATTTATATTGTTTCAAAATTTATCAATGAAAGCATTGTGACCGAATCTACGATTAATACCCCTGTTCAAACAAATTGCGTTAAAAATAAATTTATAGTACAAATTAATTTTACTGTCTTGCTTTCACGAAATATACAGAATTGGATTGAAGCCAATGCATCACCGAGGACGCGTATAAATGTTTGGTCAACATAATTTGTGAGGAATCTACACAATTTCATTAACAATTTGTGCTTTTTTTTTATAATCGACTATTTATAAATAGGAAAAAATCCTTTTAGGATTTATCTCAATACGTAATCCCTTTGGGGTGCTTAGCGACACGTGGATTACGAATTCGCACTGAGCAATATGACAAGAACCTGCCAAAAATTGCCAGCAATATTATGGTAATTATCGCTCAACTCACAGCGAGGTTTTGTAACATTTACGTGACTCTGACGATTGCAAATCGACTTAATGAAAATAGTTTTTAATAGAATCAAGAGCAGAATGCGATAGGGACGTAAACGCTAACACACACGCACGAATCAAACAAATATGACATTTGCTTAGGCCACATATTAAAAAAAAATGTGGCGTGATTACCACACGACTTGCATTAAACTTTAACAAATTTTGACACAAAATTAAATCAAGTATACGTATTTTTTTTTTATATCTGCCAATAATTGCACTGACACAAGTGATTTTAAACTGCGGCTAATTCTATTTTATACTTTTTAGTGACCAAAAAATAATCAGTCTCCAAATAAATTTGCGAAAATTACTTTTTTGGATTACAAGAAACTTAAAATATGAACATCCATGAAACTTGAAAATGGAAGAATTTGAAAATTCTATATAAGTTTTAAATGTCGATAAGAACGTTTAATTATTTACAATCTTTACAATCAAATATTTACAATTTACAATCTACAATCAGCTGATCTTGTTTCTAATGAACAAATTTATCAAACTTCAGAAAAATAAACTATATGTATAGACTCAACTATTTATATAAACTATAAATGTATGTCTTGTCATGTTTCGATCAAATAAAATTTATTTTCATCTTCTTTTTGTTGGATAATTTTATACAAATTTAAATGATTTATGATCACAATAATTACGTTACCCTGTCCTTGTGACGAAACTGTTTAAATTATCAAAAGTCTGCATGTCGATTGCTAAAATTGTTGTAATATATGTTACGATATTGACAATAAATTAACGGAAAAAAATTATAAACTAAGCTAAAAATAAACGAATATTATTTTCAAGTACATATTAATCTCTATATTTGATTAATATAATGGTTATAATAAAAAATAGAGATTACAATTCATATTTTGAAATATTCTTCTGTAAAATGCATCAATAATAATTTCTAAAACAATTTAGTCCGAGCTCTTTTCGAGGGGAAAAAACGGTTATTTTCTTTTCAAAATTCCGAAACAGTTCAAACGATTTGTCTACATTTTAACGATTTTTTTTGGAAACAAATAATAAGTACCAGGGTTCTAAATAATCGAACAAATAAAATAGGCGGCAAAAATATATAGCAAATTATTTCCAATAAAAAGATTACCTATTTAATACAGAATAAGATTATTTGGTGCTATATATTGTTAAAAAATATATTTTGAGTAGAAAATTAAACTGTATCTCCGTATTTTTAATAAAATTGTGATTTATTTAAATAAAATTACGATACACTTTTGTTTATCGATGCCTTTATCTATTGTTTACTATTGTCTAGATTATTTATATTATAACACAGATTAGTTGACTGTTGTTGGGTTGTATTGCGAGGAAAATTTAATTAAATCGCTATTTCGCGGCAGTTATTACATAATTTTTCAATCGAAGATAACATAAAATCGTTTTCGCACAAACCACAAGCATAAAAACTTAATGGATCATAGCCGCTTTAATTACACAATCAATTCAAATCAGGACTTAGTGGATATGAATTTAAAATAAAAACCCGCTTTGGCAGCAATTAATTAGTACATACATAAAATGAATTTGAATATTTTATCAATAAATGCATATATTAGCAAACTGGTTTTGTATAAATAAAACGCTTATACAAAGAAAAAAAAATATTGATGAATTCTATACATTTTTACACGTTTTAATTAATAATCTAATAGAAAAAAAATACCTCAATTTGTAAAGCAATTTTCTAAAAACAAATATACTTAACTAGTATTAAAAATAATCTGTAAACTTTGCTGGGATGTCGAGAGATACAACATTACATAATTATTCAAAATAAACACCCCCCCAAAAAAAAATGGAAATGATCCTCAAACATCAACTACCACCCGCAAGAAATTAAATCCATCGTGTTCAAACAACTTCCGTCATACTTACATGTCAAACCCGGTTCTTCCTTGGAGAACATAACGAATCCTTTACTCATCTCCGCGGTTCTGGGATTGAAATGTTTCGTGGTGGTACTTTGCGGTCTTGAGCTGATCGGGGATGGTAACACGATATCGGCGAATAGTTTATCCGTGACCGTTTTCGGTTTACTATCGCGGTCACGCGGTGCCAAAGATGGTAATGCTAGCGGCGGTGGCGGGTACGTCAACGGTACCACCGTCAATTCACTATCAATATCCTCGGACGGTTTTATAGAAGTACAACGAATTCGGGGCGATGAAGACGTTGATCTGGGCGACGAGTTCGCGCTCAATGGCGGCGTTAGAAGTTGTAAATCGTCCAATCCGTCGTCAATATCCTCTTCGGATTTGATTGCGGAGTTCAGTTGGAAGGCGGCGTATATATCATCTTCGCATTCGATTCCGCTGCATGTGCAGAACGTTTGCGTTTATGTAATGGCACTTGGGATATGGCGAGGGTGCACTACCACCGCGCATATTTCGAATCGGGTTGTTTTTAGTTTAAGTCACTTTTGTTGTTTTGCAATTAACGCGAGCTCGTTTATATTACAGTGTTGTGAATAATGTGCCTGTTTTTATTGTGTGCGTTTAGAGGCGATTTCGAAGTTGTACGCTAAGAACCTTCTATCATCAGTTTGAACGTCTAACGAGTCAACTTAGTTGGTCGTTATCAATTTAGTATTAATAGAATTGAAAGTGTATATCTCTCCAGGCTATGTGACATGGCCGTAACTAGATTAATGTTGTTACGAGTTACGATTGAATACCACCGTTAGATTTTTATCGGTTAATTGCAGAGACAGCTTAAACAAGCTACCATTCGATTGAACGACTCACAAATGAATACGTAATATGGTATCGTGTATGACACGTGTTGGGCCGACAAAAAATGTAGTAAATTTATGAAGGAAACAGGTCCGGACTGGTTGTAAGAACGGTCGGTGCAATCATTCGGTACAGCGGACAGATAAAATTGATATAAATGTGATCAATAAAACGAATTCTCAAATATAATGAATTATCAAAAGCCTTCGTCTTGATTGCGCAGATTATAAATCTTTATGATAGCTCGAGAGTTATATGCTGGGAAATTGATATATATATTTGTTTCGTTCAAACGAATAGTGTATTTAAAAAATTGCTTGGTATAACGAAAAGTTTTAGTCCGGCCCTGTTTATATATTATATCTATAAACTTAACATGCGCTCAGTTGATTGTACGCGTATTTTAAGTAGTGTAATGTTTTCGTCGTTAAATTGAACACACGATTTAATATGACGAAACGCATGATTATCATTCTGTGTTAACAATATTCAAGTATCAGTAATTTTTTATTTTTTTCGTAATTCTGAGCGCGACACCTTCTGATTGGTCGCTTTATATTGCACATTCAAAACTTATATAGTATGATTTTTTTTTAATCAAAATGTTATAATGTTTGAGGAACTGTCAAAAGGTAATTTAAAAATACTTTTTGTTGCATACAAAAATATTTCTGGTGCTCTTTCGTTTAAAGTAAAAAAATAAACAATTAAAAATGATTAAAATTTAACGTTTAATGGTTGCAGCGTTTTTTTTTTTTAATGGACAAAATTATGTATATTGGATTGAATTCGGATGCGCGTTATATATTTTTATTTTTTAAATTCTCACTACGGTGTTAAATAATAGTATAGAATATCACCCAAATACCGTAACTTAAAGCATTATGCTTCCTGTTGTTTGCTTTTCCTTCAAAAATTAATTTTGGGCTTTGCAAGGCCTCAAAATTCATTCTGCCAAACATATTATTTTTATTCCAATTCTGTATCAAAGTGAAATCTATTATCACATGTAACTATTGACCGATAGCAATAAACTCCAAACGGAATTGATATAATAAATAAATAAATAGAAAAAGTAATTTTGTAATAATGTGCAATAGTATTTTTATTCCTGACTTTATAATACTGCAAAATTCCTGTAAATTAAAACTATTGAAATTTTATTGAATGAAATTAGTTAAAGAGTCCGCAATCCTAAATATTGGTTGGAAACAGCACGCCATGCCGATCTATCCTGAGCTAATCCCTTCATCTCCCTATAGCTATTCATCTCAACGTCTTCAACTATCTGACTCACATACTCCAATCTAGGCCTACCTACCCCTCTCTTTCCCTCCACTCTACCTTCTATGATCAATTGCATAATCCCCCCATGCCTAAGGATATGCCCTATTAATCTGTCTCTCCTACGCTGTAACACTCTCCAAATACTTCTCTTCTCCCCTACTAACTCTAGTACAGCTTCATTTGTTACTTTATCTTCCCAACCAATCCTCATCATCCTCCTATAACACCACATTTCGAATGCTTGTAATCTACGCTTCTCTTCCTTTCCTATAGTCCACGCCTCACACCCGTACAGTGCTACACTCCAAACATATACCTTCAGTAATCTTTTTCTAATACCCAAGTCAATATTTGATCTTAAAATCTGTTCCTTTTCTACGAATGCCTTCCTACCCTGTGCTATCCTACACTTTATATCTACCTTGCTTCGATTATCTTTTGTGATTCTACTGCCTAAATAACAAAAATCTGACACTTCTTCGATTCTATTATCTCCTATTGTGATCCTCATTTTTCTACTGCATTCCTTTTTGTCACACCTCATCACTTTAGTTTTACCTATATTTATTTTCATGTTAAAATCCCTAGTCAATACTGCCTGCATACCATTCAATACCCTTTCTAAATTCTTTTCGCTTTCTTCCAATATAGCTATATCGTCGGCGAATCTCAACATATATATTTTCTCTCCCTGTACATTCACACCTACACTATACTCTTCTTTTACTTTGTTTATTGCATCTTCTATATATAGATTAAATAATAACGGTGAAAGTGTACATCCCTGCCGAACTCCCTTCCCTATTTTTGCTACCTCTTCTTCCCCCTCAATTCTAACTAAGGCAGTTTGGTGTTTATATAAATTAAAAATTATTCTCCTATCCTTATAATCTATACCCGTTTCTTTTAAAATTCTAAACATTATGTCCCAATCTACATTATCAAATGCCTTTTCTAAATCTACAAAAGCTATTCAAGTTACCTTTCCTACCCTCATTCTTTTTTCTACTACTGTTCTTAGTGCTAAAATCGCCTCCCTCGTCCCTCTGTTTTTCCTAAAACCAAACTGATCTTCTCCTAGCCTTTCCTCTACTTTATTTTCTAATCTCCTATAAATAATCTTTAACAATATCTTCGATGCATATGATAGTAGACTAATGGTCCTATAGTTCTCACACAAATTAGCTCCTATTTTCTTCGGTATTGTTACTATTCTACTACGCTGAAAATCCTGTGGTACTTCTCCCTTGTCATATATTTTATAAACTAACCTGTATAATCGCTCCTGCATTTTTTCCCCTGCGTGTTTTATTAATTCGGCTGGTATCATATCAATCCCCGCTGCTTTGTTATTCCGTAAATCATTTAATGCTCTATGAAACTCTGACCTAAGTCATCCTCATCTATCTGTTCCACATTTTCTAGCTCCTCCATGTCCTGCCTACCTTTATATAAATCTTCAAGATACTCCTCCCATCTTCTAGCTTTTTCCTTATTTTCTGTGAGTTCCTTACCCTGCTTATCACATATAATGTTACCCTTTGGTTTTACTTTAGAAAAATGTGACTTAATTTTCCTGTAGCCCAAATCTACTTTACCTCTTCTCATATCCTCCTCAATATCCTCACAATTTCCTTTTATCCACTCTTCTTTCGCTAGCTTGCATTTCATATTAATTAAGTTCCTTAGTTCCTTATATTTTTTCTGTCCTGCTTCTGTGTTTCCAATTTTAATTTTCCTTCTTGCTTCTATCATTTCAACTATTTCTTCCGTGATCCATTCCCTCCTACCTGCCCTTTTCTTTGTGCCTAATACTTCATTTGCTGCTGTAGTTAACCCATTTCTGATTTCCCTCCATTCGCAATCTATGTCTTTATAATACTGCAAATTTCCTGTAAATTAAAACTATTGAAATTTTATTGAATGAAATAATAGCCAGATATTAAAACGCTGCCAATATAAATTAATGTCCACATTAACTAGTATATGTATGAAATTGATAGAATTATTGGTCTATTTTTGCTATACAGTACAATTGAAACAATCCACTAGCGCTCTCTTATAGAAACTGGTGGTACTGTATGAGAAAATAAGATCAAACTTCTAGTTTTCTGCGGCAATTGCTTCAATCGAAGGCACTCGCAAATCGCAAAAGTGGTAGTTATTTAAACTCCTCTAGATAGGCTAAAATCCCATGCTAAATTAGCACTTCATCCAGTGGGAGATCACTGACGCTTCTTTGAAATTTTATGATTCAATACATTTGTGAATTCAATAGCGTTATATTGGCATATTTGAAATTCTTTATTGGCGTTAGTGATGCTATATGCGTCTGTGCTTATTATATTCGTATTTCGCATTCTAGCAAAATTATGGCGGTAGTACTGCTAAAAAAATTGGGTTGTTATATCTAGAGATATTTTGCAACGTAGGTGGGTGTTTAAAATCACATTTTCCATAAATTCGAATAGTTAAAATACCTCCAACGTTACAAAGTCAACAAAGGCATTTAAAACACTTTGATTAAACAAACACTTTTCATAAGAACAAAATCATGTTGACATATGCAATTATGTCAAGCAGTTTATAAATACCACTAAGGCCAATCACTATATGCAAATGCAGAATAGATAAACCTTTGCGGCGCACAAATATTGTATGTTTTAATATTTGTCTTTGGCGTTAGATAAGATCTATATTTAGAGCAATTATTCACAACAACGTGTAATAAACTTAATCGACTTAAAATAATTATTATTACCTAAGCGACTAATTTGACGAATATTTAACGACCTGAAAAGCAGAGATTAGGAGCCTCCATATCCATTAAAATTATTTATACCGAATTGATTTTACGAATTTGCTGTAGTATTAATTTTATATTTAAAAAAAATCAAATCGTTTATTTGTAATCAGAAGAATGTAAAGCAATATTTCATTAACGATTCTGAAAATAAATGCACGAACATAAGCGTACAAATGATTTATTCTTCTTCCTCGGCAAAAAAAAAAACAACTGCATTTTTTTTATTTTCCCTAAAGAGAACGAAAATTTGCCGATCCATATCCTGGCAATAAAGTCCAATAAAGTTGAACTTTGCGCTAAGTAAAAAATCGAAATTAAAATGTTCGTGGATGTGACTCAGAAAACAGAAATTTAATACAAAATTCAACGTATTAAAAATTAAAAAGTGAGGCTCCTGTAAGCAATAAGTAAGTCGAGTCACTTACCTTATGACGTAATTCACGCAGACAACGCTGTACGGCTTGTTATTCTTGTCGTAGATCAGGGTTCCTTGGGTTGCCACCCACACATAGCCGCCCCTCTTGCCCAAGAAGCGATATCTGATTGTCTCACATTGACCCTTGGAAAATACTACAAACAAATAAAATAGAATAATTAATAGACGCGCTTGAAGTAGATTTAATCTATTTTCAAATTGAATAGAATTAACCAAGTACAAATAATTTATATTATGGAACTATCAAACTCTAATTATAGGAAAAATTTCATTGTTTAATTATTGAGAATTTTTTAATTATCAGCAGATCCTCTAACGAATATTGAGAATAAAAGGTCGGGTTAAATAAACAACATATTCGATAATATTAGAATATATTGAGGCTGAATTGGAATTGAAAGAAAATATTTAAATAATAATTATAGTTGGAGTTTGGCAAGCTTGATATACAATCATTATTAAAACCTTTTATATTCTACTTGCGGAATTTTTAGTTAGCAAAATATGCGTCACAAAAAATTATTATAGTATTGTTCAAAATGTTGCACAAATAATTCAGGAAATTATAAATAAAAAGATAACAATGGTAGGATTTGTAAGAAATTCGTATAAAAGATTTAGTTGCGATTTTTTTTTGTAAAAATATAGATAACCAAAAGTGAAATATTTTGCAAATATAAGCAATAATCAAAAACGCCGAAAAAAATATATAAACTATTTTTTTATGAAATAATAATGTTGAAATAAAAGAATATTATTTAGTTTTATTTATTAACATTATCGCTATATAAAATGCTGTTATTTTTAAAATTAATATATCACTTGTACCCGATAATTTATTTTTAAACCTTCATCTTTTAACTTATTTAGACTTAATTCAGTACGAATTTTGCGCAGAAAATGGTAATTACTACTGAATTTTTAAGAAAAGCGACAATATAAGAAATTACTATTTTTCCAATTTTTTAATTTGCTGAATGCATGATTAAATATTAACCGTGTTCATTTTTATATATTTTATAAATAAATTAAGTATATAAAATGACAAAACTAATAAAGTTTAGAGAAAGTTAAGGATGTTTGATATATCGATTTGTTTATATTGTTGAATAATTACAATATTTACTACAAATAGAATGAAAATTTGCTCAAGGAAAAAAATCTTGCAGAGATATATAGTTTGTAAATTTTTCTCAATTTTCAATTTCTCATTCCTCAATTTTACTACTGCAACTTTTTAGATTTGTTAGCAATAGAGAAATTTGGAAAATGCCTGGATAAACAGGTATCAAATGGCATTATATAAAAAGCACTAACTTTATTTTATATATAAAAAATTCGGTACAAAAGTTTCTAGCAATACTTAATGTTTGTTATTTTAATAAGATTCAATTTGTGTCTATAAGACCGGCTTTGATAAAATAAACGTTGCGAAACATCTGGCTCTAAAAATAGAACGTGATTTAAATACGCCCGCAAACAATATTCCAGTAATATTCATTTGACCGGTATACATAATTCGCGATATCCCGCAATGAAATCGATTGTCCTCTTCGCGATTCTGAAATTCGCAACAAGTCAAATGTTATTTAAATACAACTGTATGGATTTGTTCAATAAAAAAGAAATCGTACCCGTCAAAATGAAGTTGAAAGATGTAAGTTTTATGCGCAAATATAATTGAAATAATAAACAGAGAAATAATAGTAGGAACAGATACCCGGAAAATCTTCAGTTTGTGTAGAGTAAAGTAAAAGTAGCATATTCATATACTAACATATATTTTTTTTACATTTATTAATACATATAAATATTATTAAAATCGAGTTATAAATTAATTGCCGATCTACATATACGTATATATCTGCCTTTCCCATTACGCTACCTTCTATAGCTAATTACATAATACCCCTATGTCTTGAAATATGACTTACAAGTCTTCTACCTCTTCTACGCTGTAATACTCTCCAAATAACTCTAGCACCGAATCCTCATCATTATCTTTAGCGCTACATTTCAAACAAATTCTCGTGTCCTAGAAATATATTTTGAAAAATTTAGCTAGAGGGATTATGGTATGAAGTAGCTCGATCCAAATCGAATACGGAAACAGAAAATTGCGTTTGCCTGAACGTAACGATAAATGCAGACGGGGATTATGCAAGAATCAAGAGCGAATACGCAATTGTATCGGACATTGAAAGCAGCGTTGTCCGACAAACGGAGACCTTCCTCAAGACAATTAAAGAAGACTTTTACAACTTCGAGGACAGAAATATCGTTATTAGCAAAGATGGGGAGTTTCTAGGGAATATCAGTAATGAATATGCTGTACTAAGGAATGAAGAAAATATGTCCATGGTGTTATATTGTGAGGATAGATCTGCAGATGTGAAATACAGAAGTCGAGGTAGGAGAAATCGAGTTTTGTTGATAACAATTACATTTTCGGAAAGTATACAAGATACAAAATTGGCTAAACGTGATATCTAATGCCTTCGTACATTACCCTTTTTAAATTATGAAAAAATCTTCATCTTTTTCACATGTTTATTGAAAGCTAGTATGAGTCCCAATATTGGTTATTTTTGTAGCCTGTCTACGAAATAGACAAATTTTCAATTACGAAAATTGATGCTATTTTCAGTACGATTTATTCAATATTTGGAATATTTACCACAAAAGAATAAAATATAATAATAAAATATTTATTTAAAAAAAAAATCCCGATAATCAACAGCACTTAAATATTTTGTGCGCGAAGTTATAGCTTTGTACGTAATCGGAATTTTTTTTAGTAAAGTACAAATAGGCATACATATTCAAAATAAAACTTAATAGTTACAAATATTTTCTTTCGAATATAATTGTGTTTAATGTTTACAATTAGACTTTCTGAAATTGTTGCATATCTATTGCAGCGTTTTTATGGCTCCTTTCGAGATCGCCAATCCTGACGGACCAGCAAATGACAAAATTTAAACTCGTCATCCCATCAATTTTGAATGCCTCATCTATTGAACGTGTATCAGATCATCAATCGTGCGAAGCAGTCTTACAATGTGGTGTAAATCAAAGTGAAATACAAACTACGAATATAACCTTAATCCTTATAATAATTCTGATACTCAATGTAACTACGTAAGTGTACACCGCTATAGTGAAATTTCAAATGATAGTTACCATTTCGTCACTTGTTATTACGCAATCAACACTTTGATACACCTGCACTGTCAAAACCGAACACGCTGATAATCCAGCATTTGGCAAGCCGTTTACTAGACACGGTAAAGAAGTTTACGTCGAATTATTGTCATCATTATCTTCAGTTTGACAATATTATAAGAACGGTGACCATTTGTTACTCTTATATGAAACGTACAATGTTGTTTTGAGCGCCACACGCTTATAGACCAACACCCTCACAAGCTGGCCATAGCAAAGCCGACCATCTAAAACCTAAATACGATCGTAACCTGTGCAGTGTAAAATTTAGTTTAAGATTATAATATTAAAGCATAATTTGTAAAATATATTGTTATTTAATGATTATTAAAAGGTAAAAATCACAAGACAATACTTTCATCATTCGAATAATGTTTCATAAGTTTACAAAACATGGAAAATCGAAATCGAGGTTTAAGCGCACGCTAAGCTTATCAATTGAGAAAAAGAACCTTTTCTACTTTGATCCTAAACCATTAATTTAGAACAAAACAAATAAATAGTCCAATTTCCAGTACAAGTGAAAAAATCAATTATTTGTTCATTTTTGTAAATTTGTTCACCGGTTTTTCCCCTTCGAAAAAAATATAGTGCAAGAATATTTATTATTGTAGACAATATTACTCATTGCATTGTAAGTGAGGTATGTGAACTGATAAGGCTTATCTGCCATACATTATGTACAAGTAGTCAACTAAAGTTATAAGCTCCAATATAAACTAACAACGCGTGATATTCCTGGCAGTTATCGTGAAGTCTTATTTTAAAAACCATTCAAGCGCTATTAATTTACAACATGAAGGAGTTTCTGATATTTGTCCTGTTTGCTGCGACAGCAATTTGTTTCGTACTCTCGCAAAACTGTTCAACCCTAATTAAAAACAAGGAATTGTTGCTTCAGGATAATTTTAATTTAACCAAGGTAGGTTATACTAGTAAATGTAAAAATATAGGAAAGTAAGCATTATGGTATTGAAAAATATTTGTGAAAATATATAGTCTTTAGAATTTTTTTGTGCTTTTTACATGGAACTTAATCAGACGGTTTTGATTGCTTATATTCAAAATAATAAGTCCAATTTGTTTCGGCAGTTCATATCTATTGTGCAAAAAGTTAATTTTATTTCGTTAAAATTTTTAATACACAACTTAATTTTATATTATATTGCTACATTGAATAGAAATGGCATTTATCTTTTTTTTTCGCAAAAAAAATTGTTCTGCACTTAAATATGCGCATCCAACTCCTAAATTCTTTAAATTACAACATTTGAAAATATTTCTACATTATTATTTGCGACCGTAGTTATTCACTTTATATTTTTAGTTATCATATTAAGTTCAAATAATTTTTAATTATACGGAAATTTCCCAAATAAAAATCGTTGGTATAATACAATACTCCACATATTTCTAAAACAATTTCTAATACATTTGCAGTATTCTGGTAATTGGTATGAAGTGCGTAGAAACAAAACGAATTCGGTCAAGCACAGTGACTGTAATCGTGCAAATTACACCCTCATATCTAGTAGTAAAGACAGAGTATATGGAGAATTATTAGAAGCTTGGAACAATCAACAAATAAAAACGCAGCAAAATGGAATTTTAAATGTTACAACAGCTGGAGATACAAAAGGAAATTTGACATTTACAAATGTAGCATCGAAGAATGAAACAATACATTGGGTGTTGAAAACAAATTATAATTATTCATTGGTTTACTCTTGCGCTGATATTTCAGCTTTAAAAGGAGAAGGTACGTTACAAGCTATAAATAATTGTGAAAAATTATCAAATACTCGAGAAAATAACTGATATCTTAAATAAATCTTCAAAACATCCAAGTGACCAATTACATCATATATAATATATGGAAGAAATTGATATTTTTTGTGAAATCAATTTAAATTTCAATAAACTAGACATTTGGAGGTCGTTACGTCAATCTCACCGAAAACATTTTTTCAAAAATAAATTGATTGTATATAATTATTTGCAATAGATCCCTCTGCGAAATAAAACATTGACAACCAAAAAAAAAATTATGCAATCCTTGGAAATTAATTTCTTAAGCGCAAGCACGTAAATTTATTTTCGAGAATTATGAAACGCAAAAGTGTTCTTTAAAACGTTATCTAATGGACCAACTTAATAGTGCTTGTATTATGCTTTGTAGCTTAAATATTAGCATATAGATATCCAGAGGTTGTGAAAATAAATTCTCACCGAAAGTACTTTTTCAAAATTGTTAATGAACGTAAATTTAGTATATATAGCAGTGTTAAAACGCCAGCTCAATTTTAATTGTTGTTTTTAATATTTTTACAGAACACATTTATATACTCTCACGAAATAAGACAATAGCTGAAGCACCCCTCAAAGAAGCTATAGATGAACTGAAAAAATATGAAGGCAGTGAGCCGGCATTAATAACAACAAATCAAACGCAACGATGTGATAAACTAATGGGGGGTGGAGTGCCGGCCTTTGCTCCAAGTGGTATTGTAGTACTTGTACATGTACTAACGCTTTCGATAATTACAAAATTATTATAAATATAAAAGATATATTATATTCACTAGCTTAGATATAAGAGATATTATGTTTGAGGATTGAAGAATGTTTGTAAGTATTTTTCATGTAATTATTTTTAATTGAGTTAGTATTAACTATATGTGGGTGTTTTCATCCATGTATATTTTTAATGTTAAAAAATTGTTTGTATGATCGAATTCTAAAATAAATATATATAAGAGTAAATTTACGACCACTGTTTTTGTGCATGGTTTAATATTTTTGGAGAATTTTAAACATTTATAGCTACGCGTCAAAAAAAAGATACGTCAAAATTCGCCCGATAATAAGTTAGAATAAAATCATATAAAATTCTTTGTAGCTTCATTTTTTACTGAGAATTGTTAATGATTTCGTTACAAAAAAGAGAAATCAATTGTCCAATACGTTGGACGTTTAAAAAAATATTTCAAAACCGAACAATAAATGCATTAAATGTTGTTGTTTCAAACATTTTCTTAACTATGGGTTATAGTTTACGTTGAAATAAGTAAATATATGAATTCGGTTTTAAAGAGTAATATTTGAATGATATGTAACCTTTTAAACCGAATTTAAAAGGGCCACTATTTTATGAGAATTCTCTACACTTCTTGAGAATTAGAAAATAAATTTCTCATTTCTCGACGAATGAAAAGTATCGAGAAATCTTAAATACTATTGGGGAAAACATATAAAATTCTATAATTTCCACCTAGCTGCCAGAGCTTGCAAAATTCTACTAAATTTCTTCTTAATTTAATTTCGGTTTTAAATATAATTAATTCAATGTGAAATACTCACAGCATTTATATGCAGAACTGATAAATTCACTGTCCATGGCATGGTGGTATTCATAAACTGATTTGCCCACCAAATCTTCCGATTTGTATCCAAGAAAGTCGAACATTCTAAAAAGTACAACAAAGTTAATTCTATTTTGTCATTGAGCGATATAAAGATTCACATTTCAATGGTATTTTTGATTTATACAAACAATTTTAAAGTATCATTACTTCTAAAATATTGATATGTTCAAATTATTTTTGCGCTTTATTCGCAATAATTTGTTTATGTTCACTTAAAAAAAAAGATATGTATAATTCTAATAACTCACTTTTCGTCGGCATAAGTAAATTTCATATCCAAACTATGTTTCGTTAGAAATGTTTGCGTGGGCAAAGGGGTTTCAATGTTCGATGGGTGTGGAATAATCTGCCCAATTGCGATGAAACACTTGTTGATATTAGCTGTATCATCTGTTGTTGAACATTCTTCTGTATATAGCATATGTCCTGTGCAATGGATTACCTAAAATATCAGAATTTAAGGATATCACTATTATATATTAATATAAATTACGTAAAAACATAAATAAAAAAATGGGAGAATATCGACTATTTGGCAATGTGAAAATAGGAAAAATTCTATAACTTTTGCATTTGTACGTGTAATTAATTTCGGTAATATTCTCTAGCTTCTAGAACAGAGGTTCCGAACCTGGGGGTAATTACCCCTCGGGGGGTAAACATGCTAATCTTCAGGGGTAACAGAGAACAATTTGTTAACCGAAGGCTGAATCCTGAGTCACGGCGCATCACGCATGCGGAATCCGACATGTATAAACCTGTATAAACCTGTCCGAACTGAGAGGGGGCGCGCATAACATTTTAAAATTGGGGTAAAATTTGATTTCCTAACAGATTACGGGGGTAGCAGTATTATAAAGGTTAGGAACCACTGTTCTAGAAGCTAATAGTTATCTTTCAAGTCCAACTTGGCTCAATTAGAATATTAAATTTAAAAATTACAGGAAATCTAGAGTTTGACAATGATAATAGAATAGTGAAAATTCTAGAAGTTTTTACATTTGTGCTCATTAACTTATAATTTGTGAAAATTATAAATTTTCTTATATGTTGTTGAAGAAAATACGCCAGAGAGAATGAAATACAAGCATGAATCTTTTAAATGTAATAAAGTTAGATTCTATAGGTATTATAGACATACTTTTGAACCTTATTACATTTAATTCTAACAACAAATGTATAAATGAAATAAACTAGTTTTTCTAAAAAAAAATAGATAGTTAGATTCTTCCGTCAATTACGAAATTCGCTATAATTTGTCTATTACCTACTAAAATGTAATAAATCTATATTCTAGAGGTAGCTAGTAATTTACAAAATCAAGAAAATGTTACTTCATTAATTTCCGATATCATTTATATAGAAATTACACTATTTCAACAAAATATTTCTAAAAGTTAGTTAAAGAGTCCGCAATCCTAAAGATTGGTTGGACACAGCACGCCATGCCGATCTATCCTGAGCTAATCCCTTCATCTCCCTATAGCTATTCATCTCAACGTCTTCAACTATCTGACTCACATACTCCAATCTAGGCCTACCTACCCCTCTCTTTCCCTCCACTCTACGTTCTATGATCAATTGCATAATCCCCCCATGCCTAAGGATATGCCCTACTAATCTGTCTCTCCTACGCTGTAACACTCTCCAAATACTTCTCTTCTCCCCTACTAACTCTAGTACAGCTTCATTTGTTACTTTATCTTCCCAACCAATCCTCATCATCCTCCTATAACACCACATTTCGAATGCTTGTAATCTACGCTTCTCTTCCTTTCCTATAGTCCACGCCTCACACCCGTACAGTGCTACACTCCAAACATATACCTTCAGTAATCTTTTTCTAATACCCAAGTCAATATTTGATCTTAAAATCTGTTCCTTTTCTACGAGTATATCAAAAAAATATATATATATTATAGATCCATAAACGAGTACACCTACTTTATATGTGGCCGATTTTAGATTAACCGATCTTCCTTTATTGGTTAAGGTACATTTCATGCGTAGAAAGCACGAAACGGGATTGTGGGTATTTTCTTGCACCTTCGCCGAAAGAATATCTTTAACTTCGTCGTGGTCGCAAGGATGGCTGTATTCATACACACTTTGGCCCATTAAATCGATCTAAAGCAGAAGATATATTTTCATACAATTTGTCATTTTATGGTTCTCTATTGTATAAATAAAACTTTGATGAAACTAGCCCAGATAATCAAAATTTCTAGACAATTTGAAAAAATATATTATAGTCAATGTGAAAATTAGTAATTTTAATTTTAATATTGATTAAATCAATAAATTATAACTACTTAATACGGTTGTTTATTAAATAAAATATTAAGCTTTGTAATATAGAATATCACCCAAATACCGTAACAAGCATTAAGTAGCTAATTAATGCTTGTTACGGTATTTGGGTGATATTCTATATTATAATTTAACACCGTAGTAATAATTTTTTAAATTAAGCTTTGCTTCTTTATTTATTAATTTATTGTTTATATCGAAATCTATAGTACATTATAGAAATTTTATTGACATGCAATTTATTAAGATTAATAATTTTTAATAAGGTCACCAATTAATTAGTCAAAAATTACAAAACTCCGTTAGTAAACATACGTATTCATCATGTTGTAAGATATGGGTAATTATACGACAGAAAACGAAAATAAATTGCGAAAGAACAGAAAATATATATGCATATACATAATTATATACTATGTCTAAAGCTAATTGTCGGGGCTTGGTATATGATAATTTATCATTACATAAAAATACCCTATTTGTATATAAAAACGGATTAAGTAAACTTGGCAAATTGTGGAAAGCAGATTAAATAATCTATTTTTATTTTTCCTTTTTTTCTGTAAAATAAATGCCTAAACAATTTAATTAAGTCATAGTAATAAAAAAATATGTACTCCAATTATTATAATTATATTTAATACAATTGTTGCAGAATAAAGATGTACCATCGATATGAAAATTTTAGACTGTACAATAAATTGATACAATCGCGGCATTTGAAAAAATTATAATAGACGCGCATCAGAAATTAGTTCAACAATCACTTTGCTGTACGGACGCATTAAAAAAATTCCAAGTCACTGTCATTGTTCTATTACGACATTCCATGTGTAAAGTTACGCTGGTCCGACGAGCACTCCTTGGCTATTTATATAAAAAAATATTTAAGCTACTGCAGTAGTATTAATCGTTTTTTAATGTAGTTTTAATTTTCTATTTTCGTTAATAGCATAATATAGCCTTATTATTTGTTGTAGACACACATGTTCCAATTTATCTTATCTTATGATTGCGATATTAAGTGGCATTTTGACGGACCAAAAACTTACTAATGCAGACAAATTGTAGTAAAATATTTTATTCGAAATTATTAAATAATTTAATAAACCATAAACAATTTATTTTTGTAAAGGCGATAAGTTTGTTCAAAATCACTACTTAGCCATTCTAACCGACCGAATTTAAGGATTTTTAATGTCAATGTAAATCTTTTGGTAGGATACCAACAATTTTGAGAAAATATCTTGCCAATTCTTTCGAAATGGGCTCTCGTATCTAATTACCTTCACACAAATTGAAAAGAAGAAAATGTTTCAATTAAGATTCGTCATAAACCATTCAAATTATCTATTCATTAAATCCACACTTTCTTATCCAAGTGTACTTCGCTTCAGTGATAAAATGATAAAAATGTAGTCGTATATATACAAAAAGATATTATATACTTAACATATATTTGTTTAATTTATACACTTACTTGAGTAATTCCCAGATACTCAGATATATTTTCGGATAGGTAAATAAAATCACCGTCTTGTGAGAGAACCATTACGAAACCTTCGAGGGATTTCAAAAATACAGATCCTTCAGTCTTCACTTTCTTATTTTTCTTTTTCGTATTTACGTTAGGCACTACAAAAATAGAAACGATAGAATTAAGTATAATATAATAGCAATGGTATATAAAAAAAAATAAAAAAACATATTTGTAAAACAAGATTCGTTTTCAAAATTCGTGCTGCCTACTTAAACAAACCTATAAAATCAAAGTACAAGAAGCAGTTCTCTTCCGAGTTCTTTTTCGTGTTATAGAAAATACAGTATTATACGTTTCGTTTTTTTAATATGGACATGAAGATGTACCTAATTTAAGCATGTCTCGAACTCTCAAATAGGAGATTGCCAGGCGCATCACGGAGGCTTTGTCCAGCTGGTCGACTTGATCCGCAGGTAGTGGCAGTGCATTGCCCAGATCTGTGAAGATCTCGGACTCACGGGAACGGCGACTCCGTGCGGCGTTGCGAGATTTCTCTTTTCGTTTCTCATTATTCCTAAACAAATGAGATATACGTGAGTTGGGGTTAGATCAATTATTGCAATTTACAAAAACCAATTCGCCTAATATATTTAAATTTTGAACAAAATGGGCAAATATAGACTATAGTTGCTTTAATATAATACGAAAATCGTTTAAATTGGTACAGAAACGCCGTGACAAATTTAAATATACAGATTGGGATTTTTTGTCGTACAAATAAGCGAGATGATCGTAGCAACAGAGTATCAAATACACGGGTAAATAGTAAGCTTTTGTAGCGAACTTGGAAATATTGATTCTTTTTCTTTAAATCGGGACATTTCAAAAATCTCGCGGGACGCGGGACAAATTACCGAAAAGCGGGACGTATGGTCACTTGTAATCATGGACCCATACACCGCACTCAATAAAAAAAAATCGATATTCTGGTTTTCGTATAGGTTTTATAAAAAATTGGATCATATTCAGGGGTGCCAGGAAGAGCAAGGATGATCTTATATCTTATAATTTGATGGCATTGCTTTTGGCGGTACTTTCCTAATATAGCAAAGCCAATAAATGGATTTATTATTATTATTATTTATTTATTTATTATCCTGCTAGAGCTCAATCTAAATAGCCTGTGCTGCATCATGCAATTCATTGCATCTCGAAATTGTGTAGCATTCCGTATTTACAAAGGAAATGTACAATAGAAGCGCTGATAAGAATGAAAACATAAACAAAGACCAGCTGTTTTTCGTTTAGATTTTGCAAACGGATTTAACACGTACAATCAATATCGTCATCGCTTTTGTTAACAGCAATGTGCTAAAATTGCACAACTCGTATTTGATAGGATAATCGAATATATACATTGTGAAGAAATGCCATATGTGAAGAAATAAAACCCAACTTACATAAAATCCTCCATGTCGCCCATTTGAACAAACTGACACGTGTTATAGCACCCATAAGCATAGTAATTATAACACTCATCATAGTTCCAATTCTGATCTTGTTGACAAGGTAAATTGGCCAAAGAACGCTTTATTCCACTTGAATTACAATTTACATCGCCATTATTATTCAAAGGCGGACGCATATCCGGCTGCGCACTGACATTATAATTGTCCGAGTGCGCAGGGTCACTAATAGTACCGCAATAAGCAGACGCGTTGCTATGGCAACTGTCAATGTCAGAACCGTTTGCATATTCAATAGCGGAAATATTGAAATCAGTGCCTGGATAAATTAGGGTACCGTTCCCACAAGGGACATTATTAGAACACGTCATTGGCCTTTTATCAACTACATTAGAATTAAAATTCGGTTGAGATGATGAGAATGAACCGTTTTCCATCGCATGTTCGCCGTAATTAATTCGCGAATCATTAAGGCCATTAGCAACGAAGTGTACGTTATCTTCGGTCACGTTTCGGCGATAGCTATTATCAGGCGACAAGTTGTATTTTACAGGTCCCGCGATGGCACCACCCTGAGATGGTTGCGAACGTTGCATTTGCACGTATTTGCCAATTCTTTCGTGGTAGTTCATGGTGGCCCGTTCCCGTTTGGCGCTCCGCTTTCGTGATGTTCATAACAAAAACACTAACAGAATGTAGCACTAAAATACATCTATATACTGATCAAAAGATTTCGAAGCTTAATCGCAACAATATTATGAAAATGGCTTAAAATTGAAAATATGTTGTCACGTTCCTTTCGCGATTTATTAAGTACTAAGATGAACGGTTGTCGAAACATACCGCTAACTAAATTATCTTATCTATAAACCTGTATCAATACACGAACATTGTATTCGATAATAGTTACGATTTTTTGTCTTTTTTGTACATAAATTCGCTGGAGGCTAGACTATAATATTAATCTATATAAAATGTTGCAAAAGTGAACATTTCAAGTATGAGATGACTTAATATAATTATGAGATAAGCCACATAGGCACGGTCTTAGGGAACGACTAAGGTCATTATTGGTGCAACTAGGATTTTAGACGGTTTCATAATAGCTTATATATAGTCTAAAGATCTACAATATCAACTACTTTATATAAAAATAATTTAATTAAAACATTTATCTAAAGATATAAGTAAGGGTAGTATTTTTTCAAAAATTTATTAGAACCGATTTTTTACTATTCTGTTGCATAAGTTTTAACTGCAAAAAAATCTACAAATCAAGATATTTACTTTATAATTGACCAATTGTTAATAACAAAATGTGTACCACAAGGCTCTGTACTTTGGCCTTTATTGTATTTGTTCTACATCCACGATATACAAGATATTGGCCTGCAATGCACATACAAAATATTCGCAGATGACACTGTATAAAGGGAAAAAGGAAAGTGACATAGAGGAAACAATAAATCGGGACCTAAGAAAGTATAGTGCGTGGCTGAGAAAAAAACGAACTAACAATAAATATTGAAAAAACGGCGTATATAGTTTACAAACAAAAAAACAAAAGTGCAATAAACCTTAGTTTAAATAAAGATAACCAATTTATAAGTGAGAGAAGCAGTACAAAATATTTAGGCATAGTTATAGACAAAACACTAAACAACAATATGAACGCAGACAATATTAAAAAGTAAATAATTCCTATAGTGGGTGCAATGAACAGACTAACAAAACTTCCAAACCATATTCTGAGAAGAATATATTACGGATACATATACCCTAATCTAACGTATGGTATGCCCGTAACATCAAAGACTGTGATGGACAAACTAAGTGTCGTGCAAAAAAAATCCTTAAAAGTGCTATTTAAACTACCGCGATTAACACAATCAGTTTCACTGTACGAAGACCTATATGTCCTCAACATCAATCAAATAAGTTTCGTGGAAAATTTTAAAGTCATATACAAAAAACTGAACAAACAAATAAAGACTAATCTTAAACTGGAAACAAACACAGACATTCCCAATTTCAGGACCAGAAACAGGAACCGAATCCATATGCGCACAGTACCAAACAGCAAAGGACACAATAACTTCATCTTCAAGGATCACAACAGTTCAATAAACTACCGAACGACATAAAAACTACACGAACTTTAGAGAAATTTAAAGGACTTGTGAAGAAATTCGCTAAAGAAAAATACGCTCTCGTAGCCTAGCCAAATGATACTGAACAAATATATAAAACTCTCATATTTATTAGTATAAGAACAACTTAGATATAGTATAATATAATTATATAACTATATACATAAATCAACTGTCTGCTTCAGACTTTGCTTAAGCTTGTTTAGCAACAGTTACCTTTCTTATGTTTAAATACAAATATGTTATATATAAAAAAAATTAAAAAATTAAAAATTAAAAAAAAAATTAAGGATGTCTTGTTTATGTAACCACACTATATATTATACATAAAGTGGTTCTTAACGAGCAAAGATTAATAAATAATTGCAATGTGTTTACCCAACGGAGGATCAAGTGGAATTTCCATAAAATTCTATCCAAAAACGTACCAATTTATTTAATATTGCAAATTTGTCAAATCACTGGAATATGATAATTATTATTATTATAATACAAGGACCTATATATTATAATCAATTAAAAATGCAGCAACAAACCTAAAAATGGATTTATCGGTGTATCTTATCGCAGAACTGATTCGTCAGTCATTGTTAAATATATTCCCGCTGTGTCTCACATTGATAAATTAAATTATACCTGCACAATATGTAGTAACAATAGACAGATTAGAATATAAAAAATCCCATTGCAATTAATGCAGAGCGTTTACATTTCCGTGTTTGGTTTTATTTCTGTATCGCTCGTAGGTGTCAGTTTAAATTACCCGTGACCCTTTCATGAAAGTCCATTAAAAAAAAACTGTACTTTGGATATTTCAATGGCGTTATTTGAATACCTAGAACGCTACAGGGAGAAATAAAACGCTTCAATGAGATAATGCGGTATATCAAGCACCGGTACACATTCAAATTGAATGGGGATCGTACAAAAATCAAATTGAGCGAAAGTGGGTTACTTTCGACATAATATACATTCAAATTTCGTCAGCGTTTATTTATTCACGTATTCTATACACGAACTGATTCAATGGAATCACTTAAGTGTATTACTTGCAAAATATAATTTGAATCCAATAAGCATAATTGCATATCTTAAAGAATACGATTATATCGAAGCTTATTGTATGTAATCATATGCATTGTATGAATAGAGTCACCTTCGTTTTTCTTTTACGGCAGGCTTTTGTTTGGACTCCATGAACGTTGATTACTTCTTAGGCACTGCTAAGGAAGTAATAACACATATAACAAGCTTGGACAAAAGCACTAAGCGATTGAAATCACCACTTTTCACTTTGATTCGATAAAAAATAACAGAAATTGTGGAGCGCACGAAGTTACGATTATCGCTGTTTATGTCACATTTAATGCGTCAAATGACTTCGATCACCCGTGGAATGACACTGACATCACTGTATTAATCTGATCACTATACATCCAGTATTGCCAAAGTAACTTACACGTCTAAACTGAACTATAAAGGATAGTTAGGCGATTGTGGAAACGTTTACCTTATTTTCCTAAACATCTATGTTTAATAAAGAAACGTACAAAATATAAAAAGAACTATGCGATTAATTAACTTGTTGGACAAGTTAATTAGACATTTTACCCTGTTGCAATATTTACAACGGACTGACGAGCCTTGTCAAATATACCACTGATTAATAACAGATAGAATTTAATGAATTGTAAAGAAATATAGAGAAAAATCGAGGTACTTCTAATTAGCATTTGTAAAAATCAAAACTGCTACTACAATTTTTGTTATAGACCATGAGAATATATAGCTCACTATTATCAGTTGCCAGGAACCAAATAGTAAAAGAAAAGGACGTCGAATTTCAGGAGCTTTTACCACTGAAACTAAGAGGATTTGTGTCTGGAAGATCGGATTCCATCGCCGAAGTGTCGTGTATTCATGAAATGTCCGTGATGTTTGCCTGCTTTAAGGATAATGACTTCAGCCAATCTATTTGTTCGAAAGAAATCGACCGATTTCAGCGATGTTATACGTCTCATTTAACAACGAAAAAGGCGAGGAAGGAGAAGGAAGCTAAAGGAATATTAACTCCGGGTGAGAAGAAATTATCACATAAACAAGTGAATGCGTTATTAAA
This sequence comes from Leptodirus hochenwartii, assembly GCA_947310635.1. Taxonomy (NCBI): domain Eukaryota; kingdom Metazoa; phylum Arthropoda; class Insecta; order Coleoptera; family Leiodidae; genus Leptodirus; species Leptodirus hochenwartii. The sequence continues at coordinate 6,670,528 of OX371188.1, forward strand.
AATGTTTCCAAATATATCCTAATCGAAACTGTAGTGTAGACAATAGATAATCGTGAAAATTCCATATTTTTTACTGACTTAAACAAGTATATCAATTGAGAATAATAGTAACGCCGAATAGTAATTTTATTAGCTATTCAAGAGACTATTATAACATTACACTGTAACAATTAAATGGGCTAATTAATGAGTAGATCTAATTTTTGGTAGCGGATTGTTTTACGGAAGCTGCCTTTTCCGATTGCTCGATGGCGTCGGCCAATTCATCATCATCCGCTACATCTTTATTATATAATGTGGGATACTGTTGCATGCACGTTTGCATGTTTTTGAATCGTTCGAAGCAATCGCTTCCCTTCGGCTCGTCACTGGAATAGTGGAAGCAGCTAAACGCATCCCGGAACTCAACGCCGCATGGCCCCGTTGCCATTCCACCCAGGCACGGACAGTTCCAATTGATGTCACCATTCGATAATATTAACCCGGGCGGGTCTTCGAGTTTTGGTAGCACAATATTGCTAGGTACATCGTGATCCGCTTTGGTCGCAAATATCACGATATCCTTGTTTTTCTCCCCCAATCTCCGGCAATGAGACATTTTATATGAAACGGTATATTTTTAGAAATCGAAATTTCGGCTATCGTATGTTAGAGCCAGTAAGATTGGTTTCGCTTGGTTGACGTGATATCTGCACGGTATTTTTTCGTAGTTACTTGCCAGTGTCAGACTGGAGCGAAATTTAACGTAAATATCAAATGGTACACGAATGATAGCCCGCTGTTCTCCGGCGTTGTAATGCAATATATCCACAATGCAATTACTCGCGGATTCCCCAAATAGTTTCTTTAAGTGTTGAAGAATGTTCTTTTTCAATAACTCGACCGTTATAGCCTGAATTCTCGTTTTGTCCGCAAATATTCTGGTATAAACGTCGACATTTATAGGTTAACTATACTTAATACTTTTCAATATAGCTGAATTGAAAACTAGGATAAACTTACAGGGATACATCTAGGTAATAATATTGATTCATTTCATCTTATCCGTTTCATATATTAAGAACGGTCCTGAATTTAATACGAATAAATATTACAACTTAAAACATTTATCTTGACACTTTTCTCGACTAATAATTTTGACACGTGACATGATTGGTAATTTTTGTTAGTTTGATCAGACGTGTGACAGTTAAAAAAAAAAGTTTAATTCGTTTTAATGTACATAATTGATAAAATATTAGATTAAGTAAAATTGAGAAATACTCATATATCAAAATAAGTCTTAATAGTACGTATTAAAGACCTGACCCAGGATTCATGTGTCAGATTCTTGTTGCATCAAAAATCTGACAAGCTTAAAACGCTTTGCGAGTAGGCAACTTCGTAAACACAACTGATCGCGGAATATGCACTAATTTATTATTCCTACTCAGCTAGATAGTACCAAAAATCACGAGTGTTTCTAATTAGTTTTTCAATGGTTATTACACAATGTAAAATGTTCTAAGACTTAAATTTGACCAGTCTTATTATGTTAAGAAAAAAGCTTTGTTTATATAGTGAATCCTCGAACGAAGTAGCTGAAGAACAAGAACATACTCTTTCGAGTGAATCAATTAATCCAACATCCTCACAAACCTCTTCGTACTTCCACAATAAAGCGACATCCAAAACGACCGCGAGCAAATCGAACGAATTGCTAGCGATAAGCGACGATCTGAACGAATCGCTATCTCGAATAGAGTTCTTATTGCCCGTGGCGCATATCTATAATCCCACAATATACGCCCGGGATCTGTACGCGCAATACGTTCAACGTTACGGCAATGCTGCTAAAGAGATCCTATTCCTGGGCATGAACCCGGGACCGTTTGGCATGTGCCAGACCGGGATCCCCTTCGGTAATGTAACGACCGTCACCGAGTGGCTCCAACTGAGCGGAACGATTGACCAACCGGACAATCCGTGCCCAAGTAGACCGATCCAGGGTTTGGCTTGCCACCGGGAGGAGGTGAGCGGCAAGCGATTTTGGGAACTGTTCAAGGACGTGTGCCAAATACCCGCGACGTTCTTTAGATACGCGTACGTATATAACTATTGCCCTGTGGCGCTTATAAATGCAGTAGGCAGAAATTTAACTCCCGGCGAAATAAAGGGACAAAAGGAGCAGATTTTGCAGTTGGAGAAGGTGTGTAACGAGGCTTTGGTGCATGTGGTTCGCGTGTTGGAGGTAAAAGTGGTGGTTGCTATTGGCGTATACGCTGAAGATAAAGCGAAACGGGTACTGCTAGGTAAAGACGGAGTGAATGTAACTAAGGTGCTACGTTTGGCACATCCGAGCCCACGATCTACACAAAGTGCGAACTGGGCGGCCACGGCGACCGCTTTTTTAAGCGACAATAACTTAACACATTACTTTGCACAGTTTCCGTGAAATACTGTACTGCTCTGTTAGTGTTTCTTTTAGCATTAGTATTGTTCTGCAATTTTTTTAAAATATAAATATGGCTGTTAATAGTTCAAATATTAATCTCGCCACTACTAGTGACATTTTAACAGCCGTAGACAAGAAGTGGATGGATATTGCGATGGAATGTGCGGAGGAGGCGCTCGCCTTACCAGGGCGGCAGAAGGAGGTACCGGTTGGCTGCATCTTGGTGCGCAACAGTCGCATAATAGCTAAGTACGTTATGAAATATTACGAACCGCGGTTTTATCAATCCCCCTGTAATGGTCAATTTTTATTAGATATAGGCTTTTCACTGTTACATGATATTGAAAAGCGCGCAAGATTTTTGCAATAATTATTGTACCCTAACAAGAATTAATTAAAGGTCCTTTAAAAAAGCTGGAATCAATTAATGAAATCAATCCTTTATAAAAAGCTTATATCAAGCTGAAAATTATTACTTTATTGTTCTAATAGTATTTTTTTAATGCAGAATTATTATGTTATTACGTCAAATCATATTTAATTCTATATTATATAGTGCATGTTTTTTTAGAATATTCTAGTTGCGTAATGCGGTATTTAAAACTACAGTAATTATTACATCTCATAGTTCTAGTTCACAAAATATACAAATAAAATCAAACCTAATTAATTGGAATATTGTTATGCTTTTAAGAAAAAGTTGCCAATGTAGATATAGTTCAGATAAATTGATTGAATACAATGTATAAATAGGGGACGAAACGAGGTGAATGAAACACGGAATGCAACGCGCCACGCTGAGCTCGTGTGTCTCGCCCAGTGCACTGTACCGGAGGATTTGAGCGAATGTACCGTCTATGTGACAGTGGAACCATGCGCAATGTGTGCCGCAGCGTTGTACAGCGCACGCGTGCACCGCATTGTGTACGGCTGCAAGAACGATCGCTTTGGCGGCGCCACCGTCGTGGACGTGGCCGCTATACTACGGCCTCATTTGCCTGCACCAGCGACAATCCTCCAAGGTGGGGAATACCGTGCGCAGGACGCTATGAATCTCCTGCAAACGTTCTACCGAGGCCAGAATCCTAATACAAACCCCCAACACTGACAGTTCGTAGTACTTTTAAAGCTTTCGCAATTATATATATTATTCTCTATATTATATATTTTCGTATTTTTTTTCCATATATTTAAATAAAAATAGTTACAGACGTAAATATATTTCTTACGTTAATATTATAATACTACCGTCAAAAAGATATGAACGAACGTGCCTAGGTTGCGACAAAAAATGTCAAATGCCAAATTGAGAAAATAAATAATAATACAACCTAATGTTCATATATCATTACATATAGCGATAAAAATAAATTCGGAGATGTAACAGCAGTGTTTAACAATCGATCGAATGTAGCCTGAAGAGTTTGATCAATATACGTACATAGTGTGAATGTGCAATGTCTCGGGCTGGAACGAATGCCACACATACGGCAACGAAATTCACCTTGAAAACAAATAATCATCTACCGTCCAATATGCAAACAGCCAACAATAAGATGGACAACCAGACGGTCAGCCAGGGTGCAGATACACAGAACTCTGCGATCACCATCGGCGAGTTCCTCGACTTCTTGAAAGCCGCCTATCAAGTACACGGTAACATCGAGGGTGTTTTCATTGAGGAGGGCATGAAAGAGACCGCCGAGTGGATCAAGGCGAAGCAGATTGCTCTGGATAGAGCGACGATGTTCGCTCAGAGTTGCGCTCTAGACAACAATCTTCCGCAGTCAGATGACGGTAGATTTAAAGATGCAGCTGTCCAAGGTAGTTATATAATTGCGTTTATTATTATTTATTTTTTTATCAGCTAAATCATAGGGGTTGCCTCCTACGAAATATCATTGCTACGTATTAAAAACGTTTGCGAGAAAAAAAATATTTTATACTCAATATATATTTAATACTTCAACATTTTCCACAATATCAAGTATTTAAGATTGAATGTAGCATAGTATCCAGAACAATTTGTAAACGACAATTTGAACAATTGAACATCATATTTGTAAATATAATGCCATAATTATAAATTCCAATATTCCACATTAGGTACGGTATGCGCGAATGCGTCGGCACTGCAAAGGAAGTTGAGCGAGGTCTTAAACGAAGGACTTTTAGACTCGATACTGCCGTATATGGTTCCGAGTAGCACTAGTGTAGCCGCTGCAGCGGGAACAAACGGCCCTAGGAACAGTCGTGTCGGTGTAGCGAAACATGCGCAAGGCAGATGCGCTACCGTAGCTGCTGTTGCTGGGTTCAGCGGTTCCGATGGTAGCGGCAATCAGGCGAAGGTAGCGCCGATGAACGGCGGAAATGGACAGGAAACCAACAAAAAGCCATCGGAGAATTCCGTCACCGGAAGTAAAAGCAGTAAAAGCACGAATAGTGGCCAAGGGAAGAAAGAGCAACATATGGACGAGGTGGAAATACACGTGTGCGACGAGGTGAAGAACGTGCGTAAAGATTTCCGGTGCAGTGCTGCGCTCCTATTGGCACAGATGGGCTACTTCGCGCACGTAACAGGGGTGGCACATCAACGCCTCGACGAGATGGAGATCAGCGTGCACTGCGACGTCGGCGTGTTCGAATGGCTGATGAGCTGGGTTAATCGCGAAAATAGTGCTGACACTGGCAGTGTGCCTACATTGACGCCATCATGCGCCATTCCGGTACTAGTATCAGCGGCGTTCCTGCAGATGGAGCCTTTACTACAGGATTGCCTACTCTATTGCCACAGCAACATGAACGACATTCTGCGAACAAACGCGAGTCTATCATGCGTGAACGACGCACTGCTTAGCCGCCTCGCTGCCATGTACACGAACGCAGAGGTAGAGGCGATTCGCGACCGCCGCGACAAGATCCATAGCCGTCTCTACTGCAAGCTTATTAGCAGTCTGTGCGAGCCGGAGGCAGAGGCGGTGCGCGGCCACTACTGCACGTTAGCGGCTGCGTACCGATGCCGGTATTGTCACCAGCTCATACCACACCCGCACATCGCTCAGTACATACCCTGCAGCCCAGCGCACACGCGAATAGCGCGCGATGGATCTGTGCAGCCGCGGCACGTTCGCGACCCACTCTGGTCGCTCACGGAGCACGTGGCAACGACGTACCGTCAACTGCAACATCAGTGGCGACGCGCGTACTGGCGCCTGTGGGCCGAAGCGCACCACCTCTACTGTGCCGTATGCAAGCGGTACTTCCCCGCGTGGCAGTGGCTGTGGTGCCGCTACCATCCCGATCCCGCTCAGTTCTTCACACTGGATAGCGTGAAAGCCGCCCAAGTTGACACTGGTGCAGTGCACACGTTGCCCGTGGGCCGGTTCCCCTGTTGCGGCGAGCGAGCATACCGCTTCCAGGTACTGGATGAGCGTGTTGGCTGTCAGTACCGCGAGCATACGCCAGACACGAAGAAGATCCGCGACGCCGCTATCCTCTCGATGCTGCACACGTACAAAGCATTTGTGACCGTAGAGCCCCCGCACCTAGTGTTCCCCGATCGACTCACTAGACTTGTGGCCAAGGAAGACAACTTGGACCAGGAAGAGGTGAACCTAGACATCTGCAAGGAGACGTTCTGGTGGCACGGCATAGAGATACTGCCAGAACGAGACAAGTACGGACTGCTCGGCTCGTTTCTGGGCATATACAATGTTGGCGATAAGCAGAAGCTCGATGTAGATCCGACGGCTACGTTGCCCTTCGCCGCAGAACACGATAGCACCGATGAAGACTATGTTGATACTGACGGTGATAGTAACTCGGGTAGCGACCGCAGCGGTAACGCTCAAACTAGTTCCGATGAGGAGGACAGCGCGGATGCAGATGGCAACACTGGCTTCAACTCTTCGGATCCCGACGACCGCGAGGCGCCTAGAAAGCCTGCAGACCAACTCACCACTGCTAACAATAAGGTACCTACTGCCATCGAAATATAAAATCAGATATGTTTCGAGCAACAATTTAATTCCGATATTATCTTGTGCTTTATTTAGTTAAATTTGGCCAAGGTACATCATAAAGTTAAACATTAAATGCATGTAAACATATTACCTCTATAAACAATGATTTTTTAACAACATTGTGACGGTGTTTCAATAAATGACCGTACCATCGATACGATTCCTCGCTGCCCTTTTTTTTGTTTGTTTCATGTATTGGTAGTATTTTGCCCATTCTACCACATTCATTTTTTTTTTAAACTCAATATTTTAATTTTTTTCGGAAATTAAAAATTTAAAATTATTGTATCATATTGACAATCTGGATAATACTTCAATTTTTATATACATTAATATAGAATATCACCCAAATACCGTAACAAGCATTAATATCAATATAAATAGATGTACAACAGTATAACAATCACGATTCGTGACAGAGGTATTTAATTTAGTTTTATCTTGTGCTACTGAAGATGCGGGCATAGCCCTTGAAATGTACATCTAGTTACTTAATGCTTGTTACGGTATTTGGGTGATTTTCCATATTAATATTTAACACCGTAGTGTTGATTTTTAAAATTATATATACATAATTAATTTACTGTTTATTTTTCTTGTTAGAGGATAGTAAGTGGTAAACGGATTGCAAAAAAGGGCAAAACAGGTGGCAAAAAGGGCAAAACAGACAAACTGTGGCAACACTGTTCATCTGCACGTAGTAACCAAGACATGCAACGTTGCCATGAAGACATCGCTTTCAAGCGCATAAACGCATTCTTGACGAGGAAAACTGAGTTTAGCGCCGAAACTACGACAACAACGAACCACCACCGACCGCCAATAGTCGGTGTACGGAGTGCCGGCGGCGGAAGTAAATTTACCAATGGTATTCTTCACTTTATGCGCATAACTTTATGTATATTTGAATTGACGTTTAGGTAATGGCAGTGGTAGTATACCCGTGGGTGGCCTGTGGGCGAAATTGGAACGCAACTGGCGTGACGCTTGTCACGGCCACCAGATGGCATCGGCGCAACAGCAAATGACGATGCGACACAGTCACCATGGTAACAAAGCCCCAAGCAATCTCGTTTTGCCCACTTCCACTAATAGCAAGAACAAACAATGTAAAGCCTCAAAGTTACTCTAGAAGTATGTGCACATAATACAAATATTTGCAAATGATAAATGAATGAAATAATAAATGAAAAGCAAATATTGGACGTTTTTGTATTCGGTGTTGAATATTTATTTATTCTTCCAAGTTCGAATACTATAAATAATTGCTTTTTAAATATCGTTTTAAATAAAAAATTAAAATATAAATTGCTTAATAGGTTTTGTAAAATCGTCGCTACGGCGTTAAATAATTGTATAAAACATCGCCCAAAAACCAATTGTATAGCAATCCCTGTGCGTGACAGAGGTATCTTTATTTGTTCTATAATTGTCCCACTGGAGATGGGGGTATCGCCTCAGAAATGCGCATATAGCTAATAAATGCTCTTGTCGCAGTTTTTGGTTATGTGAAAAATAAAACGAAATAAATATTTTTATGACAATTTTCATCGCTCCTCGCTGGTAGTTTGTGGTTATGTGTAATATTAATCTCTGTTTACTCAATTCTCGTCTAACGTTGCCTGTCAGCTTATGCATTTGTTAGTATTTTTTAACTACAAAAAGTTATAATTTCTCTTATAAAAGTATCTACGATCAAATATTTACAATGACTACAAAAGACGAAGATAAATCACTGGATCATGTTACTGAGCAAGAGCACGATTATGCTAAAATTGCACTTACGGAATTTAACAAGTAAGATATTCGTTAAATAGTATTGCCAAAGCTGTGTGAAATTTAATATAGTTTTTCGATTCCATAAACAGGAAAAATTATATGGGCTGTCTGCAACATATTAGCAAACTAGAAAAGCGAACTGAAGACTATAAAGTAATTCACAATAAGCATGTCGTGGAATTCTTAAAATCCGACACGAAGAAAGTGGAATTGTTTCAAAAGAATATAAATGCAGTATTCAAACAAGTACGATATTTATTTTTATATAGTTAGTATTTAAGGTATCATTACTCAAAATTTGCAGTTTAATTTAAAAATTGATAAATTAGACGACGTGGATCACTGCGTGATGTATTTTAATCAAGCGGCGCTATTATTCCATCAAAAACAATATACACAAGCTCTAAATATAATGGAACGTGTATACAAATTCATCGAACCTTTAGGTAAATGATTATTATATAGATTCTTTATAAACTCTTTTATATGCCATCTTAATTGTAGATGATACAATTGGGAAACAAATAGGCTGCCTGTTAATGGAATTATATATTTGCGGTAGGCAAATGGACAAAGCGTTCGCGTTGCTAACTTATTTCCGAAATAATATTAATCAAGTGACGCAGCCAACGATTAAGATATTAATTAAAAATCCCAAGGAAAATAAGAAGGTATCGTTTCTATTCGATTAATCAGTTATGAAATTTGTTGAATGTGCATAATTAATAAGTACTCGAGATTATACGATTTGTATAAATATCAAATTGCTTTAATTCGAATGGGGGGAGGGGGGGGGGTAGCGAGATTAGGAAAGGGAAAGTCACTACTTCATGTATACCACTAAAATGGTATGCAGGAAGTAATGACTAGGGATTGTAATATGAAAAAAAAATAGACAAATCAAAGGTGATGAGATGTAAGAAAGGGAATGCAGACGCAAGAAGAAGATTAGAATAGAAGATGATAGAATAGATGTATCAGATTTTAATATTAGTGAGTAGAATATCAAATGATATTCGAAGTATTTATAGAAAAAGTGCAGATATTTTAATTAAGTATTGACTTATGGATTAGAAAAAGACTATTAAAGGCATACTTGCAGAACTTGGCATTATTAGGCTTTATAATAAAAAAACGCGTAGAATACAAACATTCGAGAATTTGGTGATTTTAATACTTGTTTATTGTTGCGTCGTATTTTTTACAGGTGCTTCCAGGAAATATAGATGCGGATGTATTTGTGAAGAAGTTGGACGTTTACGAGATCCGCTGTAATCTATTGTCGCATTGCCTGACAAAGTCCAGGGAGAAGTGTTTACATATTTACAAGGACGATGTTAAGGTAATCGAAAGTTCCATTAAAATTATTAGCGTATATTTTTCTGACTGTTTCTTAATCAGTAATATTATGATGCTATATGTATGTAAAGGAAGTGAGGAACGTGTGTAGATGTTAGTTGTATGGGGAAATGAAGCTTTTAATGATGACATAATTGATTTATAGCCTGCATTTGAATAATTTTAATTTTTATTGTCTAAATTGTAAGTTTAAAATTAAAATGTGTCGATTTCTTCAGTTTGGAGTCGTTTTACAATGGTTTGAATGTTACTAATCTTGAAATTGAATAAGAATAATTAAATAGGTTGTTATGCCGCCCGCCATCTGGAAAGAAATATTTTTTATTTCAGTTTTGTGTACTCTACAAATCCCTGAGCATTTTACGGTTGTTTATAGATACTAAAATCTGTTTAGGATTTTACGAGTTCATTCTGATGTTTTAATATATAAAAGTATATACCATATTTTACAGGATTTTTTTTGATAACACTAGTACAGGGTTCTCAACATACTTGATGTCGCGGGCCCATTTGTGGCTAGAAAAAATTGGCGGGCCATATTCAAATAGAATGCAAATATTTGGTTATCGCATGTTTTAAATGTATTAAGCATTAAACAAATTAAATTGTAATAAATTATTATAATTACTAGTGCTGGCAACAAAGATTGATTGATAGATTAATCGATTAATTTTATCTTCTGGAATCGCGATTTTTTTTCCTTATTAATCGATCCCAGCTCGATCTTTCGATTCTAACTCTAGTTAGAATCGCATTGGTGTCGTACAGAACAAAAATAATTGTGTAATAATAACAAGGCACAGCTGCCTGCAGATATTACGGGCACGACAACGAAAATAATACTCTATTGTAAAAGTTGTACCTAGTCGTGCCAAATTAATTAGATAAAATTATTGTAATATATAACACTTGATTTTACTGCAAATAATCGAAATTTCACCTTAGCCATGACCATATCCCATATTCATAAAATGTCTTAATAAATCTGCGCTAAACGGTTAAACTTAAAAAATATAGAAATTAAAAAGTCCCAAAAATTAACTCTAAGAATAGCGACGCGTGATAAGTAAAATAATCGTAAATTCTGTCTGATCTAATGTGATCATACGTCCTTTTTTTCAATTTTTCAATTTTATTTGATGCCTTCAATTAATATAATTTTTAATTAGAGTATTAATAATAAAAAGTATCTTTTCTAAAATAGCTAAAGAATAATATTGGGTAGTAATAAGTAATAATTAATGTTTTGTTTATTTGGAAAATCAAAAAAAAATGACAATGTTTATATAAAATTCTGTTAATATAAACAAGCATAGACGCCGATACATTCTCCGTCAATGTTAACTATTACGTCTTCAAATGAACCCGCGCTGTTAATTGCCTCTTTAATTCCGTTAAAAAAAATACCAAAGAAGAACTAGTTGGTGCACCCCATTAAGTGATATATTAAATTGAAGGGCGTAAGTCAGCCATTATATAAAAAACCATAAAATGTATAATGAATGTAAAATAATATTGAAGAAATTCGTGGCAAACGTTTTGTGAAATTTTAATTAATAATCCAAATCTTTTGAATAAAATCTGCCAAGTGTAAAATGTGTGTATCAAGAAATAAGGAAAGTGATTTATACGGCCAAGATTGATAAAGTAAACTTTTTTCTATTTCCGAATATATTCGTTTTTACAATATTTTCTCAGAAAAGAGATTTTATTTGAAATTTTAAAATATTATATATTTGTACAATGTATAATGTTTCCAAATGGTAATATTTCAATATTTTTTTCTTTTAATATTTAATAAATTGACGCACAATTGTTGGAAAACCCCCACACCAGTCTATACATTTGCAAAAATAGGCGTTTAGTGGCGTGACTTTAATAATTATTAAAGTAACTTTAATAATTATTTATGCAGACACAAATAGTACACAAACCGTTCAAAAACAATCCGATACAGGACCCTATTAAAGCTATTCTTTTATAAATTGATGTAGAAACGAAAAAGAAAAATAGTACTAGTACAACGAAACTTACTGCAAATAACAAACCATGATCAATGTTAAATAAATCAGAACCAGTGATTTGAGATATTTCATTTGCGATTTGTAGAGAGAACATTTCCAGTTCGTATTTAATTTCAACGTCGTCATAATCTACTAAATGTAATAGTACACCCGTTCGCTTTGCCTACAAAGAAATTATTGATCAATTAAAATTATATAGGCTAGTTTGTAAAATATACGACGAAAATTATTTCGGAGTGTTAAAATTAACAATTCTATTATATAATTCTATCTATCCGATTGTTTATACTGTATTATTATGTGATTTTATCATTGAATTATTAATTTTAGCACTCCGAAGATGACTATATAACAGTCGAAACGCGTCAGTGAAGATTCAAGAAAATAAAAAACACATGTATGAAGAATACTCAATTATTGCCTGCACCCTGCACCCTCGGTAGTATAAAAACTAACGATAAAGCACTTGTTATGCTTTTCATTTTATTTCCACTAAATTTTCAATGCTTGTGGGAATGTTGGCGATATAATTGAACCGTTTTTTATTCAGGACTTACTTCTTTAACTGGAGCATGACAACTCGTGCACAAAAAGAATGTACCTATCATATATGACAAAAATTGGAACATCGCCGCAGTAAAACGTCCGTTTATTTCGTGTTTTATTTGCCAACACAAACCAAATACGGTCATCAGCATTCCAAAAAAAATCACACTTAATATAAAAACCATCACTGCGCCAAATAAAGCTGTTAATCTGACCATTTGTCGATTGCAATTCAAATGCAATGACATCATTAGTCTTAAGTTGGACAATTTGCTGCCCATTGGCGAGATCGCTTTCAATCTCAAACTATAATCTTTGTCCCTTGCATCTTGCGAGATATTACTATTACGCAAGTCCCAGATGAATTCGTTTATCATTTTAAATCTCTCGAGAATAATCGTTGTGTACGCGTGTATTAGGACCACAACTATTTCACTTATATAAATGGGAATAACATTAATAAATAAAAATATTGCGTTGCTAAACTCTAGGAAATTTGTCAAGTTGTTTTGCAAAACCGTATATATACTTATTATATTAAGTATGAGCCAAAGAACGAGAATACCATACAGTCTGTGTTTCGTCTTGGGATAGTAAATGTACAAACAAAGTTTATTAATTTCTTCGTCGAGATGCGTGAAATCTTTCAATAATATTATGTGTTCTTCTTGTCGAATTATCGACTGCGTCCATATTGTATATAATAAAATAGACGGAAGGATTATATGCGATAAATCGTGAATTAACTTGTGAATTAGATCATGATTTTCCATCTTAGCACTTCTTTTTATTAATACAAACATTGTTAGACTCAAGAATGATACCATTGCGATCAAAATTACGATTTTGCTCCTTCGTGACGTGGTTATCTTCGCATTTACGTTGAAAGATATTATGCCAAGAGCTGTGCAAATATTTAATATCGGTTGTAAAGTTGCGTTTAGATTTATTTCTGTGTGTTTTTTTAACATTTTCTTCTTAGATATCTGCACTATTATGTGGAAAACGTGTACAAATCGAAATTGTATACTTCCACATATGTATTTTTATTTTCTTATGAATCAATATTGAGCTGTAATAAAATTACTCTGTATAATTAATTTATACATTATATCTTGCCAATACACTTTATAGATACTTTTCACTGGGTATAAAGATATTCGATATAATCGTTACTGCACATAACTTTCATTGGATTTAAAGGACACTAGGTATAATCACCATTCAATAAAAAATTTATCATTTCCAAATTTGATCATATCTTTACCAAAAATGATTTAATAATAAAAGTAATAAATTTTGAATATAAACGTACTTTTCTATGTAAATTCATATCATTTATAAAATAAAGGGTAGGTAGATAACATATATGCAACCATAAAATGATAAAAATGATTTAATATTACATTTTATAATTTATTCATCTGAAAATTGTATCAAAATGATTAAATATGTGGTTATTCCTCCTGCAATCTGAAATATAGAAAATATGTATTAAAAAAAAAGATCTCTTAGAGTTCTTATCACGATGTAAAAGATTTATATAAATTTGGTAGAATTCGACTAGAATTTAAAAAAAAAATGACATCAATATTTTCTATTTTTTGTAACTTTAGTATCTAATTTTTTGTAAATATTAAATTAATGGTGATAATTTTATTATTCCGTAAATCTGTCGCAATTAATATTTACATCTACATTATTATGTACCGAAAATAATAATCCGAAGTTGATATTGAAGAATCCAGCTGCATTAAACTCGATCTGTTCATTAGCAATTTGCAATGAAAACGTTTCAATTTGGCCTTTGATTAAATCTTCCTCGTAATCGATTTGATGAATTAAAATCCCAGTTTTATGAGCCTAAAACACACATTATTCTACAAGATTTAATATTTTAACTCAATTAAATTTTAATATATTGAGTGATGGCAAAAATATCTATGTTGATTTTTTTCATTTGTTTTTCAGTAATTTGACTTTACTTTTTGCTTTGTCGCAAAGAAAACTTCTGAAATTTCATATCGACGAAATGATTAAAAATCTCAGAAACGACGCTTTTGCAAATTTTATTGAAAATTATCTACCGAATTAAGTTTAAACCATTTAAAAAAAAATCATCAGGGTAGATTTTCGAAACGAATACATGCCCCTTATTATTTGATTGACAGAAATAGTTAGGTTTCTAACAAAATTGTTAGGTTCCTACGCATTTATATATACGCAGCGTTGCCAAATCATTTAAAAATCCTCTAACATTCGTATTCAGGTTATTACGTTTAGTTATAGGAAATTTGTGAATATTAATATGATTGATTTTTGCAGTTACAAGCACTTACTTCTTCTAATGGAGAATGGCACCCTTTACAAACAACATAAATATTAATCATATATGTTAAAACTTGAAAAATGGGCGCCACATACAGATTACTCCACTGATATTTGATGAAGACGCACAACTCAAATGCCGATATAATAAGTCCCGAAAAATTGACACCAATAATCGCCAACAAGGATGTTCCGAATAAACAATTGATCATCTTTATTATTTTGAAACCGTCCAAATGTAGTGACGTGAGCAATCGCAACGTGGACAGTTTACTTCCTAACGGTGACATGAGGCTAACCTCGTTGATAATCTCAACATCCGGTATAACGCTGCTACGCAAATGGCGGACATGCTCGTTAATAATCTTGAAACGCTGTTTTAGAATTGCAGTGTAAATATAGATCAAACTTATGATTATTTGATTGCTATAAACGGAATATGCAATAATCGAAGCAAACAGAATGAACACTACATCCAGTTTATTTTGGAATATTATTTGGAAGATGAATATGAATGATATAACGTCGAAAACAATCCATATAA
This sequence comes from Leptodirus hochenwartii, assembly GCA_947310635.1. NCBI lineage: Eukaryota > Metazoa > Arthropoda > Insecta > Coleoptera > Leiodidae > Leptodirus > Leptodirus hochenwartii. The sequence goes on from OX371188.1 coordinate 6,685,564, forward strand.
AAATGCTTAGATAAATTTTCTTTCTAATATTCGGGTAATAAATCTGTATTCCCAATTGTTTGAATTTGTTATCGTACTTATTGAACGTATCTATAAAATCGATATGGTTACTTTGCTTTATGATCGAATTAATCCATAAAATGCAGATTAATATGGAGGGAAAAGTAGCCTGCGCTATGCTTGTAAATGCTTGCATTAAATTCGATCCCAATTTAATGTAGGTCTGAACTGTGACGAATATAAATGTCACGACGTAGATGATCATGGATATTAATATGATGATTTTTCTGCCTTGACTTGGCTCCAGAACGTTGCTCAGCTTGAATGATATAATCCCAGTGCAAGCGCACAATATAAAAATCGGTTTTAGGGCGGAATTTAATGTCAGGTTATTTTTTGGTTTTCGTTTCGACATTGCAATTTGTTTTTCTGTTGTATATTTTTACGCCGTTATTAGAAGTTTTATAAATGATTACACGAGTTAAGTAACTGTGCTCCATATTTATTATAACCAATCAATTATATTGTAAGTGGTTTCACTAATGTATTATAATTCCCTTGTTAAGTTAGCGATTGCATAATTTATTTAAATTACGCATTTACATTATTAATAATGTGTTGATGAAATTGGAATATGTGAGGTAGGGAAATTTTCGGTATAAGGAATTTTTGTTCTCATTTTTGCAGTAATTTTGTTAAACTAATCTGCTTCTTATTGAATTAGATAATTACGGCACTGTCTATGCTAGGATTACAAGTAAATACAGAATCTGTTGCAAGAAATTCACTTTATTCTGTTCTTACTATCGTTTCCTGCGATTCCTTAAAAAAAAATCGTCCCATGTTTAAATAATAACTCAAAAGTTATGGTCATAAAAAAATTTCGGCTCTTTGTAATTGTCCTCAAAAACGTACGATATTCTTGCATATATATTTCCTTCGGGTTAATTATTTTCAGTTGATTAAATGGTTTTCTTTTGTTGAACTAAATTGCAGCAGAATGATTAAGTATGTTGTAATTCCTCCGGCGATCTGAAAATATTTAATAAATTGAATAGGGAGTTTCTGGAAAATGTAAAAAAAAAATCACTAAGGTGATTAATAAGGAGTTTCTGAAAAAAACTGTGTATATAAAAAAAATTGTGTGAAGAAACATAATGATGATGATAAACTCGATATGTTGAAATAGTAAAATTTTTACTGAGAATAATATTGACAAGTTGATGTTGAAGTATCCATTCGCTGAAAATTCTTTTTCTTCATTCGATAGTTGAATAGAAAATCGTTCGATTTGTTTTTTTAATGTGCAATCGGTTCTATCGATCTCATAAAGAATTACTTTATTCTGCGCAACCCAAAAAATAAAAATATTATATTTTATTGCTAGTTGAATTTTAGGCATTTAGAAAAATATATTCAAACGAACTTTTTATCACACTAGTTGATAATTAGAACATTTATTTGTAATTTGGACAAATTAAAAAAAAAACGGTAGCATAAAATACTCATTTAAATATATTACTTATATCGAAATCAATATCTAAAATTTTTACATAAACAATAAACTATAGTTCATTGAAATTAAATGAAATAACGAATAGTTATTAAACCAAATTGTCAGTTTTGATATATTATAAATAAAATTTTAATATATGTAATAAATTAACATATCAAAATATTGCTTAAATCGCTATTTTTATATTTTAAATTTTTTACATTTTCTAAAATGTGTGCAAAAAATTCTAAGATTATTCCTAATCGAAAAAAATTCTTTCATGTAACAAAATATTCCTTGTAGAGATATAAATTACATTTTGTAATTTTGTATTACTTTACGCATCAAATATATCTCGATGCGGATCTGTAAATTGGATTAACATAATCATGTACGTTGTTATTCCACCAACGATCTGAAATAATATACAGTTCCAATATTTTTATATAAATTAAAAAATAATCTTTGCTATCGTTCTAAATGATTTTTTTTTTAAAGCACTTTATTTTTGTAAATTACAACACTCACGGATAACACTAACTGAAGATTTATTTCAAAGTATCCGGCCGCTGAAAATTGTCTGCGCTCATTTTCTATTTGCAGAGAGAACATTTCAATTTCACAGTTTATCGTTTCATCGGAATCATCAATGTCATGTAGAATTATACTCGTTCTTGCTATCTAAGAAGTAATAATAATATTACTTGATTTTTTTTTTATAAAAAAATTTATTGTATTCATTTTATTCTTTTTTTACATAATAATTCAATGTAATTGTTTATATAGAAAAGTGCATTAATTTTAGAAGTTTTCAAGAGTTATGTATGTACACTCAAAGACAATAGTAATGGCCCTATACAGGCGAATTACTATTGTCTTTGATTGTACTTTAGTGACTTTTATTACTGCGTATTTAAATACAAAAAAAAGTATGAATTGCAAAAAAATCGCATACCTCCTTTGAAACTCTATAACAAGAATAACATATCGTGCAGATATTCACCACGTAAATGGATGTTTCGCAACATTGGCCAATTAGCAAATGGTACAGTTTATTTTTCAATATGCTATTGAACGCATAGAACGCCATCGTGAGCAGAAAAAAATTTAACGCCATTATTAGCAGAATAACAACGTCAAATATTTCGCTGCATTTATCAATTATCTTCATAATGTCCAAATGAATAGCGCACAGTTTTCGCAGCCGCTCCAAAATATCTTCGTCAAATTCTTGAACGGTATCGTAATCTATAACCTTGCTAATCTTGAATAGTTTCATTTTCCTCGTCGCTCGCAAAGTCCATATGAGCTTATTAATCGTTGCGAGTCGATTCGTTATTGTGATCACGTAAATATTCAATAATATCAGTACGAACTCGGACACAAACAGTGGAAACAGCACCAAAGCTAAATTAACAATCGTATGCCACGATTTTATGTAGACACCATTGTACCAATACGTATTATATATTGACACACCATCAACGAAACCATACACCATCAAAATGATGATGGTGAATCGTTTCACGTGCGTGTGCGTTATTGTAAAATTCATTTCGTCAATTTTAGAGTCCAGCGTCTCCAATTCCTCCAGAAAGTCCATGTGCAATTGGGCGTTCTTAATTGCCAATACCCAAACGGAAATTATGGCGCTTGTGGCGCTGCCTATTTGAAATATATCGGTCAGAAATAACAATCCCATCCTTTTCGACGATCGTGAAATGTACATGAACACTAATATAGCGATGGAAAGTGGTATATACAATAGTATTAGCAAAATTAATATATATTTATTGAACCAAATTATTTTGCAATAACTAGCGCTGCTGTTGTATGTAAATATCGTAATCCCGCACAAGAAGCTCATATACAAGACAGGTCGAAGCTCGTCCTGAAAGGCCATCGTGTTCGATGAATACTGAATTTTTAATATTAAAGGCATTCTACTTTTGGTCATATATTTCATTTCAATTCCGTAAGTAAAAGAAAATCATTTAAAGAAATACGAAAGGCTATTGTTGAGAGAATAGACTATGAGAGTGTAGCTTTTAGAGTACACGGTATTTGCCAGTAATGGCACCACTGTCTTGACTTGATATAATATGTCCTAGTTATTTTGGATTTGGCTTTTGAATGCCGTTTAATGGACAATGGATAAGTAATACAGCAACCCTGTATACGTTGCCTATTGTATATCGTGAACAGAGCCGTAGTTAAAATCTTTTTTATATTTACTATTGAATATTGGCATTATTATCTATGACCTAAGAAGTATTATAAAATATATGAATATTTGACAAATTTTACATATTTTGCATTTTGACTATTTTACGAAAATGAATGTTCATTCTGCCATTTTCGAAATTTCCTTTCTTTAACAAATATCTCTTGGAAAATAATAAGTACGATTCTGTGCAGATTTACATTTTATATTAATTGATAAAATGTCCATGAGGATTAATTATTAAAAGTATCATAATTTATTTTAAAAGTATACTTTCTAATGTATTGATATAAATTTTTATTAAATAAAATCGGAATAAAATTATCAGAAGAAACACATAATGCCAGTTTCATTAAAATAAATTTAAAAAATATCTCTTGTTCTTTATCTTTAATATATTTAAATTCTATATCAATATTCTAATGTATAAAAATAAAAATTTGAATTTTGTTGATCCTAATATATATGATATAGTCGATTACATTATTACTATTACAATTCGATGTACAAACAATTTTTTTTGTAAAATTACAATTTAAACGATAAAATGGGTGGTTATTTTATTTATCTATTGTTAAGTACTTTTCGGCATCTAAAAGTCAAAACCAAAATAACCAGGATATACTATATTATTTTAATTGCAACGTTGTCAAGTCTCGCATTTAATCCTAATATGTACCTTTAAGTTTTACACTTTTATAAAAGCACTCGTCGAAATTTTTGCACTCTTCTAGCCACATGTTCATCGTTTATGCACGTTAATTTAGTAAAAGATGTTATTACAGAAACGTAAATATTGTTTCTATAAATATACATACAACTTGGTAATATTAATTTGGTTGTAGAATTTATGTTCGTATTTACTCTTCGGAAAATTGTATTAATAGGAAGAGGTGTGATGTAATTCCTCCAACGATCTGAAAAAAGGTTTTTTTGGCGTTTTTTTTTTTTGCAAAAATGCTTACTGAAAATGATAACGAATGATCGATGAAAAAGTAATCAGATGCTGAATATCGCATCGCATATGTGTGCTTTTTCAAACTCGGAATCTAATTGTTCGAAATTTGCTAGGAACAGAATGTGAATATTTAACAGTTTGCATGATAATTGCTTGGGTTAAGATGGTTGGTAGAATGATTTTCATCGAATGAAATACAACACTTATCAGCTTATTGAATCGTGGCTTTACGAGACGAATGTTAAGCAAACCACAAAATATCAATACGCATCCGAATGTTGAAATTGCGAATATTATTTTGTGTTTGTTTGAAGGGATGTTTGTTAAAGACGTTGTTTTGAATGATACCACGCCGAAAATTTGTCATTTTTCTATTAAGTAATTGTCGGTTAACTTTTATATTTTACCACGTTTGTGTTTAATAACGAAAATGGTTCGTTTCCAATCCAATTACGATTCTATTATTTAATATCGTTATACATTATTAATAAATTATATTGGAAATATTACTGGCGCATTAGCTTGGGGTAGTTTGGATAATTACACAATTTTGTATACGGTTCGAAAATTTAATAAAAAGAATGGAAAACGTCAAAATTAATACAAAAGTACTTGTATATAATAATTTACCGCATAATTTACGCAAATAAATAAATAAAAACATACGATGTTAATTTAAAATGTAAAGTCCCTTTTTAGAATTTTAGAATTGTTAAATTTTAGGTTTATTTTATTAATTCGACTAAAAGTGTATTAAATATTTATACGACACATTTCCAGGAAAATTCCGTTTTAATATGCCCATTAATTATTGTGTTGGCAAAGAATGAATTTATATTATTCAATCCTAGCAAATAATATCAATAGTTTATACAAATGCACTTCTTTTTTTATCAACTTGAGCCTATTAATCAGTTTTTTTCAACAAACTAATATTTTTTTAACATTTCTTAACTATCACACAAAATCTTTAGCAATATATCCAATCGACAATTAACAGAAAATATAGCTATATATTAAATTTAATGCGAAACGTTTTTGTTCAATTATTTGCTGTGCAAATAAGATATCGTTGTGATTATCCCGTTATTAAAGTCACACTTCTTTTTTTACAGAATATAAATGGAATATATTTAATGGCGAATCAAGAGTATTTGGAAGGAAATTTCGCAAATGCTGAGAAAATGCTGCACTCTGTTCCAAGTGGCGTAATAAAATATAGGTATTTTTATATTTCATGACAGAGTTTATTTTCTTTTAAGGTTTACGTTTTTACCCTAATTTTAAGCCAACATAAAAATAAGTTAATATATCGGTGCCCTAAATATATCTCAAGAGTTATCGATTTACGCATCACATCTTTGCTTATTCTGAAGAGAATAATTTGACAGTTCATAATAATACCCCTATTCCGCAAACAGTCTGGATTCACCCCTGATATCTAGTTTATTATTCAATTTATGTAAATGATTAAGAATACAAGTTTGTTTAAAATAACTTAAAAATATGAGATGACCGACACATTTTATTTATTATAATTTTTAATTAGTGAAAGCGGAGAATCTTCATCCCTTATGGTAAATAATAATTTAGGTGTTTTATATCACGCTCAAGGAAAACCAAATTTAGCTTGCCATTACTTCCAACAAGCTCTTAAAGAAGACTCGAATATATTGCAGAACTGCAAAAGTTTAAGTAAGTCTTCTCACATTAGAACGTAACTTAACACAAAAACTAAATTATATTCTTGCTCGTCCTTTTTTTAAAACTGTCCTTATTTTAATATAAAAATTTATGATTCGAAACTATTATTGTCCTTTATAATTGACCTGACTAATTACACGGCAGATATGTTAATCCTAGTGCCATTAAGTCCATTATAATATATTGCACAATGCTTATTTACTTATCCATAAAGCAATAATTATTTTTATATTTTAGATGAAAAACCGCTTCACATTATTAATGGTTCTAAATACCATGAATTAATTTACAACTTAGGAATATCACTACTTCACGCAGGAAAAGCTACTCAAGCTTTCGATTGTCTTATTATAGCTGTTAGAAGGTAAATAATAGGATTTCTCGAATTGTTTCTTCTATTTGTATTTGGGTGATATTCTATACTATAATTTAACACCGTAGTGATAATTTTTGAAATATAATTAACGTTTTACCTTAACCGTATAATGTTCGCTACTTAACATTCAACACTTCCTTATCCATACAATTGTCCCCAACTTTTTCTACAATCATTAAATTTCCCTTTAATTAAATTAAGGATACAAAAACACCGTTACTAACTACACAACCTCATATTCCTCAAGTTCTGCATGTTCGTTTAAAAAAAAAGATTTACTGCATTTATCCCCTATCATAAATCGTTCAATTCATTATAGAATCTCTCCTTATTATAATATACCCTGATTCTCCACAAAACCCTCATAGATTTATTACATATTCATTTTTAGAAAATTCAATCTTATTGCGTATGTAATTGTCAAGCTTCCAATCAAAAAAACTTTTTTGAATTAATAAACGTTCTTAATATCAACTATTATCTAATTCGGAATTTATACATTTTTCAGGTATCACAGGAATTCTTCTCTGTGGCTTCGATTAGCGGAATGTTGTATCTCGGTGCATAGATCCGGCAATGCATCACAATTTGATTTAAACAAAAAGCAAGACGAATTGATCGCCAGTGTCATAGGTGACGGCGAACAACGACGATTGATTTTAAACACTTCTGTGGCGAACGAAACGAAATACAGGTAACTGATTGACTGAAATATTGCAATGAAATAATCGTTGCGTACGTTGCAGTTCGAACAACACTTCTTACGCCGTACCTGTGCCAACGTTAGAGTTCGCTTCCTTGTGCCTGCGGAATGCTATGTTGCTTTTGCCGAAACCTCCCGCACTTACATCTGCGCCTGCGTCAACTACAACCACCCCAAAAACATCCACCGCAAGTAGTACAACAGCTGCGAAAACGTTATCTACTTCGAGTGCAACGATTAGTGGTTCTTCGGCGAAACAGGATGCACTCTCCAATCAGGAAATACAAAAACCCTTGCAGCCCTTTCCGGTTAGTACGACTTTTGTCTACTATTTTTTGATAATCGTGCACCAGGTGTAGATATTATACCACGTAGACAATAGTATATAAACTGAAGTAACTAGAAAAACATATTTTACAAATTTTGCCTTATTGAAAAAAAAAAATATATATATTGCCTTTTTTGATTGAAATTTATCCAAATTTTTGGTAAAAATAGCTTATGTGTAATGTGTAATCGCCAATATCTTCGTCGATTTTATTATATAAAAACTTTAATTAATCTGAATCTTCCACGAATAAATTAAAAATTTCTACATCTAAAATTCATTAAAATATAAATAATTGCCGCATGTATTTCATCGGAGAAATATGTACTGTTTTAAATGAAGAAATTAAATATTCTAAGTAGCCAATTCGCTTAATCAATTATATTTCCCTACAAGTTCCATAATGACGACGTAGGTAGTATTTAAATGTCTTATATGCCTAAGCCTTAGATCTGTCGTCCGTTTTAGTGTATTTTGAACGGTTTTTAAAAATATATTGGCAAATTAAAAATGTATAAAGAAACAACAGTCATCATGATGTTTAAGTTTTTAAAAAGTTCATAAGAATAATTGTAAAAATATATTTTTTCTGCATTTTTTAAATTTCATTGATTCTTTTCGAGTTTCCCCAACATAGTATACAATGATTCAACATGAGTATAATAGTATATGAGCAAAGATTTCCTGCACACTTATATTGCAGACACTCTTATTTGTCAAAGAACAAATGCATATTTAGACAATTTATTAATAACCCGATGCAAATGTTACCACCTTACCACAGATGTAATATGTTTTGTTGGTAATATATATTGTTTAGAGTTCGGTGTTGCTTATGCCGGCTGGCGGAGTGCTATGGGCCACCGGATCAGCAGCTGCCCTTCCACCACCGCCCAGTACCGCTCCTTCGGCACCGTTGTCCGCGAACGGTGTGTGTTCATTGCGGAACGCAATACTCGCTGCTAGCTCATACGTCGCTCTCCAATTGGGCAACTATGTCTTGGCACTTGAACATGCCGAGGCACTGCTCGGACATGCGCCCCATATATCCGGCGCTCATAAGTACGACCATATGACCGTAAGATATATAATGTGTAAAGTTTTTCGTGGAAAGGCAAGTTTTTTTCCGATTTTAGATGGCAGATCAGGTCATAAAATAGGTATGTTTGGGGAAGAGGAATTATATTAAAATTTTCTACTGTGATATAAAACATTGTATTTTTATCCCTCTTCCTTAATATGGAATATAACAACATAACGGCAAAATCTATAATCTGTATAAGTATGTTTTTTATTTATTAAATGATTGCTTTAATGAAGATGAAGGCGTAACTTTTGAAAGGCACATATAACAAATATTAGCCGCAACTTACGAAATATTGAATATATCTTTGCCACGCTTGCGATTTTTTACTTCTTTGTTTTAAATTGTGTAGATTATTGGGGCATCTGTATGCGGCAGAAGCACTAGTATTAATGGATAAAATAGCGGAGGCTATAGATCACCTAAATCCGGCGAACATTCAGGATATTTCATTAGAGTTGCCGAAAAGGATGTATAAGAAAAAAGATGCCCAGGATGAGGCACCAAAAACGAGTCCTCCAATTAGTAAGTGAATTTCTGCGCTTCATATTTAAATAGAAAGTATTTAATGAATAAATATTGATTTTAATTTCTACGCAATGATTGCCAATCAAAAGGTTGTGATGTTGTGCAATATTAAAAAATCCTTTTAATTAATCCTGGAAGGTACGTTTATTTTAAAAACATTTTAATTTCTTTTGTCGATTTTTATTATAGAGTGGATACCGTCAAATCTAGAAAGCGCTTTAACGATCCTTAAATACAATATAGCTGTAGCTAAAACAATTCGGGGGCAACTGGATCAAGCCTCCGATATGTTGAAACAGATTTGGGAAGGTCGAAACAACGATTCCGTAATTCCAGCTCATATTATAATGCTTTTCATTTACATCGAACTTCAATTAGGTACGATACTCATACTAGGTACCTTTTGGAATTTGAAAACTGTGCATAACTCTCTTTGGCAGCACAGTGTACTTTTAATGTGTAGGAATCTTTGTCGACGTCAAATTAACCACCAATTTAGTTCAAATCTATAAAATTCAATTTTTAGCATTCTAAATTTTTTTTTTTCTCAGTACAGAGTTATTACGAAGATTGAGTATTTAAGCTACTTTGAGGGCTATTTGACATTGGCACCGATTCCTCTAAAAATGCTTAATGTCCCGTCGATATAAATATTACGAAGTGTCGGATACACTTTATTCGTCATAATGATTTTTTATGCCTAATATTTCATTTTGTAGGTCATATTGATGCTGCCAGGGCTTTAGTCAAACAATATACCTCTAATAAATATAGAAATTAATATATACACGGAATCGATGGAAGATAATCCGTGTACAGAATATTTAAATTATTTGACGTATATTTAATTATAACTTATATAGTGTTACTATTTTAAATTTCAATTGTGGATTAATTTTACAGTATAAACATACAATCCAATATTTGATTATAATTACATGATTTTTAATAGAGTGCCTTATCTATTAAATATTATATGCTTTTGAGATCTAAAATAGTTCTGCTAAGCTCATGTTTCACTTATTAATTTCTCTTTCAACAAACTGAGCTCGAATTAGTTTAATTTATTGATATTTTTTGTTTAAAATTGTTCGTATTGAAGAATTATATCCATTGTATCGAATATTACATAACTAGATGCGCATTTCGAAGGCCCGACCCCCATCTTCAGTTGCACAACATATAAACTATACAAAATATCAAGGTATTTAGTAAAATATCTATGTATTTAATAAAATACCTACATATTTTATTTAGTGTTTAATTTTTGTCTGAATTGTAAATAAATAATTTGAGGAATTGGAGAATACAATACCCATATGAATATTAATCTAAAAATTGGCTAGATATACTAAAGATTTCATAGAGTAAGAAAATAAATATAGGCAACTAAAACTACACCATAAAAACATTTAGTTGCCCAAAAAAAAATTCAATTGATTTAAATATTCTAGCTACATAATTGATAAATATTAAATTAAGTAAAATCAAAGAAATATCCATATGTCAAATTACGTCTCAATAGTAGGTATTAAAGACATGACCTAGGATCCATAATTGTATAAAACATTACCCAAAAACTATAACACAAACTAATTTGTATTATGGTTATTGGGTGATGTTTTATGCAATTAGGCTTCTTATTTATTGATTTATTTGATAACGGTTTCATCCAATTTACAAACGAATTGTTATTAAATTATAGTATGTTTATAATGTAAATAATAATAACATAATACTCAATGAAATAGTAATAATACAAGTTTAATAATAAAACACACAGCAATTCTAATATGAAAAAAATCAATTCAATTTAGCATCAATACACAGATCCCAGATCACAGATCAAATAAGGAAGGGAGTTCGGCAGGGATGTACACTCTCACCGTTATTATTTAATCTATATATAGAAGATGCAATAAACAAAGTAAAAGAAGAGTATAGTGTAGGTGTGAATGTACAGGGAGAGAAAATATATATGTTGAGATTCGCCGACGATATAGCTATATTGGAAGAAAGCGAAAAGAATTTAGAAAGGGTATTGAATGGTATGCAGGCAGTATTGACTAGGGATTTTAACATGAAAATAAATATAGGTAAAACTAAAGTGATGAGGTGTGACAAAAAGGAATGCAGTAGAAAAATGAGGATCTCAATAGGAGATAATAGAATCGAAGAAGTGTCAGATTTTTGGTATTTAGGCAGTAGAATCACAAAAGATAATCGAAGCAAGGTAGATATAAAGTGTAGGATAGCACAGGGTAGGAAGGCATTCGTAGAAAAAGAACAGATTTTAAGATCAAATATTGACTTGGGTATTAGAAAAAGATTACTGAAGGTATATGTTTGGAGTGTAGCACTGTACGGGTGTGAGGCGTGGACTATAGGAAAGGAAGAGAAGCGTAGATTAGAAGCACTTGAAATGTGGTGTTATAGGAGGATGATGAGGATTGGTTGGGAAGATAAAGTAACAAATGAAGCTGTACTAGAGTTAGTAGGGGAGAAGAGAAGTATCTGGAGAGTGTTACAACGTAGGAGAGACAGATTAGTAGGGCATATCCTTAGACATGGGGGGATTATGCAATTGATCATAGAAGGTAGAGTGGAGGGAAAGAGAGGGGTAGGTAGGCCTAGATTGGAGTATGTGAGTCAGATAGTTGAAGACGTTGAGATGAATAGCTATAGGGAGATGAAGGGATTAGCTCAGGATAGATCGGCATGGCGTGCTGTTTCCAACCAATCTTTAGGATTGCGGACTCTTTAACTAACTAACATAGATCCCACCCAATGGTTCTCATAAGGTATAACAGTTTAATTACAAAAAAACATTAGATTCATTAGCCAAATTAAATTTAAAAAAATTAAAAAACATTAAATTCATTTTCTTGATGCATCGAAAATCTGGCAACTTTAATACCCCTCGAGAGTAGGCAACGTAATAAGCGCTACTGTATCGCGGAACGCGCACTAAATCAGTATCCCTATGTACCTCTACTTGTCATAATTCGAATTAAAAGATAGCGTCACGCGAAATCGCAATCATTTTATTAATGTACGCTGTTACAATGCTTTTAGTAGTATGCTCGTTGTTCTGTATAACCCTGTAGGTCTGTGACGTGCCGCTTGACACTAAACCGAAGTCAGTGAACGGTGCTATGGAGGGGGCATATTCGGTTCCGTTTCGGCGATGATACGAGAAGATACGAAGATGCGTAGATACTGCGTGTTCTTGAATCTGCAGCAGCAGCAGCGGCCGCTCTTCATCCGTGTTGTGTTTGTGTCGGTACGTACGTTTATATCACAAAGTAACATAGTAAAGCAACTGTTTACCCCACACACCGTCGTTTATTGTATTTTTTCGTATGCAACATTAGTTGCCGTTGATTCGCCACGATGACTGCGTCCATTTGTTTCGTTTAGAAACAATATAAATTGGCGATAAATTCGCACCGAGCGCGCAATGAATGTGTTCATTATATGGAGACATTTTCTATGTTAGCTCCGTGAAATGTACTGGAAAGGATTACCATGCTTTATAAAATCAATGTGCACTGAATAAACGGTATCTTAGTCGAATGGACTATGTGTGGGCTATTTAGTTTACACGTTTCGTTTGTGCTGGCAGTGAAGTGATTGTGAGCGCTGTTGCTGTTTTGTTTGTTTGATATAGGTGATAGTTCTGCAAGAGTTCTTGTGCAGCGGCCATGGAAGGCCCTATGGAGCGGGAAGCGGGGGCCCTCGGTGGCCTCTTTCAGCAAATCATACAGGACATGAAGGTACACTCTTCTCACGTGTGCAATTATACAATGATCGAAACGTGCCGTGCGATTCTCATTTGGATTGAAATTTTCGTTGGCATTAGGCACTTACAGTGCCGTATCCATTTCCGTAAGGGGGGGTTGTGACAAAAATATTTTTTGCGAGTATTCAAAATGCGCAAAATTTGCCTTTGTAAAATACCCCGCAGGCGATTTTTTTAAGCTTTTTGAAATATTGACAAAAATTTCTTTAAAATGCGATTTTTTTTTATAGATAACGCTTTGTTTTATTATAAAGAAAATTTTATTAGTTATTAAAATATTTAAAAAAAAAAGTTTATGGAAGAGAAAAAAAAATACATTTTTTTTTTAAATTATCACTACGGTGTTAAATTATAATATAGAATATCACCCAAATACCGTAACTCAAAGCATTAAATAGCTAGATGTACATTTCAAGCGCTATGCGCCCATCTTCAGTAGCACAAAAATATTAATAAAAAAAAGTTTATGGAAGAGAAATAAAAAATACATTTTTTTTTTTTAATTATTACTACGGTGTTAAATTATAATATAAAATATCACCCAAATACCGTAACTCAAAGCATTAAATAGCTAGATGTACATTTCAAGCGCTATGCGCCCATCTTCAGTAGCACAAAAATATTAATAAAAAAAAGTTTATGGAAGAGAAATAAAAAATACATTTTTTTTTTTTAATTATTACTACGGTGTTAAATTATAATATAAAATATCACCCAAATACCGTAACAAGCATTAAGTAGCTAGATGTACATTTCAAGCGCTATGCGCCCATCTTCAGTAGCACAAAAATATTAATAAAAAAAAGTTTATGGAAGAGAAATAAAAAATACATTTATTTTTATTATTTTTATTATCACTACGGTGTTAAATTATAATATAGAATATCACCCAAATACCGTAACTCAAAGCATTAAGTAGCTAGATGCGCATTTCAAGCGCTATGCGCCCATCTTCAGTAGCACAAGTAAAACTAAATAAAATACCTCTGTCTGGAATCGTGATAGATATACTATCAAATAAATAAGTCAATATGACAGAAGTACTTCAAAATTGGCATATAATATGACCAATAAATCTTTTAAAAACAATACAAATTAAAAATTACAAATTATAAATTAACGAAAATAACAAGTAACAGTAAAAAATATTGGTTTGTGAAATTTAAAATAACTAAAAATAAATAAATAAATAAATAATTATAAATTTAAAAATAGTTTTTATTAATTGAATTAAATAGACAAGATGAAATTTTTATTAAATAAATTACGATATTTGGGTGATATTCCATATTATAAAAAAATACAATGTTTTGTATCACGGTTTTCACATATTCTACCTTATATTATATATAGGGAAGAGAAATAAATTATTGTATTTTTAATTTCTCTTCCCTAATATGGAATATCACAACATAACGGCAAAATCTATAACCTAATTAAGTATATAATTGTCATTTCCCATCAGGGATATCGACTACTATATCGTCTAGTTAAATACGAGGGGTGAATCACTATTAAAAATTTGTACACCAGATTTGAGTTTCATAAATCCTTAACAAAAATTTAAGGTATTTGCTGAAATTTGTAAATATTTGTTGAGATTTCTTCGGATTTGTAGAAATTTATACACCAGATTTACTAGGTGAGTAACCCCTCGGTTAAATATAAATATATCAGACATATGCATAGACAAACCATCATCCAAATAGCATAAAATAAAATAAAAGAAACGAACTTTAAACAACAAATATAAATAATCTTTAATATCTTGCCGTTCGCCCCTTTTTTGAATTAATACTGAAGAATAAATATCTACCACAATTTAAGTCTATCAGAACGAACATCTTGCAGAGAAATTTAACCGTAGTGTAGAATATAAGATTAATTGTCCAGATTGCAATGCAATTGGCCAAACTTTAAAATTATATTTAATTAACATGTTTAGTTAAAGAGTCCGCAATCCTAAAGATTGGTTGGAAACAGCACGCCATGCCGATCTATCCTGAGCTAATCCCTTCATCTCCCTATAGCTATTCATCTCAATGTCTTCAACTATCTGACTCACATACTCCAATCTAGGCCTACCTACCCCTCTCTTTCCCTCCACTCTACCTTCTATGATCAATTGCATAATCCCCCATGCCTAAGAATATGCCCTACTAATCTGTCTCTCCTACGCTGTAACACTCTCCAAATACTTCTCTTCTCCCCTACTAACTCTAGTACAGCTTCATTTGTTACTTTATCTTCCCAACCAATCCTCATCATCCTCCTATAACACCACATTTCAAGTGCTTCTAATCTACGCTTCTCTTCCTTTCCTATAGTCCACGCCTCACACCCGTACAGTGCTACACTCCAAACATATACCTTCAGTAATCTTTTTCTAATACCCAAGTCAATATTTGATCTTAAAATCTGTTCTTTTTCTACGAATGCCTTCCTACCCTGTGCTATCCTACACTTTATATCTACCTTGCTTCGATTATCTTTTGTGATTCTACTGCCTAAATAACAAAAATCTGACACTTCTTCGATTCTATTATCTCCTATTGTGATCCTCATTTTTCTGCTGCATTCCTTTTTGTCACACCCCACACTTTAGTTTTACCTATATTTATTTTCATGTTAAAATCCCTAGTCAATACTGCCTGCATACCATTCAATACCCTTTCTAAATTCTTTTCGCTTTCTTCCAATATAGCTATATCGTCGGCGAATCTCAGCATATATATTTTCTCTCCCTGTACATTCACACCTACATTATACTCTTTTACTTTGTTTATTGCATCTTCTATATATAGATTAAATAATAACGGTGAAAGTGTACATCCCTGCCGAACTCCCTTCCCTATTTTTGCTACCTCTTCTTCCCCCTCAATTCTAACTAAGGCAGTTTGGTGTTTATATAAATTAAAAATTATTCTCCTATCCTTATAATCTATACCCGTTTCTTTTAAAATTCTAAACATTATGTCCCAATCTACATTGTCAAATGCCTTTTCTAAGTCTACAAAAGCTATGCAAGTTACCTTTCCTACCCTCTTTCTTTTTTCTACTACCGTTCTTAGTGCTAGAATCATGTTTAATAGATAGAAATTAAAAAAAACTAATTGGTACTTTGCTGGCCATATTTTAGAATTTCGCCATAATTTTCCTAGAATTTTCATTACATGTTTGTTCAAAAAGTCATAAATTGAATTAGCACCAATCACTAGAAATTCACAAACATCATAAAAATACTAATTATAATTTACTTAATTGCCAATTAAATCAAATCTCCCCACCCCATTATTCGATATTATCTGCAGATAGATTGTTTATATATAAATCAATTTTCTGTAATTCGTTTTTCATTTCTTGATAATGCTTAATAAGCGAAACTATTAGTCGAATAAACCTCGTTTTTTAACTCTGATATAAAACATTGTACTTTTAATTCTCTTCCCGTAAATTAAATAAATGTCGCAATCTAAGATTAATGCAAAACTATTGAGGATAGAAACTAATTATAGGAGCTAATTCATTGGGGAACTATTAACATATATATGATATATATTTTTCACTGCAGGAGATTTCTCAGAAATATTTTTGAGATGAAAAGAGTTTCACACCGAAAAAATTCTTGCGCCACAGACAAAAATTTGCCTATATAATTTTGATTAGAAGCCCCTTCATATCACTTGGAATACAACACTGCATACTTACTCAAATATTTATAATAAATATAAGCTCTAAAGTGGCGTAGACTAAAAAAGTAAACAACATGTCGGGGTTATATAAAAGAAGGTCTCTTATAGGAATTAAAATCTGGAAAATGAGCCCTGATGTATACATAGTGACGAAATTATATGATTGATGCAATAGCATTGTATATATTTTGATAAAATTAAGATTAGATATGCTTCAGTTGTGTAATAAAATTGCAATCAAATTTTACTATTATTTGATAATGATATATTATACGAAATTGTCAACGAGTCTTGATTTATCCATTATTTGCCGTATTTTTATTCCCAAAAATTTCATGAAACTTGTATATTTAATCGATTTGTTTTTATTTGACCCCCCGCCGCTGTGTTTTTATTCTTTGAACGAACTTCCGGCAAGATCAGCATGTGTCTAGAAGTATATATTTCAGTTTCTATTTTTAATTTTATGTCAATACGTCGACGTGATGAGAAAATCATCTAGTCTCGATAAATTACTGTCTTCATTTTTATTCCGTGGAAAACAAATGTAATTATTAGTCATATTGACACGTTACAAATTCAAATAAATACTTGATAGTAATGTAATATATATGGCAACAATGGGAACACCATACCACTTAGGGTGAATATACAGCTATCGTATTTTCACTTGCATGCTCAAAAGCACATATTGCATATTAGTTAGCAACAATGTAAATCTGTACATCTACAGATATTGTTTTTCCATTTGAACAACTAAAGGCACACTAGTTAAAGAGTCCGCAATCCTAAAGATTGGTTGGAAACAGCACGCCATGCCGATCTATCCTGAGCTAATCCCTTCATCTCCCTATAGCTATTCATCTCAACGTCTTCAACTATCTGACTCACATACTCCAATCTAGGCCTACCTACCCCTCTCTTTCCCTCCATTCTACCTTCTATGATCAATTGCATAATCCCCCCATGCCTAAGGATATGCCCTACTAATCTGTCTCTCCTACGCTGTAACACTCTCCAAATACTTCTCTTCTCCCCTACTAACTCTAGTACAGCTTCATTTGTTACTTTATCTTCCCAACTAATCCTCATCATCCTCGTTTAACACCACATTTCGAATGCTTGTAATCTACGCTTCTCTTCCTTTCCTATAGTCCACGCCTCACACCCGTACAGTGCTACACTCCAAACATATACCTTCAGTAATCTTTTCTAATACCCAAGTCAATATTTGATCTTAAAATCTGTTCCTTTTCTACGAATGTCTTCCTACCCTGTGCTATCCTACACTTTATATCTACCTTGCTTCGATTATCTTTTGTGATTCTACTGCCTAAATAACAAAAATCTGACACTTCTTCGATTCTATTATCTCCTATTGTGATCCTCATTTTTCTACTGCATTCCTTTTTGTCACACCTCATCACTTTAGTTTTACCTATATTTATTTTCATGTTAAAATCCCTAGTCAATACTGCCTGCATACCATTCAATACCCTTTCTAAATTCTTTTCGCTTTCTTCCAATATAGCTATATCGTCGGCGAATCTCAGCATATATATTTTCTCTCCCTGTACATTCACACCTACACTATACTCTTCTTTTACTTTGTTTATTGCATCTTCTATATATAGATTAAATAATAACGGTGAAAGTGTACATCCCTGCCGAACTCCCTTCCCTATTTTTGCTACCTCTTCTTCCCCCTCAATTCTAACTAAGGCAGTTTGGTGTTTATATAAATTAAAAATTATTCTCCTATCCTTATAATCTATACCCGTTTCTTTTAAAATTCTAAACATTATGTCCCAATCTACATTATCAAATGCCTTTTCTAAATCTACAAAAGCTATGCAAGTTACCTTTCCTACCCTCATTCTTTTTTCTACTACTGTTCTTAGTGCTAAAATCGCCTCCCTCGTCCCTCTGTTTTTCCTAAAACCAAACTGATCTTCTCCTAGCCTTTCCTCTACTTTATTTTCTAATCTCCTATAAATAATCTTTAGCAATATCTTCGATGCATGTGATAGTAGACTAATGGTCCTATAGTTCTCACACAAATTAGCTCCTATTTTCTTCGGCATTGTTACTATTCTACTACGCTGAAAATCCTGTGGTACTTCTCCCTTCTCATATATTTTACAAACTAACCTGTATAATCGCTCCTGCATTTTTACCCCTGCGTGTTTTATTAATTCGGCTGGTATCATATCAACCCCGCTGCTTTGTTATTCCGTAAATCATTTAATGCTCTATGAAACTCTGACCTAAGTATGCTAGGACTTAAGTCATCCTCATCTATCTGTTCCACACTTTCTAGCTCCTCCATGTCCTGCCTACCTTTATATAAATCTTCAAGATACTCCTTCCATCTTCTAGCTTTTTCCTTATTTTCTGTGAGTTCCTTACCCTGCTTATCACATATAATGTTACCCTTTGGTTTTACTTTAGAAAAATGTGACTTAATTTTCCTGTAGCCCAAATCTACTTTACCTCTTCTCATATCCTCCTCAATATCCTCACAATTTCCTTTTATCCACTCTTCTTTCGCTAGCTTGCATTTCCTATTAATTAAGTTCCTTAGTTCCTTATATTTTTTCTGTCCTGCTTCTGTGTTTCCAATTTTAATTTTCCTTCTTGCTTCTATCATTTCAACTATTTCTTCCGTGATCCATTCCCTCCTACCTGCCCTTTTCTTTGTGCCTAATACTTCATTTGCTGCTGTAGTTAACCCATTTCTGATTTCCCTCCATTCGCAATCTATGTCGTTCCTAGATGTTCCATTAGCCATGATTTCTACTTTCTGCTTGTACTTTTCACATACATCAGCTAATTTTAACCTATCGACCATCTACTCTGACCTGTTTAGACTTCTGTAATTTCTTGAATTTGACCTCTGAGTCCAGGCACACTACTCCATATAATTTATTTAGACCATTTCTTGCTACTTTACATTTTAAACTGATTTTTTTTTTATATACGAAAGTCCTGCCTACCTGACTGAATGTGATGTAAAATTGATTTTTGAAATGTCCTTTTTATTTGAGGAAAATTTGGTCGAATCCAAATGGGAATTCAAACTAAAGTTGAGGAGTTCTAATCTAATTCCGATTTTAGTACTTTGAGCATTTGACCAAAGCGTGGCAATAAAAATGTAAAAATTACTTAAGTGCAAAGTGAATTATTATATTATATAATTCAATTTTTAAGCATACGGTGGACGAATTAAATGTTTCAAAGCGATGTGACAAAAATTATAAATGATTGTTTCGGTTAGGCCAAAATCGCTAAAACCGGTATGGTACGTTTCATAAAAGAACCATCGAAAGGAAAAGGGCCGCGATTTAATTTTATATACTAGAGCTGATGTGAAGGTGTCGCATTAGGTCGTGTCTTCTGATCTTCTTACATAGTATCCACAAGATAGTACCATACAATACCTGCACGGATTGAATTAATGCTCCAAGTCGTGCCAAATAACACTGTTATTTGTTCCGTTTCGCCGTTAATACGAAGAGACGTTTACAGTTACATACGTTATACTACGCTCAAGAACAAAATTATACGATATAGGATTACGATTAATAGCTTCATATCTGATTTGTGTACACACGTGGCATTTAAAAAATGTTTGATCACTAATTACATTGATTTTTTAAAATTCGAAAGGGCGCATTCTCGAAATGGAAATCACTTCAAAATCCGATGTAAAAATTCCGCACAATCACTTGAAATCACACAATCAGTAGAATCACGTGAGATTGTTTGCAATCTGTTGATATCAATTGCAATAGCTCACACATTTTCGGTACAGTTGACCTTAAATGGTTATACGAAAACGGGGCCTAAGAACGACTAAAACGGGACCTAAGAAAGGATTCGCGAGGCAAATTACAATGCGGCCAACTGCAACTAAATGTCTACATAGCCGCATATACCAAGTGATCCACAATTACTGTATATGTTCAAATGTTTTATTAATTGTTGATTATCGGGAATAACGACATATTAAAATATCGAAGTGATCGATAACTAACTAACTAACGTTTCGCTATTCTACGAAATACATTTAATGTAATTTTTAGAAACGAGTTTCATATCATTTTCTATGTTTCAGAATGGTATGCCGCTATGGGAGGATTTGATTACCAAAGCTATGAAGCTACATTCGAGTTTGAAGTAAGCGAAGATGATAAAAAATTAAATATATTTTTTCTTATTACAGAGATTTTTCACTTAACGTATATTCGAAAGTTGACTGCAACAATGTAGCCAAAAATCATAATTCCCCCCCCCCTCAAAAAATTAAACTTAAAATTTATCCAATGGAAAAACACATTAAAATCAAATAATTTTGGTTTGGCTTTAAAAAAAAATCTGCAATTTTTCATACGTTGTTTAAAACACGATAGGCTGCCCAAAAATTTGGTAGTTTTTGACATAGGCCCGTTTCTTTCAACTTTCACATATATAATGCCATTAAGTAAATAACAACACTTTTGGTTTAAGTATTATTTGATTTTCTAATCCGTTTGCAGAGCTACTATATTGGCGGTCACGGCCTACTTGGAGGCGTTCCAGAAGATAGCCGATGCTGCCACTAATGCCAGAGGTAAGTGTTTGTAAGAGTCTTTCGAGAGATATAATATTATATATATACACGGTGATTGTGCCCAATATTTGCACACACAAACTGAACATTAAAATTTAAGTGCGTTAAACATACATACAGTATACGTTTGATTAAAAAAAAAGCATGTTAAAGAACAATTATAATTTAATTCTTCAAAAAAAATTTGGTGAAAAGATATTTAATTTTTGAAAAGAATAATTGTAATTTAATTCTTCAAGAAAATGTTGTGAAAAGATTCCTTTTCAATTTGCAAATCACATAATTTTAATTGACAATTGATATATCTAATATTTTATGATATATAATTTAATGAAATTACTCAAAACCTAAGATAACTTAATGTCATTTTGAAGGAGTGGACAACTCGGAACATTTTTTGCATTGGTAATATACTTCCATATAATAATTTCGGCATCTCTTTATATTTACCGATATTTCACGTATTTCTTCTTATTTTCCAATATGTCACTATTGCAATTTCCAGCATTCACACTATTTTTTTGTACTATTTCCTTCTTGGCGGCGATTTGATTTAAATTTCCATTCTTGTACTTCGCATTTCTAATACAATAGATGCAAATATGTACATTTTATAAAGCAGTATTAAAATAGTTGACTTGCAAAATTGATTGAACTACATCGTCGATTGTAATTTGGTACTGTGGCAAAATTCGCGACAATTGATAGTAAAATGAAATCTTATCAACGTTAGTTGAAGAAAGGAAAAGTATTTGGCAGATATTACATCTTTAAAGATGTAGACATATTCTTAGACATGGGGGTATTATGCGATTAAGGTAAAGCCGAGGGAAAATATATAGGTGGACCTAGATTAATGGAATGAAGGAGTTTGGTCAAGTTAGTTGGATATGACGTGTTCCTTCGTGTTGATCGATTGATGGCGGCGAATGAGATCTTTAATTCTGACAAATATAATGCACTTGATACATTTTCGTGCAAGCACATAGATAGACAACACTCATTTCGCAACTTGTATATAACTAACGATTGACCTATATTCCATTGGATACATAATTTCAGCACTGAAGAGTGTAGGGAGCCAGCAGGGCATTGCACCCTTTCGTCCTATCTGCTGTTGGTTATGTTGGCAACGAGGACCAAATATTTCCTACGTTGTCTCTATTTCCATTGTTACGCGAAGAAATAAGGCCAGCTACTATATAATGGAATATATAATCGTTTCTATTATCCGCAATATTTAAGAGATGGTTGGTTTAATTGCTGGATTAAAACGGAAGAAGTTACCACTGATATATTATAAATAAATTTGTTTGGAAATTGAAAAATTCTTCATAGCACGGAAGAATCCACGGTTTGGTCAACTTTCCTCTTAAATTATTCAAATATATCAAACGTTAAATATGCGTGTTTGTGTATTATTTGTAAGCGTATTTTCTCGGGTCATTTAGTAGTAATATTCGAGTAATAGATTAAATTTCTACTAGATTTGTTCAACAGATGCTAAAATAATAACCAACGTGGAATTACAAAATTGTTTCATGTAGAAAATATAATTGTATGAGAACGAATCGTTTCATGAATAGAGACCGCTAAATAAATTGAACTAATTTAGTATAGTTGATTTAAAATTGCGCATTGTGTCTTCGGAATGATATGTCCAAAAATACAATGTTCTTTTATAGCAATTTCCAAAATAAAAAATGAAAGCTAACTGTATAATATAATTATGTGATGTAATTATTAATAATTCTGGTTTATTACAATTTATTTTCGTTTACTTTTGATTCTTCGCTTTGCAATTGAACATTCTAAATATTAATTAAAGGAGGAATTAAAACTATGTTTTTATATCACAATAGGAAATATAAATTTATTTTAGTTAAAGAGTCCGCAATCCTAAAGATTGGTTGGAAACAGCACGCCATGCCGATCTATCCTGAGCTAATCCCTTCATCTCCCTATAGCTATTCATCTCAACGTCTTCAACTATCTGACTCACATACTCCAATCTAGGCCTACCTACCCCTCTCTTTCCCTCCACTCTACCTTCTATGATCAATTGCATAATCACCCCATGCCTAAGAATATGCCCTACTAATCTGTCTCTCCTACGCTGTAACACTCTCCAGATACTTCTCTTCTCCCCTACTAACTCTAGTACAGCTTCATTTGTTACTTTATCTTCCCAACCAATCCTCATCATCCTCCTATAACACCACATTTCAAGTGCTTCTAATCTACGCTTCTCTTCCTTTCCTATAGTCCACGCCTCACACCCGTACAGTGCTACACTCCAAACATATACCTTCAGTAATCTTTTTCTAATACCCAAGTCAATATTTGATCTTAAAATCTGTTCTTTTTCTACGAATGCCTTCCTACCCTGTGCTATCCTACACTTTATATCTACCTTGCTTCGATTATCTTTTGTGATTCTACTGCCTAAATAACAAAAATCTGACACTTCTTCGATTCTATTATCTCCTATTGTGATCCTCATTTTTCTACTGCATTCCTTTTTGTCACACCTCATCACTTTAGTTTTACCTATATTTATTTTCATGTTAAAATCCCTAGTCAATACTGCCTGCATACCATTCAATACCCTTTCTAAATTCTTTTCGCTTTCTTCCAATATAGCTATATCGTCGGCGAATCTCAGCATATATATTTTCTCTCCCTGTACATTCACACCTACACTATACTCTTCTTTTACTTTGTTTATTGCATCTTCTATATATAGATTAAATAATAACGGTGAGAGTGTACATCCCTGCCGAACTCCCTTCCCTATTTTTGCTACCTCTTCTTCCCCCTCAATTCTAACTAAGGCAATTTGGTGTTTATATAAATTAAAAATTATTCTCCTATCCTTATAATCTATACCCGTTTCTTTTAAAATTCTAAACATTATGTCCCAATCTACATTATCAAATGCCTTTTCTAAATCTACAAAAGCTATGCAAGTTACCTTTCCTACCCTCTTTCTTTTTTCTACTACCGTTCTTAGTGCTAGAATCGCCTCTCTCGTCCCTCTGTTTTTCCTAAAACCAAACTGATTAT
Organism: Leptodirus hochenwartii; assembly: GCA_947310635.1. Classification (NCBI taxonomy): domain Eukaryota; kingdom Metazoa; phylum Arthropoda; class Insecta; order Coleoptera; family Leiodidae; genus Leptodirus; species Leptodirus hochenwartii. The sequence continues at coordinate 6,710,136 of OX371188.1, forward strand.
TTTATTGAAAATTTACTGAATTTACTGAAAATTTATTTATAAAATTTATATATTACAATATATTAAAATAAACACCGGGTAAATACAAATGCCTTTCAAGATTTACGTATCTATTTTTATTGTGTACAGATTATTTTAATTCGAACTCGAACAAAGCTAAAACAAACCTTTAGTAGATTGTATTGTAAGTATTGTGCATTTGGACGTCTTTCTCGATATTTTAGCAATATTTAAGTAAAGTATATCGCCGTTAGGAACGCTACCGTGCGAATCCATTGTTTCGTTTTAAACGAGGTGAAACTTGTACAGAAACTTGCATCAAATCAGCTATGTATTTATTGGCATTTTATCTACATCAGCATTTTATTTTGTAATGCGCCTGCGCATATACTAGTAACTAGCAAAAACACCTTGTGGTTTTAATATTATCCCTTTTTTTTGGCAACAAATCAAACAACAAAGGAATTGATTTTCGATTTGTTAAAATCAAACATGTTTTGTATCGGGATATTAATATTTAGATTGCTATTTGAAGTTTATTATTTAAAATCGCAATAAATAGTACATATTATTCAAATGGCTGCAAAATAATATATACAAAATAAACGGTATATGTTAAACTATATAATGGTAAATACATATGTTGTGCAAAAGTGATGGCGTAACGTCAATGTCAAATCAACTCATTATCGATGTAAATACGACAGCGCAGTATCATACGGCTGGCCTATCCCGATAGGCGCATGCGCAATGCCAATAGGCGCATGCGAAAGTTCAAAAGGCGCATGTGCAAGTTCAATAGGCGCGTGTGCAAGTCCATAGGGCGCGTGTGCAAGTCCAATAGGCGCATGTGCAAGTACAGGGACACCATGCGCTAGAGAGACAGTGCTGTGTGATATAGATGGCGCTGGTACATGCGTTAACGTTGCAATAGGTGCGTGAGCTAGTGTAGCAATCGCTTGTACGGAATGGTGTAACTGTTCGCGATGAACCACAGCATTAAAGCCATTGTGGTCATCTGCAGTGTACTCTACGATGCGTCTGCTACCATCCGGTTCAATTAGGCTGTAACGGCCTCGAACGACGTCTCCGTCTCGTGTTTCTTGCTGGTCTTTCTGATCGCCAGTATGAGTATCCTGTAATGAACCGCCATTATTGCGTATGAAGAAATGGATCGAGAGAATTACAATGACATTGTGAACTGTCGAAAACTAACAAAATTTACTACTACCATTTACAGACAAATCTATTTGTACTTTCACATGGGGTGGTGGTTTTCTCAACTACTCGATTACATTAAAAAAAATAATAATAATAATTTTCCGAGATAGTTACTTAAAAATACCTGGACGCCATATGCGAAGCTGTATTTTGGATGGGTGTTCTGGTACACAACTTTGGATACCACAGGGACAGCAGCATGGGCGGCCACACCCACAATGGGCGCATGGGTGAATATAGTGGGCGCGTGCGCAACATTGACTGCCGCATGTGCGGCTGGGATAAATCCGTGCGATACGTATGACGATGCGGGACCATTTGATGGTACAAAATCCACTTGGATTGGGTGCGATGTGGTTGAGTGTAATAATAAGGCGCAGAGAACTGCAATAATCTTTTCGAAAGTACCAAAAAATGTATAGTTTTTACGGAAAATGTTTGTATGATTGGATGAGGCAAGGACTACACCCTTGACTTATAAAAGGATAGTTTAGGTATACGTTGTATATACATTCTACTAAAATTCTATACAACTAGAAATTAATTTGTAAATATATATGTTTTGCTGTTCGCTATTAAACTAAATATACTTGCGGAACCATTTTACGAAAAAAATAATTATATTTATATGTCTTAATACATTTTGTTTCAAATGTATTTTCGTATAGTTTAAATAATATGGAATTGTGTCAAATATGATGAGTTTTATTATCATGTTGCAGCTTGACATTTACATATTTTTAATTGTTACATTTACTTTTAAGGCTGATTATTTTACATCTACAAGACTTTTACATGTATATTATACGAAAGAATATTAATTAAAATATTATAGCATATCTAAGAACTAGAGAAATTTATAATATAGTGCTAATATGTATACTTTCATGCAATTTCATTTTAATTAATATTTAATCGTATAATGAATATTACGCTCAGCATTTCACTAAATTCAATCGTAATTATTTTTTATTTAAATATTCCTCTGAACACAAACGAAATCGCGAAATCTTGCATATTTTTTTTTATATTAGATATATATTTGCAACACAATCTTTGTAAATATTTTTTTTTACAATAGGAGAATTTTTACAATTTTTTAACATTCAAGACGATTGATTAAATGTAACAACATCCAAAATACGTGATGGTATGGAAGATGCTATAATTTTTAATTTTTAATTTTCATCGCATTGTTCCGATAAATATAAAAGCAGTTTAAGTAAATGAAAAAGAAAAATTTTGATAAACAGAAAACTTCTTCCAATCTTTTTTTTTTGATTTTTGCAGCAATAAAAAAAATAAAACGAAACTTAAATACACCGCAATTTTCCAAAAGGAAACCATATTTCACAAATATTTCATATTCAATTGTATATAGTTAATAATTAGTTAATAATTAGAAAAGTTAATAGTATAGAATATCACCCAAATACCGTAATAAGTATTAAGTAGCTAGATGTACATTTCAAAGGCTATGCCCCCATCTTCAGTAGCACAAACATTGGTTTGTCAAACCTAAAATAACCAAACATAAGTAAAATAAAAATAAATTTAAAAATAGTTCTTATTAAATAAATTAAATAGATAAATAGAATAAATTAAATGAAATTGTGCCTAAATCTAAATTCGTTAAATTTGATTTAGATTTATGCATGTATATACTTTCATTAAAACACATAAGTAATTTAAGTGAACTACTTTGAATAGGATGACCTGATTGATCAAAAATATGCTCGGCTACAGCACTTTTATCTTTTCCATATAATCTGAAATGAGCTCCTTGAATCTAGATTCAATTGGCCTACATGTTTGACTTCTATATATACTTTAGAACAACTAGAATAAGATTTCATAAATACCAGATCTTTTTTATTGAAATCAATCCAATTTTTGGGATTTCCTAAAAAATTAGCGCAAGACTATTAGAGGTATTATATGTTACTTTAAAATTTAAAGATCAAATGGTAATTTAACAAATTTTGGAGTTGAATTATTACTTTGTTCTAAACTACTAATATTTCTGATATCTCTTGTTCTTTTAAATTTTCTTAATATGTTATTTATAATTTTCTATTCTATATTATACTATTATTTAACACCGTAGTGACAATTACAAGAGAAAAAGGTAATAATTCGAAATGTAATTGTAGCTTTTGTATTTTATATTAACCATAAATTATAATTATTTATGTCTTCTTCATTTGTGCGCTTCTTATATTTGGCATTCTTCTTATATCTTATATTTATTTTATTTTATTTTATTATAAATATAATAAAACTGCAAAGCGGAAACTTTACAGCTTTATTAATGATATATTGCAGTTTTCTACAAAAGCTCTCCACGGAATCGTTCAAACTAATTTTCTTGAACTTTTTTTAATGCAGATAAATAAATATATAAATAGTATAATAACAAAATTATATAGACAAGAATCAAAAGGCACTTTTTTAAGTTGTTTTTTGTATTTATTATTAGTTGTCATTTGATAAAAGACTTGTCTTAATTTAATGCAAATCTAAAGACATTTTTTACAGATCTTGTATAGCGAGCCCTAATATTTGGCCCCACTCTACAATTCAATTGAATCAAATAGATCCACCCGCTGAATTGAAAAGCCAAGTTACCTCCTTTAAGACAGTTCCAACACAACAATTAATTAAACCCGATTGCGAATGATAGTGCACAATTCAATGGTCATTTCTCTATATAGCGACGTTAATAAGAAAAACATAATATCACTCGATCAAAGCCGTATTATTCGCTTTTTGCATTACATACCTTGGCAATCATGGTTGAATACACTTCTTGCACTTGACTCTATGCAGATATACGTACTAGCTGTGGCACCACACGGTCTCTTAAGTCCCTTTCAGACGAGAATAATACACTCTCCCGCTGTATTATTCACATATGAAAATGACCCGGTATCTGCTCAGATAACTATTTACGCATTGGTCCAGGATATTGTCCGCGTCGTTTATTTATATTAATACTCTTGCGTTCGCTAATGGTCCCTCGATCTTGCGCTCGTTCCATGATTGTAATGGCACAAACCTCTGCGGTATACGGCATTCAATTCTATTGATTGCTTCTTCGTGTACTCTGCCTTAACTATAGCGAATTGTACTACCTATGTGTTTGCTACTATATGGGGAAAACTGGTACCAACGTATCCTATGGTCCGTTTTCAGTCTCCATCCATTAATGATCGCGTTTCAGTTAACGCGACATTTGTTGTTCTATCGTAAGATATTTTTTAATAATATCGGGTCATGTAATTTATTCACATTCTTGCCTTCTATTGAATATACAATCGGGTCAAGTCTGACATACCGCTTTTACTTTTGCACATAGTGGCTTTTAAAAAAGAAGTTAGATGTCGGAGGTCTGCGCACTTCCTTAATTTATTTTTACGCCTTAATGGGATGGTTCTTCAGGTTTTCTTATTTCTTTGTCGAAAGGTACAGCTGGTTTTTTTTTTAATTGGCGCAGAATGACAGAAGTATACGCATCATGACTAAAAACCGGCATAATGGCTTGACCAATACAGTACATAGCAGTGCTATTCGAAATAGTACGCTTCTGTCTTCGAAATTTTGCTTAATATGAAAATTTGTAAAATATTTATTTGTCGTCTGACATTCATTTGGTTGGTAATTTTTGTTCGTATTTTATATTTTACCGTAATTTGACTTAGGTTCTATTTTCGTTAGTGAATTTTCGTTTGACAACGATCAAATATTTTATGTCAACAAGTATAAAATTTTCAATTTTTAATGTCAAAAAATTTTAAGCTAAACATAGTGCAAGGATGTAAATTTGCCACCCAACTGGTCGAATTATTTCAACTTACGTATCAAGAATTCGGGAAAATGTTTGTTTTCGGCAGAGCGTCAAAATAAAAATAAAATAACCAAAAAAGAAGCTGGATTTGAGATTAAAAAAATTCTGCACCTTTAATGTGTGTTAAAAAATATTACATCCTCATCGCGATTTTTTTCATAAAACATTTTTTTTTTTAAACAAGTCGAAATGGAAAATTAACATGGCAACACAACCGGCTTGAATTTTAATGAATTCTTGTTAATATTTTTTTCTATTGTCAACCCTTCTAATTGTTTTCTATTATAAAACAAATGACTTATTTTAATAAATATAATTCTACCAGAACACGCTACGCTTCTGCCATCTCCAAAGAATAAGTAGGTGTGTCTAGTGCGTCTTAAGAAATGCAATGTTGACAAATCACCACGCTCAGTTCTAACCATTCTATGCAATTAGAATGAATTCTTTGAAATTAATACAAAAAGTTATACTAGAATATAAAAAATGTTGATAAATACTTATTATAGTATCATATTTATGTCATAATAAATTTGTACGATAGCTATAAAATAGTGACAAATTTAATTTCTCAGACCTAGAATATTTTTTGTTGTCTGGCACCACTGGTACTGTATAACCCCGATAAGCACAACGCTATGCGCAGACGACTACCAAAATTATCCGCCAATTAAAAAAAAATGAGCTGTATTTGATGGAAACTCTTTTTGTAAATCAATCCTATTTTTTTTTTTTATGTAGGACTGATTAAAAAATTATTTTTGTCAACGGTTTTCCAAAAAGAAATATGAAATTGTGTATAAAACGAGAAAGAAATGTATATAAAAAAATATGAATTTTATTTTGGAGCCAAATATTGTTGAAAAATAATTCTTCACGTTCGTTATTTACTTACATCTTTCTGGCAAGTCTGTCTTTTTAGGTCAAGTCAGGTCATATCAATTAGGTATACGTACATAATTGACTCGCTCCAAAAGAATTTTTTTATTAAAAAAATCTTTTAAAGAACACATTTTTCAGCGCGCAATTATTTGAATGTTTTATTGTTTTCAGAACCAGTCTTGACTATATACATCTTGCCTTTTTGTATTTTGACTTTTGTCATAACATGAAAGAAAACGATTGACCATTTATACCATTTTGCAAAGTTTGAAATTTCTACAATTGGGAAATTTTTCCTTTATTTTCTAATCGTTTAATCTATAAACATTGGTGAAAATCATTTTTTTGACTGCGCGTTTTTTTTTTTGTTGTAATTTTTACTTATTTCGGAGCCAGTCCTGACTACTGTAATAAAGTAAACTACATGAAAGAAAACGATTAACAAATTACCAATTTTGCAAAGTTTGACACTTCTACTATTGAGAAATTCATCATATATTTCCCAATCTAATCAATTTAAACTTTTAATTTTTTTAATTCGTATTTCGGAGCCTATTCTGACTATCATGTTAACACGAAAGAAAACCAATTACACATCTTGCAAAGTTTGACACTTCAACAATTGAGAAACTCATCCTATATTTCCCAATCAGTTTCAGTCCAATTTATATCGATGTCAGTTTCTATATATCTCGCCATTTTGCGCTTGTGATGTAATATGCGATTTTCTTCCCCACTTGTCTTGTATCTTGTAGAAGTGGCCCACTTTATGATCTTACCAGGGTTTCATTTTTTCACTACAATACATAAATATACATGTGACAGAATCCTGCGTAATCTACACGTACAGTAGCGGGTAATTAAACTGTCTTCAAATTGGAAATACCAAATAAAACTCGATCAATGCAAACTGTTTCTAAAGTCGCTAAAATACACACGTGAAAGATTAAAAAAGGATAATAAAAGCGCCATCCATATTTCTGCAAATTTATTTGTTTTATATCAATAGCAATATTGAAATTTCAATTATGCTACGAACAGAATTAATGAAAGATGGTTAGAAAATGTAGCCTTTGGATGCCTTAGCTTTCATTCCTACTGCTTTCTATAACTAGTTTCTTAATACCCACCATGTCTAAGAATACGACTTACTAAGTCCATCTCACCCTACACCTACCGAATGCTTTATTTCTCTTTTATATATTTTACTCCATATGAAAACTAATTCAAAATAAATTATCGACTTTTTTTACAATTCACTTTAAATGACCTGCACTTTTTTTTTTACTACGGCGTACATAATTGTTTTAAACGGTATTATAAATACGGTTAGTTACTCGCCGGTATTTTATTATCATATATTAATACCGGTCCAAGAAAAACCATGGCGATTCAAGATGATTAAAAATTAATCACGTGCTAATAAGAAACAACAAGAGCAACACTGGTTTTTTTTTTTTATTATATAATCGCCGGTGTCTCTAAACATGAATTCTCCAATTTATAAATACGATAATTTGTCTAAGCAATACTTAGCGATTTTATATTGACCTGAATGGATTGTTATGTAACTAATTGTCTTTCCCATTTTTCTTTTATTGTAAGTAATTTTAAACGAATCCTTTTTCTCGCGTGACATTTCTCTCCAAAGTAGGCATATACGTTGTTGATAACGCATACGAACTACTGACGTTAACTAATGTAAATGGTACGTATATGATTACTGTATAATTTTTTTGAGAAATTCATTATTATTTTGAAATAAAGATGTTACGAAACAATATTAAGGCACATAATTTTTGTTTTCTAATTTCTTATGGCAATTGAATCCAGATTGTTACGTGAGTAAGTGTCCACTGTACAAACAGTACCTCAATGTATTTGCAGAATTTTACACAAGAAGCTACATAATGAGCTAAATAAAGATAACGTTGCAAAATGAAGTTCTATTTAACCAAAATTTTCAGAAAAAGCAAAAAAACTGAAGAATTTTTTAAGACTCGGAAGGTTTTGCAACAGATTTATAAATAAAAAATTAAAAATTAAAATTAAATATTAAATAAAACGTAATTTATTTCAATTTAATACAAATTAATGCATTTAACGCATTATCACAAATAAAGTTTGTGTAGCTAGCGGACTATCGTAAATTAAATTAAAAAAATTGTAATATAAATTAAAGAAAAACACATTCACATTGTATATGATAACATAAATAGCCAGTTGAAAAACAATGATTAATACTTACACAAACAAAAAACAACTACATATTTGCGAAACAGATATTTCGATTTTGTTTTCATGTAATCGTACGATGTCTTGTAATTCCTTGACATTTAATTTGATAATTTACAATGGACATAGCAAACTTATTTACTCGTAGATACAAATTAACGAGACTTATTTATAGCGAATCAGAATTGGTGACTTCAGATACATCTTACTACATATGTAAAATTGCGATGGCAAACTGTAGGTCACTTTGAGGACCTAGTTCGTAGTTCATTTCAATGTACCGTTCACGAACTATAGGTCGTGAACTACCACATCTTTTAAAAATGAACTAGTTCACGACCTATATGACCAAATACATGCACATACTGAAAATAATCTCTTTTTAAATATAAAAATATTAAATGGTAAAAAATAAATAAATTGAAATATTATAATACTTATTTTGAATTAAGAATGAGGAAGAAAAGACAACAGTGTTTATAATTTATACAAAACATAAATATAAATAAATATAATCTTCTCTGGGTACTCACAATTATTTATATGAAGTTCTAAAATACTTATTGGTAGTTACTGATGAAAATGTTTAATACTTTACTAACACTTAAAAATTAAATGTACAAACTATAAATAAAATGAACTAGACAGAATCGTTTTGTTTGGCATTATAATTTATATTTTCTATTCCGAATCTTCTCTGTTCAAAATTCAAAGCTTTGATTTGATATTAAGTGATTGCATCATTGCACTCAGTATGAAATAGAAGAACTATAAGATTAAGATATTTATTTTTGCATTATTGCACAAATTTGCTATGGCATGACATATTTAATCTTGCGAATATATAAATTGTATTATTCCAAATGAAATCTGATACCAACATACAAATTGTGACTCAGCTCGGCAATGCTGCTGTCGCAATATCGCATCGAGTTTCCTATTTCGTTCTGTTCACCAAACACACTTGTATCACTAAATAAATGTTAGTACTGTATATGTAATGTATACTATACTGCATCGTTTACGAGTCGTTGTGATTCAGGACCTAGTACAAGTACATCAATACGTACACTATGTAGTTCATAGTTCACGAACTAGGTCATAGTGACCTACAGGTCGTTGCAAAACATCGTCCCAGTCATTTGATTGAACCGTTCAGAGTGAACGGTTCGCGAGTAAACTACATATCGCTAGATTCAATTGTACAAAACGACAGATTTATTGGATGTATATTACCCACTTAACCTCTTATTTGAGCCAGTCTGCTTTTTATTGCCACCGAATTACTTCAGTTATTCTTTGTTTTACTATTTGTTAAATAACAGAAATTTAATACATCTTCTATTGTTTTTTTATTAGTATTCTACCATTTTTTACTCTACCATCTTCTATTCTTATCCTCTTCTTTCGCGCGCATTCCTTCTTGTCACACTTCATCACTTTGGTCTTGCTTATATTAGTCATTACTTTCTGCATACTATTTAATACCTGTTTAATTTAAATATATAATATTAATGTGAATTTTTTATAGTATGCACTAGTAGAAAATGATCATTTATAAAAATTTTTTACCCACTATTATTATTAAATAAATGTTAGTACTGTATATGTAATGTATACTATACTGCATCATTTACGAGTCGTTGTGATTCGTGAACGGTTTAGTACACGACGGGTTCAGGACCTAGTACAAGCACCATGTAGTTCATAATTCACGAACTAGGTCCTAGTGATCTATAGGTCGTTGCAAAACATCGTCACAGTCATTTGATTGAACCGTTCAGAGTGAACGGTTCGCGAGTGAACTACATATCGCTAGATTCAATTGTACAAAACGACAGATTTATTGGATGTATATTACCCACTTAACCTCTTATTTGAGCCAGTCTGCTTTTTATTGCCACCGAATTACTTCAGTTATTCTTTGTTTTACTATTTGTTAAATAACAGAAATTTAATACATCTTCTATTGTTTTTTTATTAGTATTCTACCATTTTTTATTCTACCATCATCTATACTTATCCTCTTCTTTCGCGTGCATTCCTTCTTGTCACACTTCCACACTTTGGTCTTGCTTATGTTAGTCATTACTTTCTGCATACTATTTAATACCTGTTTAATTTCGTGAACGGTTTAGTACACGACGGATTCAGGACCTAGTACGAGTGCACCGTGTATCATATATTTCATAGTTCACGAACTAGTTCATAGTGACCTATAGGTCGTTGCAAAACATCGTCACAGTCATTTGATTGAACCGTTCAGAGTGAACGGTTCGCGAGTGAACTACACATCGCTAATGTAGAATTACATCTAGAGCATATAGTTTAATAGACACGAAAGAAATTTCAAATTAAAAAATTCTATTCTTAATCTGCATCACAAAAATACACCCCGATGATGCGTTTTTGATTGAACCTGTCTCCTTTTTGCGCTAGTATTTTCAATTATAATACGTATTTGTTTTTGCAAAGTAATTTAATTCATCTATGTTGTCAAGTGTAATTTATTTGGATTTATTAACATGGACTACCAATTAATGATATTCAACTGTCATTTTGGCTCTGCGTTTATTAATTTACAACAAAGAGACAACAGATGATTTTCTACAAAAAAAAAAAAAAAACGTTCAATTTAAATTGTTTACTGTTGAATTATGAATGTGTAAAGTTTGTGGTTTATACGTAATCGGCAAAAAAATACATTTTTTGGGTACAGAAAAAAATATATATAATCGCAGAAAGCGGTGTAAATAAATTGCTTTTAGTGTACGCGTACTTTTCTGTATAAGTAATACATGTCCATAGAATAATTGCATTTCGATTTCACTGTAACATTTACGCACCTTTAAAATACAGATACCAAGTAATGGGTTGGTTTAATCATAATGGCGTGTACTTTGCTTACATATCTAATTTATAGAATAATAAATCTACGCAGATAAATGCGGTCTGTATTTTCTTAATAAATACAGTAAATTATGTGCAAATCAAAATTACATGGCCTATAATTTTCAATTTCAATCGTTACGTTACGTTAGGCGTGTTTACAGTATCGTGTCTCGTTCGTTGATATAAAAAAAAAAAACGATCCGCAACTATTCAGAGAATAATTTTATTTTAATATGGGAAATCGTTCAATCACACGTACGACTGTATATATCGCGAAAATCAATTTATGTATTTACCATTTTTATATGGAGCTTGAAAGAAAATTTAATTTAAATTTTGTTTTGTGGAAACTAGCTCAAGAGGTATGAAAATAGGAGGAAGCGAAGGAAGTGTAAAGACGAATTTTTCGATCTTGTAAAATTTCTAGATAAATAAAATCAACAATAATTTATTAGTCTCCATAAAAAGCATCGATTTTTTTATTATTAGTTAGTTAAAGAGTCCGCAATCCTAAAGATTGGTTGGAAACAGCACGCCATGCCGATCTATCCTGAGCTAATCCCTTCATCTCCCTATAGCTATTCATCTCAACGTCTTCAACTATCTGACTCACATACTCCAATCTAGGCCTACCTACCCCTCTCTTTCCCTCCACTCTACCTTCTATGATCAATTGCATAATCCCCCCATGCCTAAGAATATGCCCTACTAATCTGTCTCTCCTACGCTGTAACACTCTCCAAATACTTCTCTTCTCCCCTACTAACTCTAGTACAGCTTCATTTGTTACTTTATCTTCCCAACCAATCCTCATCATCCTCCTATAACACCACATTTCGAATGCTTGTAATCTACGCTTCTCTTCCTTTCCTATAGTCCACGCCTCACACCCGTACAGTGCTACACTCCAAAGATATACCTTCAGTAATCTTTTTATAATACCCAAGTCAATATTTGATCTTAAAATCTGTTCCTTTTCTACGAATGCCTTCCTACCCTGTGCTATCCTACACTTTATATCTACCTTGATTCGATTATCTTTTGTGATTCTACTGCCTAAATAACAAAAATCTGACACTTCTTCGATTCTATTATCTCCTATTGTGATCCTCATTTTTCTACTGCATTCCTTTTTGTCACACCTCATCACTTTAGTTTTACCTATATTTATTTTCATGTTAAAATCCCTAGTCAATACTGCCTGCATACCATTCAATACCCTTTCTAAATTCTTTTCGCTTTCTTCCAATATAGCTATATCGTCGGCGAATCTCAACATATATATTTTCTCTCCCTGTACATTCACACCTACACTATACTCTTCTTTTACTTTGTTTATTGCATCTTCTATATATAGATTAAATAATAACGGTGAAAGTGTACATCCCTGCCGAACTCCCTTCCCTATTTTTGCTACCTCTTCTTCCCCCTCAATTCTAACTAAGGCAGTTTGGTGTTTATATAAATTAAAAATTATTCTCCTATCCTTATAATCTATACCCGTTTCTTTTAAAATTCTAAACATTATGTCCCAATCTACATTATCAAATGCCTTTTCTAAATCTACAAAAGCTATGCAAGTTACCTTTCCTACCCTCTTTCTTTGTTCTACTACCGTTCTTAGTGCTAGAATCGCCTCCCTCGTCCCTATTATTTTATTATTAATCAGAAAAATTTAAAATTACGAGAAAAACAAATGTATTAAGGTGCGCTTTCGTTGGTTTACATTTGATCATTTTCCTTCGAAGCAGAATACGATTCGCACTTTTTCGTTTGCAAAAAACAAAAGCCTTCTGCAGTAGGATTTGAACCTCCGCCCATTGGGATTGGGGCTGTTTTTACCTAAGCTAAGTCTCTAGAAAGTTTGTACTTTTACCGAGGCAACGGGAAGGATAAATAATCTTCTGTTTTCATGTGCGTAAGAGGACATGTGTGTTCAAAGAGCCGACGTATGGTCATATATAAATCCCGACAGGAAGTAACGCAGTGGCTGCGTTACACAAATATTCACAAATGTTTATCGGAAGCGGACGATTTGTGATAGTGGTGTTTGAGCGGAAGCTACAATGAAGATTAAAGCTGCTCGCTCATCCCGTGCTGGAATGTTTTCGTGCTGTTACGATATGCGTGAATCATACATTTTTGAATTATTTAATAAAAAAAAAAAATTAATTATTTAAGTCGATGTTATTTTTTAAACGCATTTAAACAGCAAGTTATAAAATATCACCCAAATACGGTAACTTAACGAATTAAGACCTGACTTTGAAGATTGAGGAAATATGTAGTAATATATTTTTATATTTGAAAATAATTATTTCTGCACTCGTTGAAAGCATGCTCTTGCTAATTTTCTAGGAAATCCGAAAGATTTGATTGATTTCAATAAAAAATTTGGTATTTATAAAATATCTTGTTCTAGTTGTCCTAATAAGACAAACACGTAGACCAAGTGAAACTAGATTTAAGGAGCATTTAGCTCATTTCAGATTAAATAGAAAAAATAAAAGTGCTGTAGCCGAGCATATTTTTGACTAACTCAGGTCATCCTATTCAAATTAGTTCACTTAAATTAGTTAAAAGTGTTTTGAATTATTCCGAATTATAAATGCTTAAATGAAAGTATATACATGCATAAATCTAAATCAAATTTAATAAATTTAGATTCAGGCCCAATTTAATCGTGTCTATACAATTTATTTAATAACAACTATTTTTAAATTTATTTGTATTTTATCTATTTTTGGTTATTTTAGGTTTAACAAACAAAGGTATTTTATTTCGTTTTTATCTTGTGCTACTGAGATGGGGGCATAGCCTTCGAAATGCGCATGTAGCTACTTAATGCTTTGGGTGATATTCTATACTATTATTATTAGAAGAAAAAAAAGTTTGTAACTAGACAAATGTGTTTAAATTGTATTCTTGGTTTTTAGCTTTATTTAAATACTGTTGATGGCTAAACAGGCGAAACTAGTCTATTATCTATAAAGGAATTATATGTGCAGATATGGGCAAAAACATTCCCTTTTGTACCAGGTTAGATTTAGTCGTTTTTTAGAAGTATGTTGACGAGAAATTGATATTTCGACACGAAAGTTATTTTAGGTTTGACAAACCAATGTTTGTGCTACTAATGATGGGGGCATAGCCTTCGAAATGCGCATGTAGCTACTTAATGCTTTGGGTGATATTCTATACTATTATTATTAGAATAAAAAAAAGTTTGTAACTAGACAAATGTGTTTAAATTGTATTCTTGGTTTTTAGCTTTATTTAAATACTGTTGATGGCTAAACAGGCGAAACTAGTCTGTTATCAATAAAGGAATTATATGTGCAGATATGGGCAAAAACATTCCTTTTTGTAGCAGCTTAGTTTAGTCGTTTTTTAGAAGTATGTTGACGGGGAATTGATATTCCGACACGAAAGTTATTTTATGTTTGACAAACCAATGTTTGTGCTACTAATGATGGGGGCATAGCCTTCGAAATGCGCATGTAGCTACTTAATGCTTTGGGTGATATTCTATACTATTATTATTAGAATAAAAAAAAGTTTGTAACTAGACAAATGTGTTTAAATTGTATTCTTGGTTTTTAGCTTTATTTAAATACTGTTGATGGCTAAACAGGCGAAACTAGTCTGTTATCAATAAAGGAATTATATGTGCAGATATGGGCAAAAACATTCCTTTTTGTAGCAGCTTAGTTTAGTCGTTTTTTAGAAGTATGTTGACGGGGAATTGATATTCCGACACGAAAGTTATTTTATGTTTGACAAACCAATGTTTGTGCTACTAATGATGGGGGCATAGCCTTCGAAATGCGCATCTAGCTACTTAATGCTTTAAATTACGGTATTTGGTTGATAATTTATTTATTTGGGTTACAACTATATTATTATTTAACACCGTAGTGATAATTAAAAAAAAAGCAAGTTATCGCTTTTAGATATTGTGGTTCTTTTTAATTTTTTTGTTCCTTTTGTACCGTTATTTCTTATAACTTGCACATCACTGTGTAAGGCTACTTTTTCATTTGAGAATAATTGTCACTTTGCAATGTACAAAATATTACAGAATTATTGTATTAAGACTCGATTAAACACTGTCTAATGTATTAGGCAATCTTCGCTTTAAATTTTTATATTGATGTACAATCTAGTTTCGATTAACTGACGGTTATACCACTAATAATATCTGGTATGTTGTTTAGGTGATACAAAAGAATTGTTAAATTTATTATAATGATTCGTAATAAAGAAGTTCACGCTGTGTTATAAATTTATTTATATTGTGGTGTTAGTTATAGAAGGCAGGGCATATGGAAATATAAAAGGAAAAGGAAGTATTTCGCACCGGGATGTGTTAAAAAAAATATCACATACACGCGTACACTCGAATACATATAAAGTAAATAAAATACATTTTTGTTGTGTATTTTCCCCGTTACAAGAAAATTTAATTTTTAAATATACGTTTCATGCATATATTTAGTTATCTAATTACTACTAAAATCGAAGACGCTTTTTCAACCATTTAAAACACGAGCTTTACTAGTGGACAAAGACGTGCGGGGATAATCGAGTGTTTACTGTAATTCTTATGACATTTAAATGTGAATATGTATGAGCACAAAACCCACAAAGTATCCACAGACTCCAACAGACCCTTTACGTCTCTATATCCTGCAACCAGCACAAGTTTTGTAACTGTAATGTGGTAGATGGCATCCAATGAAACTTAGCCAACTCGAAATTATAGTATTGGTATGCTAAAATTTACCAAGACGATTTAAAAAAGATATTTCTACTAGTTTTGTATAAAACTATAATTTATTGTATAGTGAACTTTCGTTGAATAAACTATAGATGATCATATTGTCAAATAGATACAACTTATGCAATTGCAACTGTTCGTTATGATCACTATCGACTGTTAAAGTTCTTCAATAATTCTATAATTCAAAATCGCACGACACAACGTTATAAAGTTGCAAGAATTTTCAACATTATTATTACAGAGGTCGTGTTATATAAACCCATTTTATTGCAAGAAGTATTCGTCGGTATTTGATATTTAACATTTACTGTTGCCTCTTAATTTAATATTTGCTATTTTGTTCCGTACTTCTTCACGTTCTATCTTCTATTTCTTCTACTCGCAATGTCCTGTTCCTAAAGATGTCGCTCTCTTGGTGTAATATGCTTCTGCAGCCATGCTCTTCAATTTTACTACCATTCTTCATAGTAGATAAAAGTCATTAATAATATAGACAAACAAATTATGTAATAAAGAACAAATGTAATGTCGGATAATAGATTACGTAATATGTATTAAAATTATTCATTTTATTGCTGAAAAAAATGTTTGGAACGCTGTTTAAAATATATATACAGAGGGTGTACCATAAAAATAAGTTGATTATCTTAGTAAAGTTGAAAACATAAATTTTTCATCCGATTTACTTCTAAAAATGTTTCTAAGCGAATTTGAGAAATATCTAAAAATGTTTCTAAGCGAATTTGAGAAATATAATCATGTATGCGCTTTAATTTAACCTCCCTGTATATAGTAGACCATTTTGGAATCAGCTTTTATATAATACGTTCAATATTTTTGGCAGTCTCTCGTACAAAGGTCAAGTTTATTATGTATAATATTATATTACTTTCATCCTAAACATGTAATTTGGGAATTCACAGTTATATACAGGGTACTCTGATATCAGAAATTCGAAATCACTTCAATATTATGATTAATCTTCTTGTTTGGGAATAATGCGTTATATATCTGATTTGTCTCTTCGAATAAAAGTCCTCTGCGCTCCTGCCTAATTTTTTGTTGTATAAAAGTTTGAGCCTGTACTAACGGTTCTTTTTTTGTAATATTGGTTTATAAATTTTTCCATTTCCGAATTTATTCACATCTCCTGCGCTGCTTGCGAAGCGTGGGACATTCTATTATAAATGTACTATAAAAAAAATACTTCCGTCATGGGATGCGAATCTTGAACGTCCTGTGTAGAATCCCACCAAAATACTGTAACTGTGGAACGCCCTGTAAAGAGAATATCCAGTTGAAGTGCTCGTATATAATAAGAAGTTACGTAAACGAAGCAGTTCATCGGGTCGAACACCCGAAATAGCATCCATTACTATATAGGACATGTTGTAACAAGCTGACCGTTGTTATGGCAAGGACAACGGTCGGTCATGAAGGAAGCTTTTCAAAAAATAAATTCACAAATACTCGATAAAACGTCGTTAATTTTTCATTTGTGTCGGTTACTTGTACGATTTTTTTAGCGCATTCAAAGGCCAGAACATAACAAAATGCAGAAAACGTGGTAGAAACATTTTGGACATAATCACCCGATAAATAATTTTACTTAATATAATATTTGTACCATATACATTATTTTATGTATCACTCTTTAACACCCTGTATAACATTTTACTAAAGCATAGAATTATAATATTTTGAATCGATTCTTAATGAATCACCCTGTATAATCCATTTTTTTTAAGCTATGCCATCAAATATATCACGAATCTGTTTGTATATAATAATCTGACGATGTCGAATCTGTTTAGAAGTTGATCGAAATTCGCGATAGAACGGAATTTTATAGTTAACAGTTACTTACTTGTATGTTCGACTTCTTCGTTGCTACATAGCGACCGCTGTAAGATGCTGCTGTTGCTGTCTCGTGTTTCATCTACCAATATTCTCTTCACCTCCATCACTTTGTTGCAGGTGCCACGAGAGAGATAGGGACTGCACTCACTCGTATCTGCTTACGTCACAAGGCGGTCGAGACCAAGATGAAGACGTTCACCAGGTAATCCGTTTATTATACCATCTATATTTCAATCAAGCCCCTAAATATGAGATTTCGATCCTTTCTTGCAGCGATTGCAGTGGATTTTTCAGTGCGTCTTCGCCAGTAATGTAAAATGAGATGTTATAAATAAGTACCTTCGAATGGTAGAGTCAAGTTTCATAAGGAAAATTGTAGAAAATGATTTGAATAATTTCTTTCTGAAATTAGAATTGAGCCTTATAAATATAATGACGGTACAAATGCACAACTGTTGTATTTTCAATTTAATAAATTAGAATAAATTCTAATTGTATATATCGATTGTCACGATTTAAGGTTCTCTTAATTCAACCTCCCTGCAGATACATTTAATTTAAGATATTGTCCCTTTCACTTTCAGTACCTACGATAATAGTGTGCAACATTTTAGCTTTGAACGGACACTTTTAGTTGAGCAAATCCCCGAACAGAGATATCTTATTAGTTAAAGAGTCCGCAATCCTAAAGATTGGTTGGAAACAGCACGCCATGCCGATCTATCCTGAGCTAATCCCTTCATCTCCCTATAGCTATTCATCTCAACGTCTTCAACTATCTGACTCATATACTCCAATCTAGGCCTACCTACCCCTCTCTTTCCCTCCACTCTACCTTCTATGATCAATTGCATAATCCCCCCATGCCTAAGAATATGCCCTACTAATCTGTCTCTCCTACGCTGTAACACTCTCCAAATACTTCTCTTCTCCCCTACTAACTCTAGTACAGCTTCATTTGTTACTTTATCTTTCCAACCAATCCTCATCATCCTCCTATAACACCACATTTCGAATGCTTGTAATCTACGCTTCTCTTCCTTTCCTATAGTCCACGCCTCACACCCGTACAGTGCTACACTCCAAACATATACCTTCAGTAATCTTTTTCTAATACCCAAGTCAATATTTGATCTTAAAATCTGTTCCTTTTCTACAAATGCCTTCCTACCCTGTGCTATCCTACACTTTATATCTACCTTGCTTCGATTATCTTTTGTGATTCTACTGCCTAAATAACAAAAATTTTACACTTCTTCGATTCTATTATCTCCTATTGTGATCCTCATTTTTCTACTGCATTCCTTTTTGTCACACCTCATCACTTTAGTTTTACCAATATTTATTTTCATGTTAAAATCCCTAGTCAATACTGCCTGCATACCATTCAATACCCTTTCTAAATTCTTTTCGCTTTCTTCCAATATAGCTATATCGTCGGCGAATCTCAACATTTCTCATATATATTTTCTCTCCCTGTACATTCACACCTACACTATACTCTTCTTTTACTTTGTTTATTGCATCTTCTATATATAGATTAAATAATAACGGTGAAAGTGTACATCCCTGCCGAACTCCCTTCCCTATTTTTGCTACCTCTTCTTCCCCCTCAATTCTAACTAAGGCAGTTTGGTGTTTATATAAATTAAAAATTATTCTCCTATCCTTATAATCTATACCCGTTTCTTTTAAAATTCTAAACATTATGTCCCAATCTACATTATCAAATGCCTTTTCTAAATCTACAAAAGCTATGCAAGTTACCTTTCCTACCCTCTTTCTTTTTTCTACTACCGTTCTTAGTGCTAGAATCGCCTCCCTCGTCCCTCTGTTTTTCCTAAAACCAAACTGATCTTCTCCTAGCCTTTCCTCTACTTTATTTTCTAATCTCCTATAAATAATCTTTAGCAATATCTTCGATGCATGTGATAGTAGACTAATGGTCCTATAGTTCTCACACAAATTAGCTCCTATTTTCTTCGGCATTGTTACTATTCTACTACGCTGAAAATCCTGTGGTACTTCTCCCTTCTCATATATTTTACAAACTAACCTGTATAATCGCTCCTGCATTTTTTCCCCTGCGTGTTTTATTAATTCGGCTGGTATCATATCAATCCCCGCTGCTTTGTTATTCCGTAAATCATTTAATGCACTATGAAACTCTGACCTAAGTATGCTAGGACCTAAGTCATCCTCATCTATCTGTTCCACACTTTCTAGCTCCTCCATGTCCTGCCTACCTTTATATAAATCTTCAAGATACTCCTTCCATCTTCTAGCTTTTTCCTTATTTTCTGTGAGTTCCTTACCCTGCTTATCACATATAATGTTACCCTTTGGTTTTACTTTAGAAAAATGTGACTTAATTTTCCTGTAGCCCAAATCTACTTTACCTCTTCTCATATCCTCCTCAATATCCTCACAATTTCCTTTTATCCACTCTTCTTTCGCTAGCTTGCATTTCCTATTAATTAAGTTCCTTAGTTCCTTATATTTTTTCTGTCCTGCTTCTGTGTTTCCTATTTTAATTTTCCTTCTTGCTTCTATCATTTCAACTATTTCTTCCGTGATCCATTCCCTCCTACCTGCCCTTTTCTTTGTGCCTAATACTTCATTTGCTGCTGTAGTTAACCCATTTCTGATTTCCCTCCATTCGCAATCTATATCTTATATATATTTTTATTTTATTTTTTTAGTACTATCATGGAATTTTTAGTTCAACCACTTCAAGAGAAATTAGAAGACTGGAGAAAAACGGTTATTAATTTAGACAAGGATCATGCCAGAGGTAAGTAAAAAGTATTAAAATCTACCAGTCAACAGATTTACTTTGCCACAAAGTTGCCGAAATTTTGTTTTTAAACCCGATATTAAAAAAATCATTCCAGAACTATGCTTAGTCGGATTTTTAGAATTACCGACTACAATTACTTAAAATTCAATTGTATATATATTTTAATTTTCACCAAAAAACAACAAAACAGTTACAGCAAAAAAAGATACTGGTCACATTCGCTTCTATCTCACTAGCCTGTGAAACAAGAGGTGCATCGTGCCGAGTTTTGCAAATGACAATAGAATGAACTAGTGTTTGTATACGTATTTTTTTATATTGCATTTATTATTTCGGTACTTCTATTTGTTGTTTTTTTTAAATGCAAAAATATGATTTAGATGATTCGTGCCACTGATATGTGAAACTTTTTAATAACGGACCAAAAAAACTTCGAATATTTTATTAAGGGATTTAATTATACACTATTTTCAATCGCAAACTTTATTATATTGTCATTTAAAATCCCTCGTTGCCTTTTTTATTATAAGTGATAATTTTATTTAAAAGTTTAAATACAATATTATGACACCGACATCTTATAAAACCTGTATAAATATCCAAAACTAGCCATTTCATAAATAAAAATACTCTTCACATTTATTTATTTTCGAAATCATTTTGTGGTTATTACATTACCTTCTCGATGGTTACATTTTCATCTCACCTATGTCCTATTGCTAATATAAATTTATAATCTCTTCACATGATGTGTGTTCCGCTCAGATTACAAACGCGCACGCGCTGAACTGAAGAAACGTTCCACGGACACGTTGCGTCTACAGAAGAAGGTACGGAAGGGCGTTATAAGTGGCACTGGCGCTGGACTGGGCACCGGTACCGTTGGATCGTCCGGTGACTTGCAGAAGCGCCTTGAGTACGGGCTAGCTGATGTCACTGAACGACGTCAACTCATGGAGGAGACTGAGAAACAGGCCGTAAGGGCCGCCCTGGTAGAGGAGAGGGGCAGGTTCTGCACATTCGTGGGATTTCTTAAACCAGTTGTGGTAAAATTGTATTTATTAAAAATTTCATTATTTCAATTGTTGGATTTACGGTTTCTGAAAATGAACTAAACGAAAATCATAAACTAATATAATTAGAAATCCAAAGTATTCGCTTCTTATATAAAGCTTTCACTGCAAAAAAATATTTTTAAAATTTTGCAAGATATTCCATTTTCAATTTTTTATTTCAAATACTACAGTTCTTACTCTTGTCATTGCCCAAAATCAGATTTATCACCACGTACAAGTAGCTTGCATACGTTTTTTTTTTTTAATTTAATTTACGTTTCCCTTTGAATGCCTTTAAAACTTTACGTTTGAAATTATGTAGTATCAAGCACCCGACATTCATTTCCCTATTCAGGATGAAGAGGTGGCTATGCTATCGGAGCTGTCTCGCCTCCAGGAGGTTATCACACAATTGGACCACCACACTGCCGATCCGCACACCTTGCCACCTGCTAGTGAACAAGTCCTAACGGATTTTAAATCTTGCGATACATTGGGAGGTATGATATAAGACTTTTTTTTTATAGCTATGGATGTAACATGTGGCATTCGTTTTCTTCGAGTTTGTACGAATTAAAACTGCGTTGGAATTATAAAACGAGCGAGGAAAATACGGAGCAGTAAAATTTATTTGCTCAGTTGTCTTCCGCGTAACTAAGTGGGACACCTAAAGAAAACATATAGCAAATGGATATAAATGGGTAAAATTGAAATGTAGTAACATGGAAGAAGGTGGACAGGAAATGCAGGAGATAGAACGGAAAAAACTAATGTAAGAAGCTATGTAAGAGCTTTCGTAGAATTAGAAAAGGCATTCGATAATGTAGATTCGGGCATAATGTTTAGAATCTTGAAAGAAACTGGAATAGATTATAAAGATTGGAGAATTATTTTCAAGTAACAACGCCGAAGAAAGAGAGATCTATTTTATTTGAGAACTATAGGACCATTATCGACTACTATCGCATGGATCGAAGATATTGTTAAGGATCATTTATAGAAAATCAAAAATCAGGAAATACAGGAATATAGGAAATTAGAAAATAAAGTGAAAGAAAGGCTAGCGGAAGATCAGTTTGGTTTTAGGAAGAACAGAGGGACTGTGAAGACGTATTTTAGCTAATAAGTTGTAGAAAAAAGAATGATAGTAGACAGAAAAGACATTCGATAAAGTAAACTGTTAAGAATTTTAAAGAGATGGATTATAAGGATAGGAGAATTATAATCTATTTGTATAAACAAACGCTGCATTTAGAATAGGGGGGGGGGGGGAAGAGGAAGCAGGGTTAGAAAAGGAGTCACGTAGGGGTGTACAAAATGCAATAAATAAGATGAACAGTTGAAGAAAATAAGAGAGTCTTCCCTTAAAATCAATTTTTATCCTATAATTTTTCATGTCTTATTTTTTAATCGGTAATAGGAAGCGGAGGTGGAAATTGGGGTTTCCATCATACGCCACCGAGCAGCCCGGGCGGAAGTCTGGGTAGCAGAAAGTCCAGTGTATGTAGCATCAGTTCCCTGAACAGTAGCTCCAGTGGCAGCGGCAAGAGTCCCAGTCATGTACATTGGCAAAGGTCACTCTCGCAGGTAAATTATATATTTATTTCCCTATTCTAATATGGACCATCAAAAAGGTACGACTCAACACTCAATTAATTCTCCATTAGTTTAAATATCTATAATTAATGAAATTTACGAAATGCTTCGATCTAATTAGTTACTCTTTTATAATATCGTTAATAGTTTTATTGACTTTGTAAGTAATGAAAAGCAAAAATCGAACGATAATTGAAACTTTCTCAAACTGATGTTACGTGCTATAGAAATCTGATTGAGCCTGTTAAATAATTCGCCTCAGTAACTGCAATCGTAATTGCTAATAAATTAGTGACTCTGTGATCCATGTCGCATTTCTTATGTTTATTTCAGTCTCATTAACGGTTTTTGAAAGCATTAACGTATTTTACAACTGTAGAAGCTTATGCTGAGTTTTTTTTCTTTTTAATTCGCAATAAAGTTATTTACGTATTCGATACTAACAACTAACATCTCACACCACAGACACGTTGTTATGATTGCAAGCGCTTCATTGAACATATATTTATGCACTGTAATTGTAAATCTGCATAAATTTCGTCCGAAATAATCTTCATTCGCTATACAAAATTAACACGTCGAAACATACATTTTGTTACTCAACTTAAGCTGCATTTTAATTATATAGCTGGCCGTACACATAATTTCTATGACCTATGAAATTCTGCTAAATACAGATTATATTTAATGCTGATGGACAGTTTTTTTTTTTTTGAGAAGGTGATAATTTTTTTTCTCTAAGACGCTATTCAATGATGTTTATGCAGATTAAAGCTCTGATCAGCGGCATGAAACTTAGTGGCGGTTATGTCATATGACTTAATGTACAATGATACGTTTTCGTTGTAAATAAATTTATATTAATCTTTATTGTTACTTTGTAAACTTACTAATACTTCTATTAATTCACTATCTAATCTGTATTATTCACTAATTAGGTGTTGTTTTCATTTCAAATTCTAACCTTGTGCTCGTTTCGTTTAAAATTTTTAATTACGCCACAAAGAATTTTAATAATTATAAGAATATATTTAATTATAAGAAATTGTTTATATAGAATGGTCTATATAAATCTTTCGTATTAAATTTTAATACGATAAGCGAAATTTTTTTTGATATATTTTAAAGAAAGTCTAATTTTTGCAAATTTTGATAGAAAAAAATCGACTTAATTAGATTCGTTTTAAATGTATGTTTTGATGAAAATTTCCGAAATTCGAAAAAATGATACTCTCATAATGATTTTCAAATTATAATAGTTGGTTATACATGGTTCTTATATTTATGAATAATTTGTTTAATTTAATATATATTTCTTTTATAATCATAAAAATACCATTTTTGGATATTTGATATATCTGTAATAATATATGCAAATGTTTTAAGTGCTTAGGCCATTAAATCATCTTAAATACAGGTGGGAAGTTAAATAATGAACTCGCATGTTCTTATTTCTTGTTCGATATTCAAATATTAGAAATTTTGTACTTACTTTTAGTTATACATCACCTCTTACTTTCTTTAGAATAATTATTACCAGCATTATTTATTTAATTTAATTTCCTCTGCAGATTTTATATCTTGCTGGCATGAATTTCTATAACATTCCTTGATTTTTATGCATTAATTTTTATTTCGTTTGAACTAGTTGTAATATTTACAATTTTTAACGTTTTACAATACGATTCATTGTGTATATAATGTAATAAAATTACCTTAAATTTAATTGAAATAATATTAAATTTACAAAAAAATGTTTATTCAACTCGTTCTTCTTAGCATTGGACATCAAGGCGCATTACGCCAAGTTTAGGTCTCATTCGAATTATTGCCAGACAATTGAATTAAATGCTGTTCGATTTGCTTTTCTCCACAACAGTTTTTCTTTTTGGAATATATATTTTTTCTAATAAATCCAATTTAGAAGATTCTGTATACTCATTGTTGAAACTTTAAAATTCGTTTGAAAGACGATTCGTTGCGATTCTAAAATTGTACTGTTCATAAGAATAAGTACCGTTGTAAGCTCAATTAGAAACGTAAATAAATTAACTAATTAACTTCGCATCATTTAATTATTAATCCAACTTCCAATGAAAACCAATTTCTGTGAGAACTCCATATCGAATACCTAATTACTAATTAATTAATACTTTACGTAGAACGTATTGATTTGTAGATAGTAGCGTATACCATGTGTTTGTATATAATATTCGTAGTATAGTAGTACTGCCTTGTTTGTTGTATGTTGTCGTTGTCGTGCGTGCACTTGGTACACCCTGTACACCGTACCGTAGCCCGTAGGTCGTAGTGGTACCGTGCGGCTCGTTACCAATTCCGTGACATCGGTGAGCAGCCGCGATTCGGGCTTTACATCACAGGACTCGCTCTATCCTCGCCTTCCGTCCACTTTCGGTACACCGCAGGTAAGATCCATATGCGCATGATCGACGAGAGCGTTCCGGAAATCACCGCGATCATAATAATATTAATTTATAATAATAATTTATAATTTATAATCATAATAATTTATAGATTATACAGGTTAGTTTGTAAAATATATGAGAAGGGAGAAGTACCACAGGATTTTCAGCGTAGTAGAATAGTAACAATGCCGAAGAAAATAGGAGCTAATTTGTGTGAGAACTATAGGACCATTAGTCTACTATCACATGCATCGAAGATATTGCTAAAGATTATTTATAGGAGATTAGAAAATAAAGTAGAGGAAAGGCTAGGAGAAGATCAGTTTGGTTTTAGGAAAAACAGAGGGACGAGGGAGGCGATTTTAGCACTAAGAACGGTAGTAGAAAAAAGAATGAGGGTAGGAGAGGTAACTTGCATAGCTTTTGTAGATTTAGAAAAGGCATTTGATAATGTAGATTGGGACATAATGTTTAGAATTTTAAAGGAAACGGGTATAGATTATAAGGATAGGAGAATAATTTTTAATTTATATAAACACCAAACTGCCTTAGTTAGAATTGAGGGGGAAGAAGAGGTAGCAAAAATAGGGAAGGGAGTTCGGCAGTGATGTACACTTTCACCGTTATTATTTAATCTATATATAGAAGATGCAATAAACAAAGTAAAAGAAGAGTATAGTGTAGGTGTGAATATACAGGGAGAGAAAATATATATGTTGAGATTCGCCGACGATATAGCTATATTGGAAGAAAGCGAAAAGAATTTAGAAAGGGTATTGAATGGTACGCAGGCAGTATTGAATAGGGATTTTAACATGAAAATAAATATAGGTAACACTAAAGTGATGAGGTGTGACAAAAAGGAATGCAGTAGAAAAATGAGGATCACAATAGGAGATAATAGAATCGAAGAAGTGTCAGATTTTTGTTATTTAGGCAGTAGAATCACAAAAGATAATCGAAGCAAGGTAGATATAAAGTGTAGGATAGCACAGGGTAGGAAGGCATTCGTAGAAAAGGAACAGATTTTAAGATCAAATATTGACTTGGGTATTAGAAAAAGATTACTGAAGGTATATGTTTGGAGTGTAGCACTGTACGGGTGTGAGACGTGGACTATAGGAAAGGAAGAGAAGCGTAGATTACAAGCATTCGAAATGTGGTGTTATAGGAGGATGATGAGGATTGGTTGGGAAGATAAAGTAACAAATGAAGCTGTACTAGAGTTAGTAGGGGAGAAGAGAAGTATTTGGAGAGTGTTACAGCGTAGGAGAGACAGATTAGTAGGGCATATTCTTAGGCATGGGGGGATTATGCAATTGATCATAGAAGGTAGAGTGGAGGGAAAGAGAGGGGTAGGTAGGCCTAGATTGGAGTATGTGAGTCAGATAGTTGAAGACGTTGAGATGAATAGCTATAGGGAGATGAAGGGATTAGCTCAGGATAGATCGGCATGGCGTGCTGTTTCCAACCAATCTTTAGGATTGCGGACTCTTTAACTAACATAATAATTGTATATCGATTGTTCAAATAAATGTTATTTATATGATCGTTACAAATCACCCCAAATTTATGGCATGAAGAAACAATAATGAACTAATATGGGATATATCATAAAAAATTGGATAGCGATATTCTATACATTGTTATATATTGTCACTTTGGAAGAGTTCATACCACCAATTTTTGGTCGGAAGTCTTCCAGAATACAATTCTGTTCAATATGATTTTAATAATAACATTTTTTCACTATTATGTATTATATCACTTTTATGGTTGAAAAATCATGTAATAATATTTAGGGGGTACATACGATTTTGAATATTTAAAAAAATGTTTTCGTGACGTTGGTTTCTTAGATATTTACAAGAGGCATTTATTAAAAAAAAAAAAAATGAAAAAAGTTTCTTTATATGCACAAGTAATGTAAAGTAGATCACATGTTGCAGAAATGTTAAAAATGGACAGAATTGTTCGCACAAATTGAAAGTCACGAAATAATACTTTTTTAACAAGATCAAATAGATATGGTGAAGAACTAGTCGACTTTCTTAATTTCAAAGGCACGGGTTTTAGTTGTTAATAATATTTGATTACTCGTTGATTGTAATGTTGGCGTCGTTTCGTGTTAGGTGTCCAATATGTCCGAGGGCAACAGCAGCAGTTCCAGTACACCGTGCACGCCGTTCCCGCCAGGTGGCTCTGTGGTGCCGACCACCACTAGTACGTGGCCCAATCTGCAGGAGAGCATGCAGTTCGAACGGGCCGCCTCAGCTATCATTAACGATCGACCACATACTATATCATCAGGTATACCAGTGGTCTTCAAATTTAACGTTCGATAATGTAGATTGGGATATAATGTTTAGAATCTTAAAATAAATGGGAATACATTATTTCTCAGTCTATATAAACATCAAACTGGTCTAGTTAGAATTGAGGGCGAAGAAGAGGTGGCAAGAATAGGAAAGGGAGTCAGACAGGGATGTACAATTTTGAGGAAACCTCTGTAGAGATAATCAAACAACTTATGGAGCATATATCTATTTATGTCAAATATTACTATACTCTAGAGTAAAGTGATTTATTATTATTTATTGGTTCGCCCACAATTATCTAAATGCTAATTTAATGCTATCTAAATCATTATTGTAAGTATACTTTATAAATGTGCAATTCCTCACATAAATTATATATTTCTGTATGGTGAATTTTTTAATAATACGCACTTCATCACATGTAATTACCTCGGTAATACATCAGTGGAAGATGCGATTCTTTTATTATCTAGTCTATTATATTTGTCTAGCATATGAGAAGGGTGTACACCACCAACGTCCCGCCTTAACAGTATACACCTTCCAATCACCCACCACCGACATTCCGATCGACACTTTATGCATGGACGGTGGCGACAACTGCACCACACCCACAAGTGCACCAGACACGCCAGCGTTGGCGACAACACCCACGGCGAACACAATGCCCCCACCGCCCGGTTCACCGCGCAGTCTGCGCAGCGGCATCCAGGTAGCCAAGCCACCGTTGCCCACGCGCTGTAGCTCACTGGAACGGCCCTCCGTGCCCGCGAAGAGTCTCAGCGGTATAGGTGGCGTTCGTGTGCTGCCAGCCGGGGCGATGCAACTGCTGGAACAGAAGGCGGCCGCTGCGGCTGCTAGCAATGCCGAATATAAAGTGGCCAAACCAATGGCGTTGCCCCCGCATATAGCTAAAGGTGAGTATTTGCCTGATAGTGATGATTTTTGATATAGATTAGAAATATCGCTGATTGGTGCGATTAGTCAAACTATCTAGTTCAACCGACTTTTCAACTAATATTAACAATAATTAATCTTTAATATTGTATAAGAATTACGTTAGATTCTAATTAGTGTTAATTTTCGAACGTTAGCCGCATTGCCGCAACCAACGTACGTGAACATGCACGAACTGGCATCCATGGCCGCTAGTAAAGCGCACGAAATGTCTTTACCGCCGCCATCTTCAACTGCGGGCGTTGATGCAACCGTGGTAACGCCAGCTGCTGCAGCAACTTCTGTTGTTACAACGTCTTCGGTGGCCACACCGCCCGACCCCTCCACCGAAAGCAGCAACAGTGAATCATCTCTGGAATCGTCCAGCGGCTACGGCAGCCAAACGACCCTTCCCTTCCCACCGGCAGATGCAGCTATTATACAGGAAAATGTCAATTGTGCTACTATACAACAGCTGGAAGGTAATTGCTGGATGGTTATTGTATTTCACGTGCTTTGTTTTTTGTTTGCGAATGTTTTTTCTTGGTTGGATAAGACACTGTTTTTAGAGATTACATTTTCTCCAAAACAGCTATTTATTACTAGCTATTAGCCAATGTAAAATTGTTTACATTGGTTAATAGCCCTGCGTTTTTAATAAAGAAATTTGTTAAAAAGACAGCTATTTAAATTATGGGTGGATTGGCAAATCTTTGTTGGGAATAAGATTTGGGGCTATCCACTGGATTATACAATAAAACTACTGAAATAATAGTTTAAAAAATAAGACTTCGTATTATATAAATGATGTGAAAATTCCAAAAAAGTCCAAGAAAAGTCCAATTGAATCCAAACTTTGCTAGAATGACTAAATGCGTCTGCGCAGATGCTGCTCTTTAGTATTCTAGCCAAAACAGTATTGCTAGTAGTATGTTTTCTTAGCTTTGCGTAATCGTATTTTAGCTTTTGCATGTTTGTATGTAGTTGAAACGTCTGATTATATTTAAGTTCTAATTAAACATTGAATGTACATTTCTTTTTTAATAATTCGTAGATATTCACGAAGATAGTGCTTTAATAATATTAGTTCAAAGCCAATAAGTTGCTTTCATGTTTATACTACATTTATACTATAATTACCTAACTAGTTAAAATAATGCATGTGTATGGAGATTCCGCACAAAAATCCAACGCATTAACTCATAAATTCTACACACTACCTCCTACATTAGCTATTACATACTACATTTAAAGAAGAGCGCAAGGATCTCGTATACAAGCTCATTATTTTCGTCCTTAATCGAAACTTCTGAGAAGCTTTCGCTTTTTTTGCACAATCGCCGAAAAGAATGATTATCAACAAAAATAGAAAGAAATACTCGGAAGATTTGATGATATCCACTTGTCGAAATATCTTTGCACGTTCGTTTATTGTGTGTTAGTTTGTTGAAGAGTTTGTTGTTACATGTGTGCGTAGACATAGACGCTGTGAAATACTGCACTCTGCCACGTCCAGGAACGACTTTCGGCACCAATCTGGACCGTAGGCGTCCATTGTCCATGACAGGTAATACCTTAATTAATTAACCTTTCAAGACCCAATTCAATTGGTATATTTGTTCCTACATGTATTGGTGGAAATAGATTAGATACACACTTTTTTTTTACTGTTATTTATTGTATTTTAAAAATTATCACTACGGTGTTAAATTATAATATAGAATATCACCTAAATACCGTAACTCAAAGCATTAAGTAGCTAGATGTACATTCGGTGATATTCTATATTATTATTTATTGTAGATTATTAAATGGGTTTTATTATTTTTTAACAAATTTATCATTCTCTTTGGAGACGCCAGTTAGTATCTTAGAATATTCTAAAACTTGATAATGTCTTAATAGCACGCAACTATAGTCGTCTCTTATTTAATAAGTTTTGGTGATATAAAAACAAAGTAACCGAAAACAATTATTTAATATATTTAAATTAAGCAATGCGCTTAATAGCAGTGGTTCTAAAACTTCCATAAAGACGCTTCAACCCGAATTAAGATTCATTACACTGCCTAATACTACCACACTGTTAATTCTGATATCTAATCAAATGTGGTATTGAATATATATAATATTGCAGCGGTATATTCCGGAGGAACTCTTCGTCCATTGCTACGCCGCAGCTCCATCCAATCGAACAAGCCGCCGCCGCCCATCCGCCGCACCGCCTCTATAACAAACGCGAACCGACCTCTGACACCCGTCGAGCACTTGCCGCCACCGCCCGCCTTCCTCTTGGAGCCCAATAACGTCACCTTTAATGCGAATGTCGCTACAGCACAGCAGAACAGCGGCAACAACAGTACCAGTGGCGGATCCGCCGGTTCCGGTGGATCCAGCACCCCCAAGCCGACAACGGGCGTCAATGTGGCGGAAACCATAAAGGCATTGACCGAGCAGAGACACACACCGGCTAGTCCGAATGCCATGCGACGTACGGCCTCGCAATCTATATATCAGCCCACTGGGCTGCAGCAACACTTCCAGCAGCACCTGAATTTCCAGCAACAGCAGCATCATCTGTCCAGGTATTTATTTATTTACATAGTTGGAAGCCCGAAACAGCGCAAAGCACCATGTACGGTCTCGCGATTTATACATTTAAAAAATAAGCATGTTAAGAACAACGCAATTCAATTGAAATAAAATAAACGAAAACTCTGGATTATAGTAAATGGTAATGCAACTCGTATTGCATTTCGTAATAAACTTAATTCACTTTAAGAATTTTGATCAATTTAAAAGATAATTCGGGAAAAATCAATAAAAGCCAACGTATTAATAATAATCAATAATTCTGCCTTTTGTCGGGTATTATTATGCAACTCATTTAGTATTATATTTTGAATTAAACTTAGTTCATACTCATATATTAAGAAAACTCAATGCAGAATTTAGCAAAATTTAGCGAAAAAAGACTGACTAATGTAACTTGTTACAAATGATGAATTTAAAATTAGTTTACAATGTAGTTTACAATATTACAAGAATGGTTTAAAGATTCTCGCGAAAAGAGTTCTCTTTATCATAAAATATGATGTAAAAAGGAAGCTAATAAGGTTGCTTCATAAAAAAAGATTGGTGAGTGAATAGATAAATCGATTATTTGGCAGAATTGTTGATTGCTAATTAAATAGATAGTAGATATCTATTTATAAGACAAGAAGATATTTACAGTAGTGAATATCTACTTCAGAAGTAAATATCTACACTACTGCACTAAGAAAGTTAATTAATTAGGTAAAACACTTAGTTAGTTAATTAATGAGTTATATCAAGATCAGTACATATCCGCATTACTCTTTTCAGCGGTAATTTGTCAATGTCGAGTACTTCCAGCACTGGGGCCGGTCCAGGTTCTGTGTCAATTCTTAGCTCGTTCAGCAGCGGCGGTAGCAGTTCGAATCTAGCATCTTCTTGTACTGGTACCGGCACCAAATTATCCTATGTGAGCTCAGATTCTCGGGGCGTCATTTACGCACAACCGGCAATGTTTACGCCTGGAGGCAGTCCCAGTGCCGTTAGACGCATCCATCAGCAGGCTGCCTCCCGTGCTGGCTTACGATCACAGAGTGCCGAAAGAAAATCTGAAGGTAAATTGTATAATTGTATGCAATAACATCCCTTCAGCTAAAACGAATCCCATACTATCTCCAAAATCCTAAATATTCCACTAATTTAAACAGAACACCCTATAAAACTAATAAAATCCGATCTAATCAAAACTGAATTTACTCAAAATAGCTCATAGTATATAACCGTAGCTCAAAGTAGTATATTATATATGCGCGTCGTTTTTAAAAACTGAACTTTCATCTTAATTTTATGTTTTTTTTTCAGTTTGCAATGATATTGGCATTTCAATGATATTGGCATAATATTACAACTATTATGGTGTATATTTGCTCATCTTGTTCAAATTAAAAAATATTTTATGATCTGAAATTTTCCTAAATTTCGAATCATCATCTCTTTTTTGTTTAAAATTAGGACTAACAAATTTGAAAATACAATATTATTATTAAATATAACGTTACGTTGAATCATTCAATATTTGTGTTTTCTTTATGTTTTTAAATTATACATTCATGTCCTATTTGAAATCATATACCTATTTAAAAAATGACTGCACTTAAGAAACTTCTTTCTGTTTTTGTTTTGTTTTTAAGAAAAATCGTTTGAATTATTGAAATGCGTTTTATTTTTTATGATGGTAGGTCCAGGTGGTGTTGGATCGAATTTCATTGCCGCACTAAGTGCCAAACTGGCGCCGAATTTGAGTCCACGTAGCGGTAGAAGACACAGCGACGACTTGATTCGTTCGCCAGGCAACGCCGTGGGTTTGGCGGCGCAACAACCCAAACCGATAGTGCAGAAGGGGCCCGGGCACGCTTTCCTCGAATCCCTTAATGCTAAATTGACTAACCAGCACAATTTAACAACACCGCAAAGAGCCACCAAGATCCGTCAGATTATCAACAGTAAAACACTGGTGAGTTTTATAGTATTTCGAACCAAATGTTTTGCAAACTCTTATTGCCAAATAAGAAAATTTCAGAACCAAACCGTTTTGAAATAATCGATTATTATTTGTTTCAATAAATTTTACAATTAGTAATATCCTTCGTAATTAAATAATATATCTTCAATTAGAAGGCATAATTAATTAAACGCTTGGATTTGTATTGGCAAATAATTTATAAAAACAAAATGGCATTAAAATAATGTGACTAATTAAATCGTGATTATTAAATGCGTAGCCCGATCCCAAGCTTTGCCACGACTCATTAATGGATCAGATAAAGCGAGGGGCAACATTGAAGAGGGCCAAAATAATTAATGACCGCTCAGCACCGAAAATCTACTAGAAACTTGTTTAGTCTGCGAAATAAACAACTGAAATGGTGGAAATAAAGGTTGCGATTCCCTCAGTTAGCATCAAGGACAATACTATATCGTTATTATTCCTATTTCCGCTTTATATGAGGCGTAAACGCTCGTAATTGTAAAACGAATCAAATAACATTCGAATTGAAAAATATCAAATTACACTATTTTCCATTCTAAAAAATATATTGCGCATTTACATAATTATAAGTTAATACTGCTCTATGCTCCACACAGGTTGATTCAATATCGATGCCTATTCAAGAGACCTCATTTATAATAATATATATAAAGATTAATTTTTACAAAATCGTTCAGTTTATATATTTGACAAACTGTTTTCTGTAGTTTTTTTTATATATATATAAACAAACCTCTAGGATAGTAATTGAAATTCAATCAACCTAATCGAGAGAAACACGTGTAGAAAATTATAAATTATAATATAATAACGATGACTTCAATAAAAAATGTCTTCTGTACATTCCAGCAATTGCTGTAAGTATTTTAAATAGCCACATAATTCATCGTTTAAATGGAAGTTAGAATTTCAATGTTTCTTTCTTTCTTTCTAAACACTACTTTTCATAAATTTCAAAAATTGAAGAAAAACTAAATGATGAATGCGACTTCATAAATTCAATTATTTTTATAATGTTATCGTTAGTGAAGAGGCAAATAATAATAATGAAATTACGCCAAGAACAATTGTCTATTATAGTTGCAATTAGCTACTTGTAATACGTCCAGGATTTTATAGTTGACTGAATATTATTTTTTTAAGAGCTTTAGATAAGTAATGCATGTTTATATTGATGTCGAAATTGTATGCTGTCAATAGTAAGTCCTTATAATTGTCTAGAGAATTTATTATTTCAGCTTAACTTGAATTTTTTTAATTATAAGCCGTTTTTACCATCAAACTTAATTTTGAATTAAAACTAGTAGTAATTATATACACTTATGTTATTATTTTTAACTCTAAATTATTTTAGAGAAACTTTTAATTTTAGCATCAGCAAGTTGCTTCTTCTGTCTGAACGTTTACAGTGGATTCCATAAAATGACAATTTTCGAAATATTTGTCCAATATTATTATAAATTTATACTTTTAATATAACGAAAGAGATTATTAACAATTTTAATTAATTGCTTTCTGGAATTTTCAAGTATAGACAACACTTATTTTTACATATGACACATTAATATTTTATGCGTTAACTTGCATATTTTAATCTTCTTGATTATTGCGATATTAAAAGTGTACTCAAAATTTTAATCTTCATATCAGATCAAAATCTATGAATATTTACATAACTTCATGTATGACTAGATCCTAACTTCGTACCTTATACTTTTAATTATGGCAAAGAAATAAATGGTTATAAAAGAATATGTCATGTAAATAATGTATTAATCAATAATTTCACTAAAAAAATCACAATGTAGGTATACGGTATTTATTATGTAGTGTATGTATGAGACTGTTGTCAATATTGACAATTATTAATATGGATAATATTTACACTTCATCTGATTTGTGTTGTGTACAAGAAAAAAATAAATTTAAAAAAGTCCTTCGAAACAATATAATTTTAATTGCTATTCAAATTTACTCTAAACGATTATTTAAGGTCCTTCAACTATCGACGATTTTTTAAAAACTTTTCCCGTTTCAACTGAAAACCGCTAAAAATGATTTCTTGGACCAATTTGGGCTATTTTAAGCATTTTTTTTTAAATCGCCAAAAAATTGAAATATTTCAAAGGAATATATACACGACTTTTTCACTTTTTTCGACGATAATTTCAACTTTTTCCGTTTGAACCGGAAATCAGTAAAATATAGTTTTAAGACAATTTATAGCCATTTTGCATTGTTTTGGACAGCATTTGTTAAACTTTGACCAAAATCGCCAAAAAAATCGAAATAGTTCAAAGGTATATATACACGACTTTTTCACTTTTTTCGACGATAATTTCAACTTTTTCCATTTGAACCGGAAATCAGTAAAATATAGTTTTAAGACGATTTATAGCCATTTTGCATTGTTTTGGACAGCACTTGTTAAACTTTGACAAAAATCGCCAAAAAAATCGGAATATTTCAAAGGTATATATACACGACTTTTTCACTTTTTTCGACGGTTATTTCAACTTTTTCCGTTTGAACCGGAAATCAGTAAAATAGAGTTTTAAGACGATTAATAGCCATTTTGCATTGTTTTGGACAGCATTTGTTAAACTTTGACCAAAATCGCCAAAAAAATCGGAATATTTCAAAGGTATATATACACGACTTTTTCACTTTTTTCGACGGTTATTTCAACTTTTTCCGTTTGAACCGGAAATCAGTAAAATAGAGTTTTAAGACGATTAATAGCCATTTTGCATTGTTTTGGGCAGCACTTGTTAAACTTTGACCAAAATCGCTAAAAAAATCGGAATATTTCAAAGGTATATATACACGACTTTTTCACTTTTTTCGACGGTTATTTCAACTTTTTCCGTTTGAACCGGAAATCAGTAAAATAGAGTTTTAAGACGATTAATAGCCATTTTGCATTGTTTTGGGCAGCACTTGTTAAACTTTGACAAAAATCGCCAAAAAAATCGGAATATTTCAAAGGTATATATACACGACTTTTTCACTTTTTTCGACGGTTATTTCAACTTTTTCCGTTTGAACCGGAAATCAGTAAAATAGAGTTTTAAGACGATTAATAGCCATTTTGCATTGTTTTGGACAGCATTTGTTAAACTTTGACCAAAATCGCCAAAAAAATCGGAATATTTCAAAGGTATATATACACGACTTTTTCACTTTTTTCGACGGTTATTTCAACTTTTTCCGTTTGAACCGGAAATCAGTAAAATAGAGTTTTAAGACGATTAATAGCCATTTTGCATTGTTTTGGGCAGCACTTGTTAAACTTTGACAAAAATCGCCAAAAAAATCGGAATATTTCAAAGGTATATACACGACTTTTTCACTTTTTTCGACGGTTATTTCAACTTTTTCCGTTTGAACCGGAAATCAGTAAAATAGAGTTTTAAGACGATTAATAGCCATTTTGCATTATTTTGGGCAGCATTTGTTAAACTTTGACCAAAATCGCCAAAAAAATCGGAATATTTCAAAGGTATATATACACGACTTTTTCACTTTTTTCGACGGTTATTTCAACTTTTTCCGTTTGAACCGGAAATCAGTAAAATAGAGTTTTAAGACGATTAATAGCCATTTTGCATTGTTTTGGGCAGCACTTGTTAAACTTTGACAAAAATCGCCAAAAAAATCGGAATATTTCAAAGGTATATATACACGACTTTTTCACTTTTTTCGACGGTTATTTCAACTTTTTCCGTTTGAACCGGAAATCAGTAAAATAGAGTTTTAAGACGATTAATAGCCATTTTGCATTGTTTTGGACAGCATTTGTTAAACTTTGACCAAAATCGCCAAAAAAATCGGAATATTTCAAAGGTATATATACACGACTTTTTCACTTTTTTCGACGGTTATTTCAACTTTTTCCGTTTGAACCGGAAATCAGTAAAATAGAGTTTTAAGACGATTAATAGCCATTTTGCATTGTTTTGGGCAGCACTTGTTAAACTTTGACAAAAATCGCCAAAAAAATCGGAATATTTCAAAGGTGTATATACACGACTTTTTCACTTTTTTCGACGGTTATTTCAACTTTTTCCGTTTGAACCGGAAATCAGTAAAATAGAGTTTTAAGACGATTAATAGCCATTTTGCATTGTTTTGGGCAGCATTTGTTAAACTTTGACAAAAATCGCCAAAAAAATCGGAATATTTCAAAGGTATATATACACGACTTTTTCACTTTTTTCGACGGTTATTTCAACTTTTTCCGTTTGAACCGGAAATCAGTAAAATAGAGTTTTAAGACGATTAATAGCCATTTTGCATTGTTTTGGGCAGCATTTGTTAAACTTTGACCAAAATCGCCAAAAAAATCGGAATATTTCAAAGGTGTATATACACGACTTTTTCACTTTTTTCGACGGTTATTTCAACTTTTTCCGTTTGAACCGGAAATCAGTAAAATAGAGTTTTAAGACGATTAATAGCCATTTTGCATTGTTTTGGGCAGCACTTGTTAAACTTTGACAAAAATCGCCAAAAAAATCGGAATATTTCAAAGGTATATATACACGACTTTTTCACTTTTTTCGACGGTTATTTCAACTTTTTCCGTTTGAACCGGAAATCAGTAAAATAGAGTTTTAAGACGATTAATAGCCATTTTGCATTGTTTTGGGCAGCATTTGTTAAACTTTGACCAAAATCGCCAAAAAAATCGGAATATTTCAAAGGTATATATACACGACTTTTTCACTTTTTTCGACGGTTATTTCAACTTTTTCCGTTTGAACCGGAAATCAGTAAAATAGAGTTTTAAGACGATTAATAGCCATTTTGCATTGTTTTGGGCAGCACTTGTTAAACTTTGACAAAAATCGCCAAAAAAATCGGAATATTTCAAAGGTATATATACACGACTTTTTCACTTTTTTCGACGGTTATTTCAACTTTTTCCGTTTGAACCGGAAATCAGTAAAATAGAGTTTTAAGACGATTAATAGCCATTTTGCATTGTTTTGGACAGCATTTGTTAAACTTTGACCAAAATCGCCAAAAAAATCGGAA
This sequence comes from Leptodirus hochenwartii, assembly GCA_947310635.1. Lineage (NCBI taxonomy): Eukaryota > Metazoa > Arthropoda > Insecta > Coleoptera > Leiodidae > Leptodirus > Leptodirus hochenwartii. The sequence goes on from OX371188.1 coordinate 6,748,612, forward strand.
TATTTCAAAGGTATATATACACGACTTTTTCACTTTTTTCGACGGTTATTTCAACTTTTTCCGTTTGAACCGGAAATCAGTAAAATAGAGTTTTAAGACGATTAATAGCCATTTTGCATTGTTTTGGGCAGCACTTGTTAAACTTTGACAAAAATCGCCAAAAAAATCGGAATATTTCAAAGGTGTATATACACGACTTTTTCACTTTTTTCGACGGTTATTTCAACTTTTTCCGTTTGAACCGGAAATCAGTAAAATAGAGTTTTAAGACGATTAATAGCCATTTTGCATTGTTTTGGGCAGCATTTGTTAAACTTTGACAAAAATCGCCAAAAAAATCGGAATATTTCAAAGGTATATATACACGACTTTTTCACTTTTTTCGACGGTTATTTCAACTTTTTCCGTTTGAACCGGAAATCAGTAAAATAGAGTTTTAAGACGATTAATAGCCATTTTGCATTGTTTTGGGCAGCATTTGTTAAACTTTGACCAAAATCGCCAAAAAAATCGGAATATTTCAAAGGTGTATATACACGACTTTTTCACTTTTTTCGACGGTTATTTCAACTTTTTCCGTTTGAACCGGAAATCAGTAAAATAGAGTTTTAAGACGATTAATAGCCATTTTGCATTGTTTTGGGCAGCACTTGTTAAACTTTGACAAAAATCGCCAAAAAAATCGGAATATTTCAAAGGTATATATACACGACTTTTTCACTTTTTTCGACGGTTATTTCAACTTTTTCCGTTTGAACCGGAAATCAGTAAAATAGAGTTTTAAGACGATTAATAGCCATTTTGCATTGTTTTGGACAGCATTTGTTAAACTTTGACCAAAATCGCCAAAAAAATCGAAATATTTCAAAGGTATATATACACGACTTTTTCACTTTTTTCGACGGTTATTTCAACTTTTTCCATTTGAACCGGAAATCCGTAAAATAGAGTTTTAAGACAATTTATAGCCATTTTGCATTGTTTTGGACAGCATTTGTTAAACTTTGACCAAAATCGCCAAAAAAATCGGAATATTTCAAAGGTATATATACACGACTTTTTCACTTTTTTCGACGGTTATTTCAACTTTTTCCGTTTGAACCGGAAATCAGTAAAATAGAGTTTTAAGACGATTAATAGCCATTTTGCATTGTTTTGGACAGCATTTGTCAAACTTTGACCAAAATCGCCAAAAAAATCGAAATATTTCAAAGGTATATATACACGACTTTTTCACTTTTTTCGACGGTTATTTCAACTTTTTCCATTTGAACCGGAAATCCGTAAAATAGAGTTTTAAGACAATGTATAGCCATTTTGCATTGTTTTGGACAGCATTTGTTAAACTTTGACCAAAATCGCCAAAAAAATCGGAATATTTCAAAGGTATAATACACGACTTTTTCAGTTTTTTCGACGGTTATTTCAACTTTTTCCGTTTGAACCGGAAATCAGTAAAATAGAGTTTTAAGACGATTAATAGCCATTTTGCATTGTTTTGGACAGCATTTGTTAAACTTTGACCAAAATCGCCAAAAAAATCGGAATATTTCAAAGGTATATATACACGACTTTTTCAGTTTTTTCGACGGTTATTTCAACTTTTTCCGTTTGAACCGGAAATCAGTAATTTAGAGTTTTAAGACGATTAATAGCCATTTTGCATTATTTTGGACAGCATTTGTTAAACTTTGACAAAAATCGCCAAAAAAATCGGAATATTTCAAAGGTATATATACACGACTTTTTCACTTTTTTCAACGGTTATTTCAACTTTTTCCGTTTGAACCGGAAATCAGTAATTTAGAGTTTTAAGACGATTAATAGCCATTTTGCATTATTTTGGACAGCATTTGTTAAACTTTGACCAAAATCGCCAAAAAAATCGGAATATTTCAAAGGTATATATACACGACTTTTTCAGTTTTTTCGACGGTTATTTCAACTTTTTCCGTTTGAACCGGAAATCAGTAAAATAGAGTTTTAAGACGATTAATAGCCATTTTGCATTGTTTTGGACAGCATTTGTTAAACTTTGACAAAAATCGCCAAAAAAATCGGAATATTTCAAAGGTATATATACACGACTTTTTCACTTTTTTCGACGGTTATTTCAACTTTTTCCGTTTGAACCGGAAATCAGTAATTTAGAGTTTTAAGACGATTAATAGCCATTTTGCATTGTTTTGGACAGCATTTGTTAAACTTTGACAAAAATCGCCAAAAAAATCGGAATATTTCAAAGGTATATATACACGACTTTTTCACTTTTTTCGACGGTTATTTCAACTTTTTCCGTTTGAACCGGAAATCAGTAAAATAGAGTTTTAAGACGATTTATAGCCATTTTGCATTGTTTTGGGCAGCACTTGTTAAACTTTGACCAAAATCGCCAAAAAAATCGGAATATTTCAAAGGTATATATACACGACTTTTTCAGTTTTTTCGACGGTTATTTCAACTTTTTCCGTTTGAACCGGAAATCAGTAAAATAGAGTTTTAAGACAATTTATAGCCATTTTGCATTGTTTTGGACAGCATTTGTTAAACTTTGACCAAAATCGCCAAAAAAATCGGAATATTTCAAAGGTATATATACACGACTTTTTCAGTTTTTTCGACGGTTATTTCAACTTTTTCCGTTTGAACCGGAAATCAGTAAAATAGAGTTTTAAGACGATTAATAGCCATTTTGCATTGTTTTGGACAGCATTTGTTAAACTTTGACAAAAATCGCCAAAAAAATCGGAATATTTCAAAGGTATATATACACGACTTTTTCACTTTTTTCGACGGTTATTTCAACTTTTTCCGTTTGAACCGGAAATCAGTAATTTAGAGTTTTAAGACGATTAATAGCCATTTTGCATTGTTTTGGACAGCATTTGTTAAACTTTGACAAAAATCGCCAAAAAAATCGGAATATTTCAAAGGTATATATACACGACTTTTTCACTTTTTTCGACGGTTATTTCAACTTTTTCCGTTTGAACCGGAAATCAGTAAAATAGAGTTTTAAGACGATTTATAGCCATTTTGCATTGTTTTGGGCAGCACTTGTTAAACTTTGACCAAAATCGCCAAAAAAATCGGAATATTTCAAAGGTATATATACACGACTTTTTCAGTTTTTTCGACGGTTATTTCAACTTTTTCCGTTTGAACCGGAAATCAGTAAAATAGAGTTTTAAGACAATTTATAGCCATTTTGCATTGTTTTGGACAGCATTTGTTAAACTTTGACCAAAATCGCCAAAAAAATCGGAATATTTCAAAGGTATATATACACGACTTTTTCAGTTTTTTCGACGGTTATTTCAACTTTTTCCGTTTGAACCGGAAATCAGTAAAATAGAGTTTTAAGACGATTAATAGCCATTTTGCATTGTTTTGGACAGCATTTGTTAAACTTTGACCAAAATCGCCAAAAAAATCGGAATATTTCAAAGGTATATATACACGACTTTTTCAGTTTTTTCGACGGTTATTTCAACTTTTTCCGTTTGAACCGGAAATCAGTAAAATAGAGTTTTAAGACGATTAATAGCCATTTTGCATTGTTTTGGACAGCATTTGTTAAACTTTGACCAAAATCGCCAAAAAAATCGGAATATTTCAAAGGTATATATACACGACTTTTTCAGTTTTTTCGACGGTTATTTCAACTTTTTCCGTTTGAACCGGAAATCAGTAAAATAGAGTTTTATGACAATTTATAGCCATTTTGCATTGTTTTGGACAGCATTTGTTAAACTTTGACCAAAATCGCCAAAAAAATCGGAATATTTCAAAGGTATATATACACGACTTTTTCAGTTTTTTCGACGGTTATTTCAACTTTTTCCGTTTGAACCGGAAATCAGTAATTTAGAGTTTTAAGACGATTAATAGCCATTTTGCATTGTTTTGGACAGCATTTGTTAAACTTTGACAAAAATCGCCAAAAAAATCGGAATATTTCAAAGGTATATATACACGACTTTTTCACTTTTTTCAACGGTTATTTCAACTTTTTCCGTTTGAACCGGAAATCAGTAAAATAGAGTTTTAAGACGATTAATAGCCATTTTGCATTGTTTTGGACAGCATTTGTTAAACTTTGACCAAAATCGCCAAAAAAATCGGAATATTTCAAAGATATATATACACGACTTTTTCAGTTTTTTCGACGGTTATTTCAACTTTTTCCGTTTGAACCGGAAATCAGTAAAATAGAGTTTTAAGACGATTAATAGCCATTTTGCATTGTTTTGGACAGCATTTGTTAAACTTTGACAAAAATCGCCAAAAAAATCGGAATATTTCAAAGGTATATTATATACACGACTTTTTCACTTTTTTCGACGGTTATTTCAACTTTTTCCGTTTGAACCGGAAATCAGTAAAATAGAGTTTTAAGACGATTTATAGCCATTTTGCATTGTTTTGGACAGCATTTGTTAAACTTTGACCAAAATCGCCAAAAAAATCGAAATAGTTCAAAGGTATATATACACGACTTTTTCACTTTTTTCGACGATAATTTCAACTTTTTCCATTTGAACCGGAAATCAGTAAAATATAGTTTTAAGACGATTTATAGCCATTTTGCATTGTTTTGGACAGCATTTGTTAAACTTTGACCAAAATCGCCAAAAAAATCGAAATATTTCAAAGGTATATATACACGACTTTTTCACTTTTTTTCGACGGTTATTTCAACTTTTTCCGTTTGAACCGGAAATCAGTAAAATAGAGTTTTAAGACGATTAATAGCCATTTTGCATTGTTTTGGGCAGCACTTGTTAAACTTTGACAAAAATCGCCAAAAAAATCGGAATATTTCAAAGGTATATATACACGACTTTTTCACTTTTTTCGACGGTTATTTCAACTTTTTCCGTTTGAACCGGAAATCAGTAAAATAGAGTTTTAAGACGATTAATAGCCATTTTGCATTGTTTTGGACAGCATTTGTTAAACTTTGACCAAAATCGCCAAAAAAATCGGAATATTTCAAAGGTATATATACACGACTTTTTCACTTTTTTCGACGGTTATTTCAACTTTTTCCGTTTGAACCGGAAATCAGTAAAATAGAGTTTTAAGACGATTAATAGCCATTTTGCATTGTTTTGGGCAGCACTTGTTAAACTTTGACCAAAATCGCCAAAAAAATCGGAATATTTCAAAGGTATATATACACGACTTTTTCAGTTTTTTCGACGGTTATTTCAACTTTTTCCGTTTGAACCGGAAATCAGTAAAATAGAGTTTTAAGACAATTTATAGCCATTTTGCATTGTTTTGGACAGCATTTGTTAAACTTTGACCAAAATCGCCAAAAAAATCGGAATATTTCAAAGGTATAATACACGACTTTTTCAGTTTTTTCGACGGTTATTTCAACTTTTTCCGTTTGAACCGGAAATCAGTAAAATAGAGTTTTAAGACGATTAATAGCCATTTTGCATTGTTTTGGACAGCATTTGTTAAACTTTGACCAAAATCGCCAAAAAAATCGGAATATTTCAAAGGTATATATACACGACTTTTTCAGTTTTTTCGACGGTTATTTCAACTTTTTCCGTTTGAACCGGAAATCAGTAATTTAGAGTTTTAAGACGATTAATAGCCATTTTGCATTATTTTGGACAGCATTTGTTAAACTTTGACAAAAATCGCCAAAAAAATCGGAATATTTCAAAGGTATATATACACGACTTTTTCACTTTTTTCAACGGTTATTTCAACTTTTTCCGTTTGAACCGGAAATCAGTAATTTAGAGTTTTAAGACGATTAATAGCCATTTTGCATTATTTTGGACAGCATTTGTTAAACTTTGACCAAAATCGCCAAAAAAATCGGAATATTTCAAAGGTATATATACACGACTTTTTCAGTTTTTTCGACGGTTATTTCAACTTTTTCCGTTTGAACCGGAAATCAGTAAAATAGAGTTTTAAGACGATTAATAGCCATTTTGCATTGTTTTGGACAGCATTTGTTAAACTTTGACAAAAATCGCCAAAAAAATCGGAATATTTAAAAGGTATATATACACGACTTTTTCACTTTTTTCGACGGTTATTTCAACTTTTTCCGTTTGAACCGGAAATCAGTAATTTAGAGTTTTAAGACGATTAATAGCCATTTTGCATTGTTTTGGACAGCATTTGTTAAACTTTGACAAAAATCGCCAAAAAAATCGGAATATTTCAAAGGTATATATACACGACTTTTTCACTTTTTTCGACGGTTATTTCAACTTTTTCCGTTTGAACCGGAAATCAGTAAAATAGAGTTTTAAGACGATTTATAGCCATTTTGCATTGTTTTGGGCAGCACTTGTTAAACTTTGACCAAAATCGCCAAAAAAATCGGAATATTTCAAAGGTATATATACACGACTTTTTCAGTTTTTTCGACGGTTATTTCAACTTTTTCCGTTTGAACCGGAAATCAGTAAAATAGAGTTTTAAGACAATTTATAGCCATTTTGCATTGTTTTGGACAGCATTTGTTAAACTTTGACCAAAATCGCCAAAAAAATCGGAATATTTCAAAGGTATATATACACGACTTTTTCAGTTTTTTCGACGGTTATTTCAACTTTTTCCGTTTGAACCGGAAATCAGTAAAATAGAGTTTTAAGACGATTAATAGCCATTTTGCATTGTTTTGGACAGCATTTGTTAAACTTTGACAAAAATCGCCAAAAAAATCGGAATATTTCAAAGGTATATATACACGACTTTTTCACTTTTTTCGACGGTTATTTCAACTTTTTCCGTTTGAACCGGAAATCAGTAATTTAGAGTTTTAAGACGATTAATAGCCATTTTGCATTGTTTTGGACAGCATTTGTTAAACTTTGACAAAAATCGCCAAAAAAATCGGAATATTTCAAAGGTATATATACACGACTTTTTCACTTTTTTCGACGGTTATTTCAACTTTTTCCGTTTGAACCGGAAATCAGTAAAATAGAGTTTTAAGACGATTTATAGCCATTTTGCATTGTTTTGGGCAGCACTTGTTAAACTTTGACCAAAATCGCCAAAAAAATGGGAATATTTCAAAGGTATATATACACGACTTTTTCAGTTTTTTCGACGGTTATTTCAACTTTTTCCGTTTGAACCGGAAATCAGTAAAATAGAGTTTTAAGACAATTTATAGCCATTTTGCATTGTTTTGGACAGCATTTGTTAAACTTTGACCAAAATCGCCAAAAAAATCGGAATATTTCAAAGGTATATATACACGACTTTTTCAGTTTTTTCGACGGTTATTTCAACTTTTTCCGTTTGAACCGGAAATCAGTAAAATAGAGTTTTAAGACGATTAATAGCCATTTTGCATTGTTTTGGACAGCATTTGTTAAACTTTGACCAAAATCGCCAAAAAAATCGGAATATTTCAAAGGTATATATACACGACTTTTTCAGTTTTTTCGACGGTTATTTCAACTTTTTCCGTTTGAACCGGAAATCAGTAAAATAGAGTTTTAAGACGATTAATAGCCATTTTGCATTGTTTTGGACAGCATTTGTTAAACTTTGACCAAAATCGCCAAAAAAATCGGAATATTTCAAAGGTATATATACACGACTTTTTCAGTTTTTTCGACGGTTATTTCAACTTTTTCCGTTTGAACCGGAAATCAGTAAAATAGAGTTTTAAGACGATTAATAGCCATTTTGCATTGTTTTGGACAGCATTTGTTAAACTTTGACAAAAATCGCCAAAAAAATCGGAATATTTCAAAGGTATATATACACGACTTTTTCACTTTTTTCGACGGTTATTTCAACTTTTTCCGTTTGAACCGGAAATCAGTAATTTAGAGTTTTAAGACGATTAATAGCCATTTTGCATTGTTTTGGACAGCATTTGTTAAACTTTGACAAAAATCGCCAAAAAAATCGGAATATTTCAAAGGTATATATACACGACTTTTTCACTTTTTTCGACGGTTATTTCAACTTTTTCCGTTTGAACCGGAAATCAGTAAAATAGAGTTTTAAGACGATTTATAGCCATTTTGCATTGTTTTGGGCAGCACTTGTTAAACTTTGACCAAAATCGCCAAAAAAATCGGAATATTTCAAAGGTATATATACACGACTTTTTCAGTTTTTTCGACGGTTATTTCAACTTTTTCCGTTTGAACCGGAAATCAGTAAAATAGAGTTTTAAGACAATTTATAGCCATTTTGCATTGTTTTGGACAGCATTTGTTAAACTTTGACCAAAATCGCCAAAAAAATCGGAATATTTCAAAGGTATATATACACGACTTTTTCAGTTTTTTCGACGGTTATTTCAACTTTTTCCGTTTGAACCGGAAATCAGTAAAATAGAGTTTTAAGACGATTAATAGCCATTTTGCATTGTTTTGGACAGCATTTGTTAAACTTTGACCAAAATCGCCAAAAAAATCGGAATATTTCAAAGGTATATATACACGACTTTTTCAGTTTTTTCGACGGTTATTTCAACTTTTTCCGTTTGAACCGGAAATCAGTAAAATAGAGTTTTAAGACGATTAATAGCCATTTTGCATTGTTTTGGACAGCATTTGTTAAACTTTGACTAAAATCGCCAAAAAAATCGGAATATTTCAAAGGTATATATACACGACTTTTTCAGTTTTTTCGACGGTTATTTCAACTTTTTCCGTTTGAACCGGAAATCAGTAAAATAGAGTTTTATGACAATTTATAGCCATTTTGCATTGTTTTGGACAGCATTTGTTAAACTTTGACCAAAATCGCCAAAAAAATCGGAATATTTCAAAGGTATATATACACGACTTTTTCACTTTTTTCGACGGTTATTTCAACTTTTTCCGTTTGAACCGGAAATCAGTAAAATAGAGTTTTAAGACGATTAATAGCCATTTTGCATTGTTTTGGACAGCATTTGTTAAACTTTGACCAAAATCGCCAAAAAAATCGGAATATTTCAAAGGTATATATACACGACTTTTTCAGTTTTTTCGACGGTTATTTCAACTTTTTCCGTTTGAACCGGAAATCAGTAAAATAGAGTTTTAAGACGATTAATAGCCATTTTGCATTGTTTTGGACAGCATTTGTTAAACTTTGACCAAAATCGCCAAAAAAATCGGAATATTTCAAAGGTATATATACACGACTTTTTCACTTTTTTCGACGGTTATTTCAACTTTTTCCGTTTGAACCGGAAATCAGTAAAATAGAGTTTTAAGACAATTTATAGCCATTTTGCATTGTTTTGGACAGCATTTGTTAAACTTTGACCAAAATCGCCAAAAAAATCGGAATATTTCAAAGGTATAATACACGACTTTTTCAGTTTTTTCGACGGTTATTTCAACTTTTTCCGTTTGAACCGGAAATCAGTAAAATAGAGTTTTAAGACAATTTATAGCCATTTTGCATTGTTTTGGACAGCATTTGTTAAACTTTGACCAAAATCGCCAAAAAAATCGGAATATTTCAAAGGTATATATACACGACTTTTCACTTTTTTCGACGGTTATTTCAACTTTTTCCGTTTGAACCGGAAATCAGTAAAATAGAGTTTTAAGACGATTAATAGCCATTTTGCATTGTTTTGGGCAGCACTTGTTAAACTTTGACCAAAATCGCCAAAAAAATCGGAATATTTCAAAGGTATATATACACGACTTTTTCAATTTTTTCGACGGTTATTTCAACTTTTTCCGTTTGAACCGGAAATCAGTAAAATAGAGTTTTAAGACGATTAATAGCCATTTTGCATTGTTTTGGGCAGCACTTGTTAAACTTTGACCAAAATCGCCAAAAAAATCGGAATATTTCAAAGGTATATATACACGACTTTTTCACTTTTTTCGACGGTTATTTCAACTTTTTCCGTTTGAACCGGAAATCAGTAAAATAGAGTTTTAAGACGATTAATAGCCATTTTGCATTGTTTTGGGCAGCACTTGTTAAACTTTGACCAAAATCGCCAAAAAAATCGGAATATTTCAAAGGTATATATACACGACTTTTTCATTTTTTTCGACGGTTATTTCAACTTTTTCCGTTTGAACCGGAAATCAGTAAAATAGAGTTTTAAGACGATTAATAGCCATTTTGCATTGTTTTGGACAGCATTTGTTAAACTTTGAACAAAATCGCCAAAAAAATCGAAATATTTCAAAGGTATATATACACGACTTTTTCACTTTTTTCGACGGTTATTTCAACTTTTTCCATTTGAACCGGAAATCCGTAAAATAGAGTTTTAAGACAATTTATAGCCATTTTGCATTGTTTTGGACAGCATTTGTTAAACTTTGACCAAAATCGCCAAAAAAATCGGAATATTTCAAAGGTATATATACACGACTTTTTCATTTTTTTCGACGGTTATTTCAACTTTTTCCGTTTGAACCGGAAATCAGTAAAATAGAGTTTTAAGACGATTAATAGCCATTTTGCATTGTTTTGGACAGCATTTGTTAAACTTTGACAAAAATCGCCAAAAAAATCGGAATATTTCAAAGGTATATATACACGACTTTTTCAGTTTTTTCGACGGTTATTTCAACTTTTTCCGTTTGAACCGGAAATCAGTAAAATAGAGTTTTAAGACGATTAATAGCCATTTTGCATTGTTTTGGACAGCATTTGTTAAACTTTGACAAAAATCGCCAAAAAAATCGGAATATTTCAAAGGTATATTATATACACGACTTTTTCACTTTTTTCGACGGTTATTTCAACTTTTTCCGTTTGAACCGGAAATCAGTAAAATAGAGTTTTAAGACGATTCATAGCCATTTTGCATTGTTTTGGGCAGCATTTGTTAAACTTTAACCAAAATCGCCAAAAAAATCGGAATATTTCAAAGGTATATTATATACACGACTTTTTCAGTTTTTTCGACGGTTATTTCAACTTTTTCCGTTTGAACCGCAAATCAGTAAAATAGAGTTTTAAGACAATTTATAGCCATTTTGCATTGTTTTGGACAGCATTTGTTAAACTTTGACCAAAATCGCCAAAAAAATCGGAATATTTCAAAGGTATATATACACGACTTTTTCACTTTTTTCGACGTTTATTTCAACTTTTTCCGTTTGAACCGGAAATCAGTAAAATAGAGTTTTAAGACGATTTATAGCCATTTTGCATTGTTTTGGGCAGCATTTGTTAAACTTTGACCAAAATCGCCAAAAAAATCGGAATATTTCAAAGGTATATATACACGACTTTTTCACTTTTTTCGACGGTTATTTCAACTTTTTCCGTTTGAACCGGAAATCAGTAAAATAGAGTTTTAAGACGATTAATAGCCATTTTGCATTGTTTTGGACAGCATTTGTTAAACTTTGACCAAAATCGCCAAAAAAATCGGAATATTTCAAAGGTATATATACACGACTTTTTCAGTTTTTTCGACGGTTATTTCAACTTTTTCCGTTTGAACCGGAAATCAGTAAAATAGAGTTTTAAGACGATTAATAGCCATTTTGCATTGTTTTGGACAGCATTTGTTAAACTTTGACCAAAATCGCCAAAAAAATCGGAATATTTCAAAGGTATATATACACGACTTTTTCACTTTTTTCGACGGTTATTTCAACTTTTTCCGTTTGAACCGGAAATCAGTAAAATAGAGTTTTAAGACAATTTATAGCCATTTTGCATTGTTTTGGACAGCATTTGTTAAACTTTGACCAAAATCGCCAAAAAAATCGGAATATTTCAAAGGTATATATACACGACTTTTTCAGTTTTTTCGACGGTTATTTCAACTTTTTCCGTTTGAACCGGAAATCAGTAATTTAGAGTTTTAAGACGATTAATAGCCATTTTGCATTGTTTTGGACAGCATTTGTTAAACTTTGACCAAAATCGCCAAAAAAATCGGAATATTTCAAAGGTATATATACACGACTTTTTCACTTTTTTCGACGGTTATTTCAACTTTTTCCGTTTGAACCGGAAATCAGTAAAATAGAGTTTTAAGACAATTTATAGCCATTTTGCATTGTTTTGGACAGCATTTGTTAAACTTTGACCAAAATCGCCAAAAAAATCGGAATATTTCAAAGGTATATATACACGACTTTTTCAGTTTTTTCGACGGTTATTTCAACTTTTTCCGTTTGAACCGGAAATCAGTAATTTAGAGTTTTAAGACGATTAATAGCCATTTTGCATTGTTTTGGACAGCATTTGTTAAACTTTGACAAAAATCGCCAAAAAAATCGGAATATTTCAAAGGTATATTATATACACGACTTTTTCACTTTTTTCGACGGTTATTTCAACTTTTTCCGTTTGAACCGGAAATCAGTAAAATAGAGTTTTAAGACGATTTATAGCCATTTTGCATTGTTTTGGGCAGCACTTGTTAAACTTTGACCAAAATCGCCAAAAAAATCGGAATATTTCAAAGGTATATATACACGACTTTTTCAGTTTTTTCGACGGTTATTTCAACTTTTTCCGTTTGAACCGGAAATCAGTAAAATAGAGTTTTAAGACAATTTATAGCCATTTTGCATTGTTTTGGACAGCATTTGTTAAACTTTGACCAAAATCGTCAAAAAAATCGGAATATTTCAAAGGTATATATACACGACTTTTTCACTTTTTTCGACGGTTATTTCAACTTTTTCCGTTTGAACCGGAAATCAGTAAAATAGAGTTTTAAGACGATTCATAGCCATTTTGCATTGTTTTGGGCAGCATTTGTTAAACTTTGACCAAAATCGCCAAAAAAATCGGAATATTTCAAAGGTATATATACACGACTTTTTCAGTTTTTTCGACGGTTATTTCAACTTTTTCCGTTTGAACCGCAAATCAGTAAAATAGAGATTTAAGACAATTTATAGCCATTTTGCATTGTTTTGGACAGCATTTGTTAAACTTTGACCAAAATCGCCAAAAAAATCGGAATATTTCAAAGGTATATATACACGACTTTTTCACTTTTTTCGACGGTTATTTCAACTTTTTCCGTTTGAACCGGAAATCAGTAAAATAGAGTTTTAAGACGATTAATATCCATTTTGCATTGTGTTGGACAGCATTTGTTAAACTTTGACCAAAATCGCCAAAAAAATCGGAATATTTCAAAGGTATATATACACGACTTTTTCACTTTTTTCGACGGTTATTTCAACTTTTTCCGTTTGAACCGGAAATCAGTAAAATAGAGTTTTAAGACAATTTATAGCCATTTTGCATTGTTTTGGACAGCATTTGTTAAACTTTGACCAAAATCGCCAAAAAAATCGGAATATTTCAAAGGTATATATACACGACTTTTCACTTTTTTCGACGGTTATTTCAACTTTTTCCGTTTGAACCGGAAATCAGTAAAATAGAGTTTTAAGACGATTAATAGCCATTTTGCATTGTTTTGGGCAGCACTTGTTAAACTTTGACCAAAATCGCCAAAAAAATCGGAATATTTCAAAGGTATAATACACGACTTTTCACTTTTTTCGACGGTTATTTCAACTTTTTCCGTTTGAACCGGAAATCAGTAAAATAGAGTTTTAAGACGATTAATATCCATTTTGCATTGTGTTGGACAGCATTTGTTAAACTTTGACCAAAATCGCCAAAAAAATCGGAATATTTCAAAGGTATATATACACGACTTTTCACTTTTTTCGACGGTTATTTCAACTTTTTCCGTTTGAACCGGAAATCAGTAAAATAGAGTTTTAAGACGATTAATAGCCATTTTGCATTGTTTTGGGCAGCACTTGTTAAACTTTGACCAAAATCGCCAAAAAAATCGGAATATTTCAAAGGTATAATACACGACTTTTTCACTTTTTTCGACGGTTATTTCAACTTTTTCCGTTTGAACCGGAAATCAGTAAAATAGAGTTTTAAGACGATTAATATCCATTTTGCATTGTGTTGGACAGCATTTGTTAAACTTTGACCAAAATCGCCAAAAAAATCGGAATATTTCAAAGGTATATATACACGACTTTTCACTTTTTTCGACGGTTATTTCAACTTTTTCCGTTTGAACCGGAAATCAGTAAAATAGAGTTTTAAGACGATTAATAGCCATTTTGCATTGTTTTGGGCAGCACTTGTTAAACTTTGACCAAAATCGCCAAAAAAATCGGAATATTTCAAAGGTATAATACACGACTTTTCACTTTTTTCGACGGTTATTTCAACTTTTTCCGTTTGAACCGGAAATCAGTAAAATAGAGTTTTAAGACGATTAATAGCCATTTTGCATTGTTTTGGGCAGCACTTGTTAAACTTTGACCAAAATCGCCAAAAAAATCGGAATATTTCAAAGGTATAATACACGACTTTTCACTTTTTTCGACGGTTATTTCAACTTTTTCCGTTTGAACCGGAAATCAGTAAAATAGAGTTTTAAGACGATTAATAGCCATTTTGCATTGTTTTGGGCAGCACTTGTTAAACTTTGACCAAAATCGCCAAAAAAATCGGAATATTTCAAAGGTATAATACACGACTTTTCACTTTTTTCGACGGTTATTTCAACTTTTTCCGTTTGAACCGGAAATCAGTAAAATAGAGTTTTAAGACGATTAATAGCCATTTTGCATTGTTTTGGACAGCATTTGTTAAACTTTGACCAAAATCGCCAAAAAAATCGGAATATTTCAAAGGTATATATACACGACTTTTTCATTTTTTCGACGGTTATTTCAACTTTTTCCGTTTGAACCGGAAATCAGTAAAATAGAGTTTTAAGACGATTAATAGCCATTTTGCATTGTTTTGGACAGCATTTGTTAAACTTTGACCAAAATCGCCAAAAAAATCGAAATATTTCAAAGGTATAATACACGACTTTTCACTTTTTTCGACGGTTATTTCAACTTTTTCCGTTTGAACCGGAAATCAGTAAAATAGAGTTTTAAGACGATTAATAGCCATTTTGCATTGTTTTGGGCAGCACTTGTTAAACTTTGACCAAAATCGCCAAAAAAATCGGAATATTTCAAAGGTATAATACACGACTTTTCACTTTTTTCGACGGTTATTTCAACTTTTTCCGTTTGAACCGGAAATCAGTAAAATAGAGTTTTAAGACGATTAATAGCCATTTTGCATTGTTTTGGACAGCATTTGTTAAACTTTGACCAAAATCGCCAAAAAAATCGGAATATTTCAAAGGTATATATACACGACTTTTCACTTTTTTCGACGGTTATTTCAACTTTTTCCGTTTGAACCGGAAATCAGTAAAATAGAGTTTTAAGACGATTAATAGCCATTTTGCATTGTTTTGGGCAGCACTTGTTAAACTTTGACCAAAATCGCCAAAAAAATCGGAATATTTCAAAGGTATATATACACGACTTTTTCACTTTTTTCGACGGTTATTTCAACTTTTTCCGTTTGAACCGGAAATCAGTAAAATAGAGTTTTAAGACGATTAATAGCCATTTTGCATTGTTTTGGGCAGCACTTGTTAAACTTTGACCAAAATCGCCAAAAAAATCGGAATATTTCAAAGGTATATATACACGACTTTTTCATTTTTTCGACGGTTATTTCAACTTTTTCCGTTTGAACCGGAAATCAGTAAAATAGAGTTTTAAGACGATTAATAGCCATTTTGCATTGTTTTGGACAGCATTTGTTAAACTTTGACCAAAATCGCCAAAAAAATCGAAATATTTCAAAGGTATATATACACGACTTTTTCACTTTTTTCGACGGTTATTTCAACTTTTTCCATTTGAACCGGAAATCCGTAAAATAGAGTTTTAAGACAATTTATAGCCATTTTGCATTGTTTTGGACAGCATTTGTTAAACTTTGACCAAAATCGCCAAAAAAATCGGAATATTTCAAAGGTATATATACACGACTTTTTCAGTTTTTTCGACGGTTATTTCAACTTTTTCCGTTTGAACCGGAAATCAGTAAAATAGAGTTTTAAGACGATTAATAGCCATTTTGCATTGTTTTGGACAGCATTTGTTAAACTTTGACAAAAATCGCCAAAAAAATCGGAATATTTCAAAGGTATATATACACGACTTTTTCACTTTTTTCGACGGTTATTTCAACTTTTTCCGTTTGAACCGGAAATCAGTAAAATAGAGTTTTAAGACAATTTATAGCCATTTTGCATTGTTTTGGACAGCATTTGTTAAACTTTGACCAAAATCGCCAAAAAAATCGGAATATTTCAAAGGTATATATACACGACTTTTTCACTTTTTTCGACGGTTATTTCAACTTTTTCCGTTTGAACCGGAAATCAGTAAAATAGAGTTTTAAGACGATTAATAGCCATTTTGCATTGTTTTGGGCAGCATTTGTTAAACTTTGACCAAAATCGCCAAAAAAATCGGAATATTTCAAAGGTATATATACACGACTTTTTCAGTTTTTTCGACGGTTATTTCAACTTTTTCCGTTTGAACCGGAAATCAGTAAAATAGAGTTTTAAGACAATTTATAGCCATTTTGCATTGTTTTGGACAGCATTTGTTAAACTTTGACCAAAATCGCCAAAAAAATCGGAATATTTCAAAGGTGTATATACACGACTTTTTCACTTTTTTCGACGGTTATTTCAACTTTTTCCGTTTGAACCGGAAATCAGTAAAATAGAGTTTTAAGACAATTTATAGCCATTTTGCATTGTTTTGGACAGCATTTGTTAAACTTTGACCAAAATCGCCAAAAAAATCGGAATATTTCAAAGGTATAATACACGACTTTTTCAGTTTTTTCGACGGTTATTTCAACTTTTTCCGTTTGAACCGGAAATCAGTAAAATAGAGTTTTAAGACGATTAATAGCCATTTTGCATTGTTTTGGACAGCATTTGTTAAACTTTGACCAAAATCGCCAAAAAAATCGGAATATTTCAAAGGTATATATACACGACTTTTTCAGTTTTTTCGACGGTTATTTCAACTTTTTCCGTTTGAACCGGAAATCAGTAATTTAGAGTTTTAAGACGATTAATAGCCATTTTGCATTGTTTTGGACAGCATTTGTTAAACTTTGACAAAAATCGCCAAAAAAATCGGAATATTTCAAAGGTATATATACACGACTTTTTCACTTTTTTCAACGGTTATTTCAACTTTTTCCGTTTGAACCGGAAATCAGTAAAATAGAGTTTTAAGACGATTAATAGCCATTTTGCATTGTTTTGGACAGCATTTGTTAAACTTTGACCAAAATGGCCAAAAAAAATCGGAATATTTCAAAGGTATATATACACGACTTTTTCAGTTTTTTCGACGGTTATTTCAACTTTTTCCGTTTGAACCGGAAATCAGTAAAATAGAGTTTTAAGACGATTAATAGCCATTTTGCATTGTTTTGGACAGCATTTGTTAAACTTTGACAAAAATCGCCAAAAAAATCGGAATATTTCAAAGGTATATTATATACACGACTTTTTCACTTTTTTCGACGGTTATTTCAACTTTTTCCGTTTGAACCGGAAATCAGTAAAATAGAGTTTTAAGACGATTTATAGCCATTTTGCATTGTTTTGGGCAGCACTTGTTAAACTTTGACCAAAATCGCCAAAAAAATCGGAATATTTCAAAGGTATATATACACGACTTTTTCAGTTTTTTCGACGGTTATTTCAACTTTTTCCGTTTGAACCGGAAATCAGTAAAATAGAGTTTTAAGACAATTTATAGCCATTTTGCATTGTTTTGGACAGCATTTGTTAAACTTTGACCAAAATCGCCAAAAAAATCGGAATATTTCAAAGGTATATATACACGACTTTTTCAGTTTTTTCGACGGTTATTTCAACTTTTTCCGTTTGAACCGGAAATCAGTAAAATAGAGTTTTAAGACGATTAATAGCCATTTTGCATTGTTTTGGACAGCATTTGTTAAACTTTGACCAAAATCGCCAAAAAAATCGGAATATTTCAAAGGTATATATACACGACTTTTTCAGTTTTTTCGACGGTTATTTCAACTTTTTCCGTTTGAACCGGAAATCAGTAAAATAGAGTTTTAAGACGATTAATAGCCATTTTGCATTGTTTTGGACAGCATTTGTTAAACTTTGACCAAAATCGCCAAAAAAATCGGAATATTTCAAAGGTATATATACACGACTTTTTCAGTTTTTTCGACGGTTATTTCAACTTTTTCCGTTTGAACCGGAAATCAGTAAAATAGAGTTTTAAGACAATTTATAGCCATTTTGCATTGTTTTGGACAGCATTTGTTAAACTTTGACCAAAATCGCCAAAAAAATCGGAATATTTCAAAGGTATATATACACGACTTTTTCACTTTTTTCGACGGTTATTTCAACTTTTTCCGTTTGAACCGGAAATCAGTAAAATAGAGTTTTAAGACGATTAATAGCCATTTTGCATTGTTTTGGACAGCATTTGTTAAACTTTGACCAAAATCGCCAAAAAAATCGGAATATTTCAAAGGTATATATACACGACTTTTTCAGTTTTTTCGACGGTTATTTCAACTTTTTCCGTTTGAACCGGAAATCAGTAAAATAGAGTTTTAAGACGATTAATAGCCATTTTGCATTGTTTTGGACAGCATTTGTTAAACTTTGACCAAAATCGCCGAAAAAATCGGAATATTTCAAAGGTATATATACACGACTTTTTCAGTTTTTTCGACGGTTATTTCAACTTTTTCCGTTTGAACCGGAAATCAGTAATTTAGAGTTTTAAGACGATTAATAGCCATTTTGCATTGTTTTGGACAGCATTTGTTAAACTTTGACAAAAATCGCCAAAAAAATCGGAATATTTCAAAGGTATATATACACGACTTTTTCACTTTTTTCAACGGTTATTTCAACTTTTTCCGTTTGAACCGGAAATCAGTAAAATAGAGTTTTAAGACGATTAATAGCCATTTTGCATTGTTTTGGACAGCATTTGTTAAACTTTGACCAAAATCGCCAAAAAAATCGGAATATTTCAAAGGTATATATACACGACTTTTTCAGTTTTTTCGACGGTTATTTCAACTTTTTCCGTTTGAACCGGAAATCAGTAAAATAGAGTTTTAAGACGATTAATAGCCATTTTGCATTGTTTTGGACAGCATTTGTTAAACTTTGACAAAAATCGCCAAAAAAATCGGAATATTTCAAAGGTATATTATATACACGACTTTTTCACTTTTTTCGACGGTTATTTCAACTTTTTCCGTTTGAACCGGAAATCAGTAAAATAGAGTTTTAAGACGATTCATAGCCATTTTGCATTGTTTTGGGCAGCATTTGTTAAACTTTGACCAAAATCGCCAAAAAAATCGGAATATTTCAAAGGTATATATACACGACTTTTTCAGTTTTTTCGACGGTTATTTCAACTTTTTCCGTTTGAACCGGAAATCAGTAAAATAGAGTTTTAAGACGATTAATAGCCATTTTGCATTGTTTTGGACAGCATTTGTTAAACTTTGACAAAAATCGCCAAAAAAAATCGGAATATTTCAAAGGTATATATACACGACTTTTTCACTTTTTTCGACGGTTATTTCAACTTTTTCCGTTTGAACCGGAAATCAGTAAAATAGAGTTTTAAGACAATTTATAGCCATTTTGCATTGTTTTGGACAGCATTTGTTAAACTTTGACCAAAATCGCCAAAAAAATCGGAATATTTCAAAGGTGTATATACACGACTTTTTCACTTTTTTCGACGGTTATTTCAACTTTTTCCGTTTGAACCGCAAATCAGTAAAATAGAGTTTTAAGACAATTTATAGCCATTTTGCATTGTTTTGGACAGCATTTGTTAAACTTTGACCAAAATCGCCAAAAAAATCGGAATATTTCAAAGGTATATATACACGACTTTTTCACTTTTTTCGACGGTTATTTCAACTTTTTCCGTTTGAACCGGAAATCAGTAAAATAGAGTTTTAAGACGATTTATAGCCATTTTGCATTGTTTTGGGCAGCATTTGTTAAACTTTGACCAAAATCGCCAAAAAAATCGGAATATTTCAAAGGTATATATACACGACTTTTTCACTTTTTTCGACGGTTATTTCAACTTTTTCCGTTTGAACCGGAAATCAGTAAAATAGAGTTTTAAGACGATTAATATCCATTTTGCATTGTTTTGGACAGCATTTGTTAAACTTTGACCAAAATCGCCAAAAAAATCGGAATATTTCAAAGGTATATATACACGACTTTTTCAGTTTTTTCGACGGTTATTTCAACTTTTTCCGTTTGAACCGGAAATCAGTAAAATAGAGTTTTAAGACGATTAATAGCCATTTTGCATTGTTTTGGACAGCATTTGTTAAACTTTGACCAAAATCGCCAAAAAAATCGGAATATTTCAAAGGTATATATACACGACTTTTTCAGTTTTTTCGACGGTTATTTCAACTTTTTCCGTTTGAACCGCAAATCAGTAAAATAGAGTTTTAAGACAACTTATAGCCATTTTGCATTGTTTTGGACAGCATTTGTTAAACTTTGACCAAAATCGCCAAAAAAATCGGAATATTTCAAAGGTATATATACACGACTTTTTCACTTTTTTCGACGGTTATTTCAACTTTTTCCGTTTGAACCGGAAATCAGTAAAATAGAGTTTTAAGACAATTTATAGCCATTTTGCATTGTTTTGGACAGCATTTGTTAAACTTTGACCAAAATCGCCAAAAAAATCGGAATATTTCAAAGGTATAATACACGACTTTTTCAGTTTTTTCGACGGTTATTTCAACTTTTTCCGTTTGAACCGGAAATCAGTAAAATAGAGTTTTAAGACAATTTATAGCCATTTTGCATGTTTTTGGACAGCATTTGTTAAACTTTGACCAAAATCGCTAAAAAAATCGGAATATTTCAAAGGTATATATAAACGACTTTTCACTTTTTTCGACGGTTATTTCAACTTTTTCCGTTTGAACCGGAAATCAGTAAAATAGAGTTTTAAGACGATTAATAGCCATTTTGCATTGTTTTGGGCAGCACTTGTTAAACTTTGACCAAAATCGCCAAAAAAATCGGAATATTTCAAAGGTATATATACACGACTTTTTCACTTTTTTCGACGGTTATTTCAACTTTTTCCGTTTGAACCGGAAATCAGTAAAATAGAGTTTTAAGACGATTAATAGCCATTTTGCATTGTTTTGGGCAGCACTTGTTAAACTTTGACCAAAATGGCCAAAAAAATCGGAATATTTCAAAGGTATATATACACGACTTTTCACTTTTTTCGACGGTTATTTCAACTTTTTCCGTTTGAACCGGAAATCAGTAAAATAGAGTTTTAAGACAATTTATAGCCATTTTGCATTGTTTTGGACAGCATTTGTTAAACTTTGACCAAAATCGCCAAAAAAATCGGAATATTTCAAAGGTATATATACACGACTTTTCACTTTTTTCGACGGTTATTTCAACTTTTTCCGTTTGAACCGGAAATCAGTAAAATAGAGTTTTAAGACAATTTATAGCCATTTTGCATTGTTTTGGACAGCATTTGTTAAACTTTGACCAAAATGGCCAAAAAAATCGGAATATTTCAAAGGTATATATACACGACTTTTTCACTTTTTTCGACGGTTATTTCAACTTTTTCCGTTTGAACCGGAAATCAGTAAAATAGAGTTTTAAGATAATTTATAGCCATTTTGCATTGTTTTGGACAGCATTTGTTAAACTTTGACCAAAATGGCCAAAAAAATCGGAATATTTGAAAGGTATAATACACGACTTTTTCAGTTTTTTCGACGGTTATTTCAACTTTTTCCGTTTGAACCGGAAATCAGTAAAATAGAGTTTTAAGACAATTTATAGCCATTTTGCATTGTTTTGGACAGCATTTGTTAAACTTTGACCAAAATCGCCAAAAAAATCGGAATATTTCAAAGGTATATATACACGACTTTTTCACTTTTTTCGACGTTTATTTCAACTTTTTCCGTTTGAACCGGAAATCAGTAAAATAGAGTTTTAAGACAATTTATAGCCATTTTGCATTGTTTTGGACAGCATTTGTTAAACTTTGACCAAAATCGCCAAAAAAATCGGAATATTTCAAAGGTGTATATACACGACTTTTTCACTTTTTTCGACGGTTATTTCAACTTTTTCCGTTTGAACCGCAAATCAGTAAAATAGAGTTTTAAGACAATTTATAGCCATTTTGCATTGTTTTGGACAGCATTTGTTAAACTTTGACCAAAATCGCCAAAAAAATCGGAATATTTCAAAGGTATATATACACGACTTTTTCACTTTTTTGAAGGTTATTTCAACTTTTTCCGTTTGAACCGGAAATCAGTAAAATAGAGTTTTAAGACGATTTATAGCCATTTTGCATTGTTTTGGGCAGCATTTGTTAAACTTTGACCAAAATCGCCAAAAAAATCGGAATATTTCAAAGGTATATATACACGACTTTTTCACTTTTTTCGACGGTTATTTCAACTTTTTCCGTTTGAACCGGAAATCAGTAAAATAGAGTTTTAAGACGATTAATATCCATTTTGCATTGTTTTGGACAGCATTTGTTAAACTTTGACCAAAATCGCCAAAAAAATCGGAATATTTCAAAGGTATATATACACGACTTTTTCAGTTTTTTCGACGGTTATTTCAACTTTTTCCGTTTGAACCGGAAATCAGTAAAATAGAGTTTTAAGACGATTAATAGCCATTTTGCATTGTTTTGGACAGCATTTGTTAAACTTTGACCAAAATCGCCAAAAAAATCGGAATATTTCAAAGGTATATATACACGACTTTTTCAGTTCTTTCGACGGTTATTTCAACTTTTTCCGTTTGAACCGCAAATCAGTAAAATAGAGTTTTAAGACAACTTATAGCCATTTTGCATTGTTTTGGACAGCATTTGTTAAACTTTGACCAAAATCGCCAAAAAAATCGGAATATTTCAAAGGTATATATACACGACTTTTTCACTTTTTTCGACGGTTATTTCAACTTTTTCCGTTTGAACCGGAAATCAGTAAAATAGAGTTTTAAGACAATTTATAGCCATTTTGCATTGTTTTGGACAGCATTTCTTAAACTTTGACCAAAATCGCCAAAAAAATCGGAATATTTCAAAGGTATAATACACGACTTTTTCAGTTTTTTCGACGGTTATTTCAACTTTTTCCGTTTGAACCGGAAATCAGTAAAATAGAGTTTTAAGACAATTTATAGCCATTTTGCATTGTTTTGGACAGCATTTGTTAAACTTTGACCAAAATCGCCAAAAAAATCGGAATATTTCAAAGGTATATATACACGACTTTTCACTTTTTTCGACGGTTATTTCAACTTTTTCCGTTTGAACCGGAAATCAGTAAAATAGAGTTTTAAGACGATTAATAGCCATTTTGCATTGTTTTGGGCAGCACTTGTTAAACTTTGACCAAAATCGCCAAAAAAATCGGAATATTTCAAAGGTATATATACACGACTTTTTCACTTTTTTCGACGGTTATTTCAACTTTTTCCGTTTGAACCGGAAATCCGTAAAATAGAGTTTTAAGACAATTTATAGCCATTTTGCATTGTTTTGGACAGCATTTGTTAAACTTTGACCAAAATCGCCAAAAAAATCGGAATATTTCAAAGGTATATATACACGACTTTTTCACTTTTTTCGACGGTTATTTCAACTTTTTCCGTTTGAACCGGAAATCAGTAAAATAGAGTTTTAAGACGATTAATAGCCATTTTGCATTGTTTTGGACAGCATTTGTTAAACTTTGACAAAAATCGCCAAAAAAATCGGAATATTTCAAAGGTATATTATATACACGACTTTTTCACTTTTTTCGACGGTTATTTCAACTTTTTCCGTTTGAACCGGAAATCAGTAAAATAGAGTTTTAAGACGATTCATAGCCATTTTGCATTGTTTTGGGCAGCATTTGTTAAACTTTGACCAAAATCGCCAAAAAAATCGGAATATTTCAAAGGTATATATACACGACTTTTTCAGTTTTTTCGACGGTTATTTCAACTTTTTCCGTTTGAACCGGAAATCAGTAAAATAGAGTTTTAAGACGATTAATAGCCATTTTGCATTGTTTTGGACAGCATTTGTTAAACTTTGACAAAAATCGCCAAAAAAAATCGGAATATTTCAAAGGTATATATACACGACTTTTTCACTTTTTTCGACGGTTATTTCAACTTTTTCCGTTTGAACCGGAAATCAGTAAAATAGAGTTTTAAGACAATTTATAGCCATTTTGCATTGTTTTGGACAGCATTTGTTAAACTTTGACCAAAATCGCCAAAAAAATCGGAATATTTCAAAGGTGTATATACACGACTTTTTCACTTTTTTCGACGGTTATTTCAACTTTTTCCGTTTGAACCGCAAATCAGTAAAATAGAGTTTTAAGACAATTTATAGCCATTTTGCATTGTTTTGGACAGCATTTGTTAAACTTTGACCAAAATCGCCAAAAAAATCGGAATATTTCAAAGGTATATATACACGACTTTTTCACTTTTTTCGACGGTTATTTCAACTTTTTCCGTTTGAACCGGAAATCAGTAAAATAGAGTTTTAAGACGATTAATAGCCATTTTGCATTGTTTTGGGCAGCACTTGTTAAACTTTGACCAAAATCTGCAAAAAATTGATATTTTTAGAAGGGTCAGAGAATCGCACTCTTTGCATTTTTCGACGATTTTTTCAACTTTTACCGATTGAAGCGAAAATCACTAAAATTAGTTTCTAGGACGATTTATAGTCATTTTACGTTGTTTTGGAAACATTCTAAATTTTGACGAAAATCTGCAAAAAATTGATATTTTTAGAAGGGTCAGAGAATCGGACTCTTTGCATTTTTCGACGATTTTTTCAACTTTTACCAATTGAAGCGAAAATCACTAAAATTAGTTTCTAGGACGATTTATAGTCATTTTACGTTGTTTTGGAAACATTTTAAATTTTGACGAAAATCTGCAAAAAATTGATATTTTTAGAAGGGTCAGAGAATCGCACTCTTTGCATTTTTCGACGATTTTTTCAACTTTTACCGATTGAAGCGAAAATCACTAAAATTAGTTTCTGGGACGATTTATAGTCATTTTACGTTGTTTCGGAAACTTTTTAAATTTTGACAAAAATCTGCAAAAAATTGATATTTTTAGAAGGGTCAGAGAATCGGACTGCATTTTTCGACGATTTTTTCAACTTTTACCGATTGAAGCGAAATTCTCTAAAATTTGATTCTAGGACGAAAATTCGACAGGTTACCTTTGCTTTTTTTCGATAATTTTTCGATAATTTTGATGAAATTCGACAGTGAAAAAGTTGAAATTATCGTCGAAAAAAGTGAAAAAGTGATGTAATACTTTGAAATATTTCATTTTTTTGGCGATTTTGGTCAAAGTTTAACAAGTGCTGCCCAAAACAATGCAAAATGGCTATAAATCGTCTTAAAACTATATTTTACTGATTTCCGGTTCAAACGGAAAAAGTTGAAATTAACGTCGAAAAAAGTGAAAAAGTGAGTATTATACCTTTGAAATATTTCATTTTTTTGGCGATTTTGGTCAAAGTTTAACAAGTGCTGCCCAAAACAATGCAAAATGGCTATAAATCGTCTCAAAACTCTATTTTACTGATTTCCGGTTCAAACGGAAAAAGTTGAAATTATCGTCGAAAAAAGTGAAAAAGTGATGTATATATACCTTTGAAGTATTTCATTTTTTTGGCGATTTTGGTCAAAGTTTAACAAGTGCTGCCCAAAACAATGCAAAATGGCTATAAATCGTCTCAAAACTCTATTTTACTGATTTCCGGTTCAAACGGAAAAAGTTGAAATTATCGTCGAAAAAAGTGAAAAAGTGATGTATATATACCTTTGAAATATTTCATTTTTTTGGCGATTTTGGTCAAAGTTTAACAAGTGCTGCCCAAAACAATGCAAAATGGCTATAAATCGTCTCAAAATTCTATTTTACTGATTTCCGGTTCAAACGGAAAAAGTTGAAATTATCGTCGAAAAAAGTGAAAAAGTGATGTATATATACCTATGAAATATTTCATTTTTTTGGCGATTTTGGTCAAAGTTTAACAAGTGCTGCCCAAAACAATGCAAAATGGCTATAAATCGTCTCAAAACTCTATTTTACTGATTTCCGGTTCAAACGGAAAAAGTTGAAATTAACGTCGAAAAAAGTGAAAAAGTGAGTATATATACCTTTGAAATATTTCATTTTTTTGGCGATTTTGGTCCATGTTTAACAAGTGCTGCCCAAAACAATGCAAAATGGCTATAAATCGTCTCAAAACTCTATTTTACTGATTTCCGGTTCAAACGGAAAAAGTTGAAATTATCGTCGAAGAAAGTGAAAAAGTGATGTATATATACCTTTGAAATATTTCATTTTTTTGGCGATTTTTGTCCAAGTTTAACAAGTGCTGCCCAAAACAATGCAAAATGGCTATAAATCGTCTCAAAATTCTATTTTACTGATTTCCGGTTCAAACGGAAAAAGTTGAAATTATCGTCGAAAAAAGTGAAAAAGTGATGTATATATACCTTTGAAATATTTCAATTTTTTGGCGATTTTGGTCAATGTTTAACAAGTGCTGCCCAAAACAATGCAAAATGGCTATAAATCGTCTCAAAACTCTATTTTACTGATTTCCGGTTCAAACGGAAAAAGTTGAAATTATCGTCGAAAAAAGTGAAAAAGTGAGTATATATACCTTTGAAATATTTCATTTTTTTGGCGATTTTGGTCAAAGTTTAACAAGTGCTGCCCAAAACAATGCAAAATGGCTATAAATCGTCTCAAAACTCTATTTTACTGATTTCCGGTTCAAACGGAAAAAGTTGAAATTATCGTCGAAAAAAGTGAAAAAGTGATGTATATATACCTTTGAAATATTTCATTTTTTTGGCGATTTTGGTCAAAGTTTAACAAGTGCTGCCCAAAACAATGCAAAATGGCTATAAATCGTCTTAAAACTATATTTTACTGATTTCCGGTTCAAACGGAAAAAGTTGAAATTATCGTCGAAAAAAGTGAAAAAGTGATGTATATATACCTTTGAAATATTTCATTTTTTTGGCGATTTTGGTCAAAGTTTAACAAGTGCTGCCCAAAACAATGCAAAATGGCCATAAATCGTCTTAAAACTATATTTTACTGATTTCCGGTTCAAACGGAAAAAGTTGAAATTAACGTCGAAAACAGTGAAAAAGTGAGTATATATACCTTTGAAATATTTCATTTTTTTGGCGATTTTGGTCAAAGTTTAACAAGTGCTGCCCAAAACAATGCAAAATGGCTATAAATCGTCTCAAAACTCTATTTTACTGATTTCCGGTTCAAACGGAAAAAGTTGAAATTATCGTCGAAAAAAGTGAAAAAGTGATGTATATATACCTTTGATATATTTCAATTTTTTGGCGATTTTGGTCAAAGTTTAACAAGTGCTGCCCAAAACAATGCAAAATGGCTATAAATCGTCTCAAAACTCTATTTTACTGATTTACGGTTCAAACGGAAAAAGTTGAAATTATCGTCGAAAAAAGTGAAAAAGTGATGTATATATACCTTTGAAATATTTCATTTTTTTGGCGATTTTGGTCAAAGTTTAACAAGTGCTGCCCAAAACAATGCAAAATGGCTATAAATCGTCTCAAAATTCTATTTTACTGATTTCCGGTTCAAACGGAAAAAGTTGAAATTATCGTCGAAAAAAGTGAAAAAGTGATGTATATATACCTTTGAAATATTTCAATTTTTTGGCGATTTTGGTCAATGTTTAACAAGTGCTGCCCAAAACAATGCAAAATGGCTATAAATCGTCTCAAAACTCTATTTTACTGATTTCCGGTTCAAACGGAAAAAGTTGAAATTATCGTCGAAAAAAGTGAAAAAGTGATGTATATATACCTTTGAAATATTTCATTTTTTTGGCGATTTTGGTCAAAGTTTAACAAGTGCTGCCCAAAACAATGCAAAATGGCTATAAATCGTCTTAAAACTATATTTTACTGATTTCCGGTTCAAACGGAAAAAGTTGAAATTATCGTCGAAAAAAGTGAAAAAGTGATGTATATATACCTTTGAAATATTTCATTTTTTTGGCGATTTTGGTCAAAGTTTAACAAGTGCTGCCCAAAACAATGCAAAATGGCCATAAATCGTCTTAAAACTATATTTTACTGATTTCCGGTTCAAACGGAAAAAGTTGAAATTAACGTCGAAAACAGTGAAAAAGTGAGTATATATACCTTTGAAATATTTCATTTTTTTGGCGATTTTGGTCAAAGTTTAACAAGTGCTGCCCAAAACAATGCAAAATGGCTATAAATCGTCTCAAAACTCTATTTTACTGATTTCCGGTTCAAACGGAAAAAGTTGAAATTATCGTCGAAAAAAGTGAAAAAGTGATGTATATATACCTTTGAAATATTTCATTTTTTTGGCGATTTTGGTCAAAGTTTAACAAGTGCTGCCCAAAACAATGCAAAATGGCTATAAATCGTCTCAAAACTCTATTTTACTGATTTCCGGTTCAAACGGAAAAAGTTGAAATTATCGTCGAAAAAAGTGAAAAAGTGATGTATATATACCTTTGAAATATTTCATTTTTTTGGCGATTTTGGTCAAAGTTTAACAAGTGCTGCCCAAAACAATGCAAAATGGCTATAAATCGTCTCAAAACTCTATTTTACTGATTTCCGGTTCAAACGGAAAAAGTTGAAATTATCGTCGAACAAAGTGAAAAAGTGATGTATATATACCTTTGAAATATTTCAATTTTTTGGTGATTTTGGTCCAAGTTTAACAAGTGCTGCCCAAAACAATGCAAAATGGCTATAAATCGTCTCAAAACTCTATTTTACTGATTTCCGGTTCAAACGGAAAAAGTTGAAATTAACGTCGAAAAAAGTGAAAAAGTGATGTATATATACCTTTGAAATATTTCATTTTTTTGGCGATTTTTGTCAAAGTTTAACAAGTGCTGCCCAAAACAATGCAAAATGGCTATAAATCGTCTCAAAACTCTATTTTACTGATTTCCGGTTCAAACGGAAAAAGTTGAAATTATCGTCGAAAAAAGTGAAAAAGTGATGTATATATACCTTTGAAATATTTCATTTTTTTGGCGATTTTGGTCAAAGTTTAACAAGTGCTGCCCAAAACAATGCAAAATGGCTATACATCGTCTTAAAACTATATTTTACTGATTTCCGGTTCAAACGGAAAAAGTTGAAATTATCGTCGAAAAAAGTGAAAAAGTGATGTATATATACCTTTGAAATATTTCAATTTTTTGGCGATTTTGGTCAAAGTTTAACAAGTGCTGCCCAAAACAATGCAAAATGGCTATAAATCGTCTCAAAACTCTATTTTACTGATTTCCGGTTCAAACGGAAAAAGTTGAAATTATCGTCGAAAAAAGTGAAAAAGTGATGTATATATACCTTTGAAATATTTCATTTTTTTGGCGATTTTGGTCAAAGTTTAACAAGTGCTGCCCAAAACAATGCAAAATGGCTATAAATCGTCTCAAAACTCTATTTTACTGATTTCCGGTACAAACGGAAAAAGTTGAAATTATCGTCGAAAAAAGTGAAAAAGTGATGTATATATACCTTTGAAATATTTCAATTTTTTGGTGATTTTGGTCCAAGTTTAACAAGTGCTGCCCAAAACAATGCAAAATGGCTATAAATCGTCTTAAAACTATATTTTACTGATTTCCGGTTCAAACAGAAAAAGTTGAAATTAACGTCGAAAAAAGTGAAAAAGTGATGTATATATACCTTTGAAATATTTCATTTTTTTGGCGATTTTGGTCAAAGTTTAACAAGTGCTGCCCAAAACAATGCAAAATGGCTATAAATCGTCTCAAAACTCTATTTTACTGATTTCCGGTTCAAACGGAAAAAGTTGAAATTATCGTCGAAAAAAGTGAAAAAGTGATGTATATATACCTTTGAAATATTTCATTTTTTTGGCGATTTTGGTCCAAGTTTAACAAGTGCTGCCCAAAACAATGCAAAATGGCTATAAATCGTCTTAAAACTATATTTTACTGATTTCCGTTTCAAACGGAAAAAGTTGAAATTAACGTCGAAAAAAGTGAAAAAGTGAGTATATATACCTTTGAAATATTTCATTTTTTTGGCGATTTTGGTCAAAGTTTAACAAGTGCTGCCCAAAACAATGCAAAATGGCTATAAATCGTCTCAAAACTCTATTTTACTGATTTCCGGTTCAAACGGAAAAAGTTGAAATTATCGTCGAAAAAAGTGAAAAAGTGATGTATATATACCTTTGAAATATTTCATTTTTTGGCGATTTTGGTCCAAGTTTAACAAGTGCTGCCCAAAACAATGCAAAATGGCTATAAATCGTCTTAAAACTATATTTTACTGATTTCCGGTTCAAACGGAAAAAGTTGAAGTTATCGTCGAAAAAAGTGAAAAAGTGATGTATATATACCTTTGAAATATTTCATTTTTTTGGCGATTTTGGTCAAAGTTTAACAAGTGCTGCCCAAAACAATGCAAAATGGCTATAAATCGTCTCAAAACTCTATTTTACTGATTTCCGGTTCAAACGGAAAAAGTTGAAATTATCGTCGAAAAAAGTGAAAAAGTGATGTATATATACCTTTGAAATATTTCATTTTTTTGGCGATTTTGGTCAAAGTTTAACAAGTGCTGCCCAAAACAATGCAAAATGGCTATAAATCGTCTCAAAACTCTATTTTACTGATTTCCGGTTCAAACGGAAAAAGTTGAAATTATCGTCGAAAAAAGTGATGTATATATACCTGTGAAATATTTCATTTTTTTGGCGATTTTGGTCAAAGTTTAACAAGTGCTGCCCAAAACAATGCAAAATGGCTATAAATCGTCTCAAAACTCTATTTTACTGATTTCCGGTTCAAACGGAAAAAGTTGAAATTATCGTCGAAAAAAGTGAAAAAGTGATGTATATATACCTTTGAAATATTTCATTTTTTTGGCGATTTTGGTCAAAGTTTAACAAGTGCTGCCCAAAACAATGCAAAATGGCTATAAATCGTCTTAAAACTATATTTTACTGATTTCCGGTTCAAACGGAAAAAGTTGAAATTAACGTCGAAAAAAGTGAAAAAGTGAGTATATATACCTTTGAAATATTTCATTTTTTTGGCGATTTTGGTCAAAGTTTAACAAGTGCTGCCCAAAACAATGCAAAATGGCTATAAATCGTCTCAAAACTCTATTTTACTGATTTCCGGTTCAAACGGAAAAAGTTGAAATTATCATCGAAAAAAGTGAAAAAGTGATGTATATATACCTTTGAAATATTTAATTTTTTTGGCGATTTTGGTCAAAGTTTAACAAGTGCTGCCCAAAACAATGCAAAATGGCTATAAATCGTCTTAAAACTATATTTTACTGATTTCCGGTTCAAACGGAAAAAGTTGAAATTATCGTCGAAAAAAGTGAAAAAGTGATGTATATATACCTTTGAAATATTTAATTTTTTTGGCGATTTTGGTCAAAGTTTAACAAGTGCTGCCCAAAACAATGCAAAATGGCTATAAATCGTCTCAAAACTCTATTTTACTGATTTCCGGTTCAAACGGAAAAAGTTGAAATTATCGTCGAAAAAAGTGAAAAAGTGATGTATATATACCTTTGAAATATTTAATTTTTTTGGCGATTTTGGTCAAAGTTTAACAAGTGCTGCCCAAAACAATGCAAAATGGCTATAAATCGTCTTAAAACTATATTTTACTGATTTCCGGTTCAAACGGAAAAAGTTGAAATTAACGTCGAAAAAAGTGAAAAAGTGAGTATATATACCTTTGAAATATTTAATTTTTTTGGCGATTTTGTTCAAAGTTTAACAAGTGCTGCCCAAAACAATGCAAAATGGCTATAAATCGTCTCAAAACTCTATTTTACTGATTTCCGGTTCAAACGGAAAAAGTTGAAATTATCGTCGAAAAAAGTGAAAAAGTGATGTATATATACCTTTGAAATATTTCATTTTTTTGGCGATTTTGGTCAAAGTTTAACAAGTGCTGCCCAAAACAATGCAAAATGGCTATAAATCGTCTCAAAACTCTATTTTACTGATTTCCGGTTCAAACGGAAAAAGTTGAAATTATCGTCGAAAAAAGTGAAAAAGTGATGTATATATACCTTTGAAATATTTCAATTTTTTGGTGATTTTGGTCCAAGTTTAACAAGTGCTGCCCAAAACAATGCAAAATGGCTATAAATCGTCTCAAAACTCTATTTTACTGATTTCCGGTTCAAACGGAAAAAGTTGAAATTAACGTCGAAAAAAGTGAAAAAGTGAGTATATATACCTTTGAAATATTTCATTTTTTTGGCGATTTTGGTCAAGTTTAACAAGTGCTGCCCAAAACAATGCAAAATGGTTATAAATCGTCTCAAAACTCTATTTTACTGATTTCCGGTTCAAACGGAAAAAGTTGAAATTATCGTCGAAAAAAGTGAAAAAGTGATGTATATATACCTTTGAAATACTTCATTTTTTTGGCGATTTTGGTCAAAGTTTAACAAGTGCTGCCCAAAACAATGCAAAATGGCTATAAATCGTCTCAAAACTCTATTTTACTGATTTCCGGTTCAAACGGAAAAAGTTGAAATTATTGTCGAAAAAAGTGAAAAAGTGATGTATATATACCTTTGAAATACTTCATTTTTTTGGCGATTTTGGTCAAAGTTTAACAAGTGCTTCCCAAAACAATGCAAAATGGCTATAAATCGTCTCAAAACTCTATTTTACTGATTTCCGGTTCAAACGGAAAAAGTTGAAATTATCGTCGAAAAAAGTGAAAAAGTGATGTATATATACCTTTGAAATATTTCATTTTTTTGGCGATTTTGGTCAAAGTTTAACAAGTGCTGCCCAAAACAATGCAAAATGGCTATAAATCGTCTTAAAACTATATTTTACTGATTTCCGGTTCAAACGGAAAAAGTTGAAATTATCGTCGAAAAAAGTGAAAAAGTGATGTATATATACCTTTGAAATATTTCATTTTTTTGGCGATTTTGGTCAAAGTTTAACAAGTGCTGCCCAAAACAATGCAAAATGGCTATAAATCGTCTCAAAACTCTATTTTACTGATTTCCGGTTCAAACGGAAAAAGTTGAAATTATCGTCGAAAAAAGTGAAAAAGTGATGTATATATACCTTTGAAATATTTCATTTTTTTGGCGATTTTGGTCAAAGTTTAACAAGTGCTGCCCAAAACAATGCAAAATGGCTATACATCGTCTTAAAACTATATTTTACTGATTTCCGGTTCAAACGGAAAAAGTTGAAATTATCGTCGAAAAAAGTGAAAAAGTGATGTATATATACCTTTGAAATATTTCAATTTTTTGGCGATTTTGGTCAAAGTTTAACAAGTGCTGCCCAAAACAATGCAAAATGGCTATAAATCGTCTTAAAACTATATTTTACTGATTTCCGGTTCAAACGGAAAAAGTTGAAATTAACGTCGAAAAAAGTGAAAAAGTGAGTATATATACCTTTGAAATATTTCATTTTTTTGGCGATTTTGGTCAAAGTTTAACAAGTGCTGCCCAAAACAATGCAAAATGGCTATAAATCGTCTCAAAACTCTATTTTACTGATTTCCGGTTCAAACGGAAAAAATTGAAATTATCGTCGAAAAAAGTGAAAAAGTGATGTATATATACCTTTGAAATATTTCATTTTTTTGGCGATTTTGGTCAAAGTTTAACAAGTGCTGCCCAAAACAATGCAAAATGGCTATAAATCGTCTCAAAACTCTATTTTACTGATTTCCGGTACAAACGGAAAAAGTTGAAATTATCGTCGAAAAAAGTGAAAAAGTGATGTATATATACCTTTGAAATATTTCAATTTTTTGGTGATTTTGGTCAAAGTTTAACAAGTGCTGCCCAAAACAATGCAAAATGGCTATAAATCGTCTCAAAACTCTATTTTACTGATTTCCGGTTCAAACGGAAAAAATTGAAATTATCGTCGAAAAAAGT
Source organism: Leptodirus hochenwartii (assembly GCA_947310635.1). Lineage (NCBI taxonomy): Eukaryota > Metazoa > Arthropoda > Insecta > Coleoptera > Leiodidae > Leptodirus > Leptodirus hochenwartii. The sequence goes on from OX371188.1 coordinate 6,782,593, forward strand.
GAAAAAGTGGTGTATATATACCTTTGAAATATTTCATTTTTTTGGCGATTTTGGTCAAAGTTTAACAAGTGCTGCCCAAAACAATGCAAAATGGCTATAAATCGTCTCAAAACTCTATTTTACTGATTTCCGGTTCAAACGGAAAAAATTGAAATTATCGTCGAAAAAAGTGAAAAAGTGATGTATATATACCTTTGAAATATTTCATTTTTTTGGCGATTTTGGTCAAAGTTTAACAAGTGCTGCCCAAAACAATGCAAAATGGCTATAAATCGTCTCAAAACTCTATTTTACTGATTTCCGGTACAAACGGAAAAAGTTGAAATTATCGTCGAAAAAAGTGAAAAAGTGATGTATATATACCTTTGAAATATTTCAATTTTTTGGTGATTTTGGTCCAAGTTTAACAAGTGCTGCCCAAAACAATGCAAAATGGCTATAAATCGTCTCAAAACTCTATTTTACTGATTTCCGGTTCAAACGGAAAAAGTTGAAATTAACGTCGAAAAAAGTGAAAAAGTGAGTATATATACCTTTGAAATATTTCATTTTTTTGGCGATTTTGGTCCAAGGTTAACAAGTGCTGCCCAAAACAATGCAAAATGGCTATAAATCGTCTTATAACTATATTTTACTGATTTCCGGTTCAAACGGAAAAAGTTGAAATTATCGTCGAAAAAAGTGAAAAAGTGATGTATATATACCTTTGAAATATTTCAATTTCTTGGCGATTTTGGTCAAAGTTTAACAAGTGCTGCCCAAAACAATGCAAAATGGCTATAAATCGTCTTAAAACTATATTTTACTGATTTCCGGTTCAAACGGAAAAAGTTGAAATTAACGTCGAAAAAAGTGAAAAAGTGAGTATATATACCTTTGAAATATTTCATTTTTTTGGCGATTTTGGTCAAAGTTTAACAAGTGCTGCCCAAAACAATGCAAAATGGCTATAAATCGTCTCAAAACTCTATTTTACTGATTTCCGGTTCAAACGGAAAAAGTTGAAATTATCGTCGAAAAAAGTGAAAAAGTGATGTATATATACCTTTGAAATATTTCATTTTTTTGGCGATTTTGGTCAAAGTTTAACAAGTGCTGCCCAAAACAATGCAAAATGGCTATAAATCGTCTTAAAACTATATTTTACTGATTTCCGGTTCAAACGGAAAAAGTTGAAATTAACGTCGAAAAAAGTGAAAAAGTGAGTATATATACCTTTGAAATATTTCATTTTTTTGGCGATTTTGGTCAAAGTTTAACAAGTGCTGCCCAAAACAATGCAAAATGGCTATAAATCGTCTCAAAACTCTATTTTACTGATTTCCGGTTCAAACGGAAAAAGTTGAAATTATCGTCGAAAAAAGTGAAAAAGTGATGTATATATACCTTTGAAATATTTAATTTTTTTGGCGATTTTGGTCAAAGTTTAACAAGTGCTGCCCAAAACAATGCAAAATGGCTATAAATCGTCTTAAAACTATATTTTACTGATTTCCGGTTCAAACGGAAAAAGTTGAAATTAACGTCGAAAAAAGTGAAAAAGTGAGTATATATACCTTTGAAATATTTCATTTTTTTGGCGATTTTGTTCAAAGTTTAACAAGTGCTGCCCAAAACAATGCAAAATGGCTATAAATCGTCTCAAAACTCTATTTTACTGATTTCCGGTTCAAACGGAAAAAGTTGAAATTATCGTCGAAAAAAGTGAAAAAGTGATGTATATATACCTTTGAAATATTTCATTTTTTTGGCGATTTTGGTCAAAGTTTAACAAGTGCTGCCCAAAACAATGCAAAATGGCTATAAATCGTCTTAAAACTATATTTTACTGATTTCCGGTTCAAACGGAAAAAGTTGAAATTAACGTCGAAAAAAGTGAAAAAGTGAGTATATATACCTTTGAAATATTTCATTTTTTTGGCGATTTTGGTCAAAGTTTAACAAGTGCTGCCCAAAACAATGCAAAATGGCTATAAATCGTCTCAAAACTCTATTTTACTGATTTCCGGTTCAAACGGAAAAAGTTGAAATTATCGTCGAAAAAAGTGAAAAAGTGATGTATATATACCTTTGAAATATTTCATTTTTTTGGCGATTTTGGTCAAAGTTTAACAAGTGCTGCCCAAAACAATGCAAAATGGCTATAAATCGTCTTAAAACTATATTTTACTGATTTCCGGTTCAAACGGAAAAAGTTGAAATTAACGTCGAAAAAAGTGAAAAAGTGAGTATATATACCTTTGAAATATTTCATTTTTTTGGCGATTTTGGTCAAAGTTTAACAAGTGCTGCCCAAAACAATGCAAAATGGCTATAAATCGTCTCAAAACTCTATTTTACTGATTTCCGGTACAAACGGAAAAAGTTGAAATTATCGTCGAAAAAAGTGAAAAAGTGATGTATATATACCTTTGAAATATTTCAATTTTTTGGTGATTTTGGTCCAAGTTTAACAAGTGCTGCCCAAAACAATGCAAAATGGCTATAAATCGTCTCAAAACTCTATTTTACTGATTTCCGGTTCAAACGGAAAAAGTTGAAATTAACGTCGAAAAAAGTGAAAAAGTGAGTATATATACCTTTGAAATATTTCATTTTTTTGGCGATTTTGGTCAAAGTTTAACAAGTGCTGCCCAAAACAATGCAAAATGGCTATAAATCGTCTCAAAACTCTATTTTACTGATTTCCGGTTCAAACGGAAAAAGTTGAAATTATCGTCGAAAAAAGTGAAAAAGTGATGTATATATACCTTTGAAATATTTCAATTTCTTGGCGATTTTGGTCAAAGTTTAACAAGTGCTGCCCAAAACAATGCAAAATGGCTATAAATCGTCTCAAAACTCTATTTTACTGATTTCCGGTTCAAACGGAAAAAGTTGAAATTATCGTCGAAAAAAGTGAAAAAGTGATGTATATATACCTTTGAAATATTTCATTTTTTTGGCGATTTTGGTCAAAGTTTAACAAGTGCTGCCCAAAACAATGCAAAATGGCTATAAATCGTCTCAAAACTCTATTTTACTGATTTCCGGTACAAACGGAAAAAGTTGAAATTATCGTCGAAAAAAGTGAAAAAGTGATGTATATATACCTTTGAAATATTTCAATTTTTTGGTGATTTTGGTCCAAGTTTAACAAGTGCTGCCCAAAACAATGCAAAATGGCTATAAATCGTCTCAAAACTCTATTTTACTGATTTCCGGTTCAAACGGAAAAAGTTGAAATTAACGTCGAAAAAAGTGAAAAAGTGAGTATATATACCTTTGAAATATTTCATTTTTTTGGCGATTTTGGTCCAAGGTTAACAAGTGCTGCCCAAAACAATGCAAAATGGCTATAAATCGTCTTATAACTATATTTTACTGATTTCCGGTTCAAACGGAAAAAGTTGAAATTATCGTCGAAAAAAGTGAAAAAGTGATGTATATATACCTTTGAAATATTTCAATTTCTTGGCGATTTTGGTCAAAGTTTAACAAGTGCTGCCCAAAACAATGCAAAATGGCTATAAATCGTCTTAAAACTATATTTTACTGATTTCCGGTTCAAACGGAAAAAGTTGAAATTAACGTCGAAAAAGGTGAAAAAGTGAGTATATATACCTTTGAAATATTTCATTTTTTTGGCGATTTTGGTCAAAGTTTAACAAGTGCTGCCCAAAACAATGCAAAATGGCTATAAATCGTCTCAAAACTCTATTTTACTGATTTCCGGTTCAAACGGAAAAAGTTGAAATTATCGTCGAAAAAAGTGAAAAAGTGATGTATATATACCTTTGAAATATTTCATTTTTTTGGCGATTTTGGTCAAAGTTTAACAAGTGCTGCCCAAAACAATGCAAAATGGCTATAAATCGTCTCAAAACTCTATTTTACTGATTTCCGGTTCAAACGGAAAAAGTTGAAATTAACGTCGAAAAAAGTGAAAAAGTGAGTATATATACCTTTGAAATATTTCATTTTTTTGGCGATTTTGGTCCAAGGTTAACAAGTGCTGCCCAAAACAATGCAAAATGGCTATAAATCGTCTTATAACTATATTTTACTGATTTCCGGTTCAAACGGAAAAAGTTGAAATTATCGTCGAAAAAAGTGAAAAAGTGATGTATATATACCTTTGAAATATTTCAATTTCTTGGCGATTTTGGTCAAAGTTTAACAAGTGCTGCCCAAAACAATGCAAAATGGCTATAAATCGTCTCAAAACTCTATTTTACTGATTTCCGGTTCAAACGGAAAAAGTTGAAATTATCGTCGAAAAAAGTGAAAAAGTGATGTATATATACCTTTGAAATACTTCATTTTTTTGGCGATTTTGGTCAAAGTTTAACAAGTGCTGCCCAAAACAATGCAAAATGGCTATAAATCGTCTTAAAACTATATTTTACTGATTTCCGGTTCAAACGGAAAAAGTTGAAATTATCGTCGAAAAAAGTGAAAAAGTGATGTATATATACCTTTGAAATATTTCATTTTTTTGGCGATTTTGGTCAAAGTTTAACAAGTGCTGCCCAAAACAATGCAAAATGGCTATAAATCGTCTCAAAACTCTATTTTACTGATTTCCGGTTCAAACGGAAAAAGTTGAAATTATCGTCGAAAAAAGTGAAAAAGTGATGTATATATATATACCTTTGAAATATTTCATTTTTTTGGCGATTTTGGTCAATGTTTAACAAGTGCTGCCCAAAACAATGCAAAATGGCTATAAATCGTCTCAAAACTCTATTTTACTGATTTCCGGTTCAAACGGAAAAAGTTGAAATTATCGTCGAAAAAAGTGAAAAAGTGATGTATATATACCTTTGAAATACTTCATTTTTTTGGCGATTTTGGTCAAAGTTTAACAAGTGCTGCCCAAAACAATGCAAAATGGCTATAAATCGTCTTAAAACTATATTTTACTGATTTCCGGTTCAAACGGAAAAAGTTGAAATTAACGTCGAAAAAAGTGAAAAAGTGAGTATATATACCTTTGAAATATTTCATTTTTTTGGCGATTTTGGTCAAAGTTTAACAAGTGCTGCCCAAAACAATGCAAAATGGCTATAAATCGTCTCAAAACTCTATTTTACTGATTTCCGTTTCAAACGGAAAAAGTTGAAATTATCGTCGAAAAAAGTGAAAAAGTGATGTATATATACCTTTGAAATATTTCATTTTTTTGGCGATTTTGGTCAAAGTTTAACAAGTGCTGCCCAAAACAATGCAAAATGGCTATAAATCGTCTTAAAACTATATTTTACTGATTTCCGGTTCAAACGGAAAAAGTTGAAATTAACGTCGAAAAAAGTGAAAAAGTGATGTATATATACCTTTGAAATATTTCATTTTTTTGGCGATTTTGGTCAAAGTTTAACAAGTGCTGCCCAAAACAATGCAAAATGGCTATAAATCGTCTCAAAACTCTATTTTACTGATTTCCGGTTCAAACGGAAAAAGTTGAAATTATCGTCGAAAAAAGTGAAAAAGTGATGTATATATACCTTTGAAATATTTCAATTTTTTGGCGATTTTGGTCAAAGTTTAACAAGTGCTGCCCAAAACAATGCAAAATGGCTATAAATCGTCTCAAAACTCTATTTTACTGATTTCCGTTTCAAACGGAAAAAGTTGAAATTATCGTCGAAAAAAGTGAAAAAGTGATGTATATATACCTTTGAAATATTTCATTTTTTTGGCGATTTTGGTCAAAGTTTAACAAGTGCTGCCCAAAACAATGCAAAATGGCTATAAATCGTCTTAAAACTATATTTTACTGATTTCCGGTTCAAACGGAAAAAGTTGAAATTAACGTCGAAAAAAGTGAAAAAGTGATGTATATATACCTTTGAAATATTTCATTTTTTTGGCGATTTTGGTCAAAGTTTAACAAGTGCTGCCCAAAACAATGCAAAATGGCTATAAATCGTCTCAAAACTCTATTTTACTGATTTCCGGTTCAAACGGAAAAAGTTGAAATTATCGTCGAAAAAAGTGAAAAAGTGATGTATATATACCTTTGAAATATTTCAATTTTTTGGCGATTTTGGTCAAAGTTTAACAAGTGCTGCCCAAAACAATGCAAAATGGCTATAAATCGTCTTAAAACTATATTTTACTGATTTTCGGTTCAAACGGAAAAAGTTGAAATTATCGTCGAAAAATGCAAAGAGCAAATTCTCTGACCCTTCTAAAAATATCAATTTTTTGCAGATTTTTGTCAAAATTTAAAAAGTTTCCGAAACAACGTAAAATGACTATAAATCGTCCTAGAAACAAATTTTAGTGATTTTCGCTTCAATCGGTAAAAGTTGAAAAAATCGTCGAAAATGCAAAGAGTTCGATTCTCTGACCCTTCTAAAAATATCAATTTTTTGCAGATTTTTGTCAAAATTTAAAAAGTTTCCGAAACAACGTAAAATGACTCTAAATCGTCCTAGAAACTAATTTTAGTGAATTTCGCTTCAATTGGTAAAAGTTGAAAAAATCGTCGAAAAATGCAAAGAGTGCGATTCTCTGACCCTTCTAAAAATATCAATTTTTTGCAGATTTTTATCAAAATTTAAAAAGTTTCCGAAACAACGTAAAATGACTATAAATCGCCCTAGAAACAAATTTTAGTAATTTCGCTTCAATCGGTAAAAGTATACTATATACTAGGTATATTATACTTTCTTTGCACTTCTCCGACAATTTTGATCAAAATCGACGAAAGAATTAAAATTTTCGGCACGTATATATATATATACCTCTTTTGCACTCATCGACAATTTTTTTCAAATTTTCTGATTGAACTGCGAATCTCTAAAATTTGCTTCTCGGACGATTTTTAGTAATTTTACGTAGTTCTGGAAATTTAAAAAATATTGATCAAAATCGACGAAAAATTTTAGTTTTAGGCTATTTTCGGCATTTTTTGACGTAAATCGACCAAAAATCGAAATATTCTTTACTAACACTCTTACTATTTTCCGATCGATCTACTAAAGAGTTCGGGGCTGTATATTTTTGTGTTGTCTGGCAAATATATGTATTCGGTTGGAAAATAAAACGACAATGAATGTCTTGGAAATCACATTTTGTGTGGCCTTACAAAAACAATTGAAAAATCGTTGAACTCTTTAAACAATCCCTTTTGAAGTTTCAATTTGTTAAATGATTTTCATCAAAACATGCTATGAACGATACAAAAACTAAATACCTCCCTACTATTTCCTAGAAAGAAATATAACAGTTTACAAAAAGAGGAAATGTACAAGAATTTGGTACGAGGTACCACGAAAAATTGAACGAATATAAAATAGTACTTGTAATATATAAAAGTTTATTATTAATATTATATTTTACAATACTCAAAACATGTTAGTTGTGTATTCCATATTTTTCCTTCATATAGATTGTAAAATAATATATATTAATCTACATCTTTTCAGTGTCATCTTATCCTAAGTATCTATTAGGAGTATGTATAGTTTTACTATATTATTAGGCCTTATTAATACGATCTTTTGATTTAGTATACTTTAGTAGAAGGCAGCTTTTATTTTATTAGACAACAATGATACATAGAAATCCAAAATAAACTATTTTATTGCTTAATATAATATATCAACTCATCAATAACTAGTAAGTATAAATCGTGTCCTTTAAAAAAATTGAACGTTGATCTCTCAAAATCCCTCGACTCAAAATATAAACCTTCAATTAGTTTGTAAAACTTCTACGGAATTAATATTTGTTTATACTCAATTTCAACCTGTTACCAAAATATTAAATTTCGTAAAAATATATAATAAAGAAATTTAAATGTCCACACCAAATATATTATGAATTATCAAAATTTTACGAACACGAAAAATTGTATTAAAAAAAAAAATGGCATTTATCCGTTACGAAATTAATTTCTCAAGACATTTATTTCCGATTAAACATTTGTATATTGAACCAAAGAATTTCCGGGTCCATTTTTTTGCGGGTCACCCACCATGCATATTAAATACCAATATATTTATATAAATTAATTATAAACCTTAAAATAATTCAACAAAAATACTAAATAAATACCGAGTATTACTCAATTTTATATATCGTTACAACACATATTATTACTGCATATCTTGTATTTATATCTACGGTTATATAAAAACATAAAATAATAATGACATTCATATAGAAGTATATTTACGCTAATATGCAAGCAATTAGAGAAGTACCAATTTAAATTGCGGCAAATATTTAAAAAAAGCTTCGTTCGAATATTTGGACATTTATTTAGTTATATATAAAAAGGAATATTCGCATTTTTTTCTAGAAATATAATTAAAATTTTCAGTTTACGTCGATTAAATATTGTTAATTCGTGATCATTTTTCCCCAAATCATTTGCGATGTTTCATTGCAAAATGCAAATTGCTAACTGGCGCATATTTATTTTTTCCATTAATTACACTGACAAATTCAAAGGCACTTTACGTTTACCAAAAATAATATGGTATTTTTTTCAATAAAAAATATGCCCTCTTATCTGTTTGTATTTTCTAATACTTCCTACATTTTACAAGTCTAATCCTAAATTTGCAAAGATTTTCATAGGATTGTAATTTGGTTTGATGATAATTGTTATGTTAGATAATGTGGTGTGATTTTGTGATGAATTGAACGTGATGTAAGAGGAGGATGTTGAGGATGATGTCGTTTAAGCCTGTCCGTTGGTGATGGGTCCAGCTGGGAGCTCAGTATTACCGTTGGGAATGGTAGGGAAACCACCTCCGTTGGTCAAGATCTTCGTCGGTGTTGTAGCGGAAGTTGGAGTGGATGGAGGCGACATAATGGCGTACGCCTCACCAGTTACTGGATTTCGTTCTAACGAAAAATACAATTTATATGGACAATGATATATTAACGATTTTATTGCACAAAAAAAATTCATGCACCATTCTTGGTCATTTTTGAGAGATTGTATCTGAATTTTTCAAACATATGTTGATGAGAGTTTTTGTTTTGTTTTTAAGAAATAGTAACGACTACAATAAAAAGTCTTGCATTAAAAAATAAATCAGAGAAATATGTACAGTTTATTTTTCAAAAACAAAAGGAATGAAATACTTTTAAGGCAGTCAATTTGCATAATATTTGAGCAAATATAAATTTTATTATGATGACGCAGGTGGTATTTAAGTGTCTTGTTTGCACGATGCGCATGTGTCATGGCAAAAGTTCCATCCACCGTTGCCATACTGAATCTAAATTCCGACATTAAGAGAAACAATTAAACAAAAAATTACTTTCATAAGTCAGTATACACATTTTTTATTGATGATATTTTATACTCACTTAAACAAAAAATACTATTATATTGTATGATTTTCTAAAGTCCCTTGAATGTGCGTAAATACGTACCTAATAAAATAGAAGAAATATTCTATGATTTAAGAAGAAATTGAGAACTGTGTATTCTTATAGTATAATTAAGAAATGTTTTTATAAATTAAAACAATTAATTTTTTATGAATAAAAAAATTAGAGACGCGTTTTTTTTTAATATAGAGAATATAAAACAGCAGCCTCAATCATTTTAACTCAATTAATTATAATATTGCGGAGCATAAATTAATTTTTCGCAATATTCGCGAAGTTAATTGTTAGAAATCTCATCGATAATTTAACTCTTCAGACTTTGAACCTTAAAAAGCTTAAATTTGACGCAAATCTTTTGATTTTTATTTTCTTTTGAATTATTCCATTTCTTTTCTTCAAAATCAACTTATATTTGTAAAATTCGAACAAATACATACCTTTGTGGATTTTTGGAGTGCTACTTTTGGCTGGTCTTGCATCCCATGACTGAACACCGTTGCCAGTTACTGGATTACGATTGGTCACATCTGAAATTCCAAAACAGCTTTTAATAAATAAAAAAATTTAAGAATATCTAGCGCACCGCAACGAAAGAAAATACAAATAAAAAGTTGCTCCTTTCGAGGAAAATAAAAATGATCAATGATATGTAATTATTTTCAATATGATGGACAGGTGGAACGCATTCGTAGGGAAAGTCTAACATTTATTTGGGAAGATGATGAGGATTGTGTGGGTAGATAAAGTGACAAATGAAGCCATGCTAGAGTTAGCGGCGAAGAAGTATTCGGAAGACATTGCAGCGTGGGAGAAAGATTGGTAGGTCATATGCTTGGACATTATGCAATTAGATATATAAGGTAGCGTATGGGGAAAGGGAGTATTAAACTAGAGTGCGTAAGACGAACCGACAGCTGATGACGAGTAAAGGAAATTTAAAAAAAGAATTCTTCAACAGCGAGAGGGATCCTACCATGTTTTGTAAGTGATTGTCTGCGTGGCGAAGAAATCTTTGCGGTGTCACCAAATAAGCGATTGAAGGAGTCAGTGGCGGAGTTACGGCGAGAATTGGACCTCGGTGGAGTGACAGACATGGCAGACAACTTCTTGGGCTCGGCTTTGGTCGGTGTGGCAAGCACTTGGAAAATTTCGCTGTGCGTGTTACATACCCTGCAAATTTAACAAAGATATTATTATTTAATTGATTGTTAAAGTCCGTTTCGATAGTTTAATACACGCATTATTCGAAGAAAACATTTTTGTTGAATAATTGGAATAACTCGACTGCAAAATTAATGGTAGCGCTCATAAAAGTTTTATAACTGGAAATTTTATAATTCATATTTATTTAGTGTAAATTTATTCGTTTTTTTTTTTATAAATAATGCTAACGCTTTAATTTGTATAATTGGATGGATTTTTTTAACTGTTTTGTATTTGCTATAAAAAAAATTGAAAAAACTTAAAATTTTTACAGAATTTGATTGCTATTCAATAATAAAAAAAAAAAGCTGGTTCGAGGAATTATTATTAGAAATTTAATATAAATATAAATAATCAATTATAGATGAAAGTGTTTATCTTCATATCTGTAGGTTGATTATAAATTCAAGAAATGAAATTTGGATGTGCATTATAATTCCTTTTTTGAAACGAATTACTGATCATAATAAAATCTGTTTTTGCTTTTTTGGACATGCATGAATCATTTTGTCGATTTTAACATTTCAAGGCAAAATATAAATGTTTAAAAGCACGCAAATGCATAAATATTAGTTTTAATAATACGTTCGGCACTTTTACGGAAATTGTTAAAGACTCATTTCGTTCAAAATTGCATCATAAACGAAATCGATTTGTTTATAGGCCAAATGTTTAAACAATTTGTTGAAATCGGTTTCATTTTGTCGCTAATTTTGTTTGTTAAATGATCTGAAGGAATTATATACAACAAAGTGCAAAAAAACGAGAAATTTTTGTTTTTTTTAATCAATTGATGTTTAATTTAACTGTTTTATATAAAAAATTAATTAACAATCAAAAGAAGAATTTTTTAGTAAAATAATTGATATCATCCAAGTCATGACATACGGCATTATGGATTGGAATATTTAAAATTAATCTTCTGTGTGAATTTCCGCAAAGAGAAAGACCGATTAAGAATATTTTAATAACTACATGTACTTAATTAATTAATTTGCAATGTTTGCGCGTAATTTCTAAAAAAAAATCGTTGGCAAACAGACAAAATAAATATGTTAATTACGATTGCTCAATTTTTTGTGATTATGTTTAGGAAGGTATCTGCAATTATTCTCGCTATTGCTAAAACGTTTTAAACCTACGTTTGCAATTATTGAAAAATTACATACATTTGTTTTCTATAGGTCATTGTGATTAAATTCAAATTTAGATCTAATTACTATCGCCATTATTTGCGATACTTAAATTGGATTAAGAAATAATTGACCATATTCTCTACAAGTATTTTTTAATCATTTTTTTTGCGATACTTAAATTGGATTAAGAAATAATTGACCATATTCTCTACAAGTATTTTTTTAATCTTTTTTTTTTTCGATCCTTAAATTGAATTAATAAATAATTGACCATATTCTCTACAAGTATTTTTTTAATCAATTTTTTTGCGACCCTTAAATTGAATTAATAAATAATTGACCATATTGTCTACAAGTATTTTTTTAATCAATTTTTTTGCGACCCTTAAATTGAATTAATAAATAATTGACCATATTGTCTACAAGTATTTTTTTAATCAATTTTTTTTCGATCCTAAAATTGGATTAATAAATAATTGATCATATTCTCTAGAAGTATTTTTTTAATCATTTTTTTTTCGATCCTTAAATTGAATTAATAAATAATTGACCATATTCTCTACAAGTATTTTTTCAATCAATTTTTTTGCGACCCTTAAATTGAATGAATAAATAATTGACCATATTCTCTACAAGTATTTTTTTAATCATTTTTTTTGCGACCCTTAAATTGAATTAATAAATAATTGACCATATTCTCTACAAGTATTTTTTTAATCAATTTTTTTGCGACCCTTAAATTGAAATAATAAATAATTGACCATATTCTCTACAAGTATTTTTTTAATCAATTTTTTTTCGATCCTAAAATTGGATTAATAAATAGTTGACCATATTCTCTACAAGTATTTTCTTAATCTTTTTTTTTGCGACCCTTAAATTGAATTAATAAATAATTGACCATATTCTCTACAAGTATTTTTTTAATCAATTTTTTTGCGACCCTTAAATGGAATTAATAAATAATTGACCATATTCTCTACAAGTATTTTTTTAATCAATTTTTTTTCGATCCTAAAATTGAAGAAATAATTGACCATATTCTCTAGAAGAATTTTTTTAATCATTTTTTTTTTATAAACTTATTATACAATCCTTATAGATATTAATATTTTTTAAAGTTATTTTAGTATTACTTGTTTATTTGGCAGGAATTTGCAGACCCGGCCCAAAGAAATTTCTAATTTACAACTGTAGTTTTATAACAAACAAAAAAATATTAAATTACAAAAAGCTAAAATACGAACGTAAAAATTGTATGTATAAACACATAAATTTAAAAAATCTCCGATTTCCGTTTTTTAAACGAAAAAAATAGAGCGGAATTTCATAAAACTACGCAAAAGTTTTATTTAAAAAAAAAATGGCTTAAGAAATGTAGTTGTGATGAAACAGGTAGGTAAAAATACTGTATAATATTTTATTTATTATTTATTTCGTTGATGATATTTGATCAAACTTGATAAATGAATAATAAGCAAAAATTAAGATTATTAAGGCTAACGTTTCATGTGTTAATTCATCATATGAAAAATACAGTATCATGTTATTGTAGAATCAAGGACTTATATATTTTAGATATTAATAAAAACAAGAAAAATCTGCAGTACATTCACTGTGTTAATATATTTAACTAGAAATATCCTCATTTTGTGTTCGTGTTAAAAAAATGACACAAGAATGTTTAAATTGTTGTTGTAATACCTACAAGTCAGTTACACATTTACGGAAACATGCATCATTGCTTAAAGCGGCCCTTTTTCTGTGTCGGAAAGACACAAGTGCAGTGGCGGACTAAAAGTTTTACCACCATGGAGGTTTCTTCAAGTATGCAAAATGTTTTTAATCTACATATGCAAAATATAGTTTTTATATAAACACATCGAAGCGAAAAAAATAAATTTTGAATAAAAAATTACTGGACAAGTGACTTTTTAATTATATAAAATAAAAGAACTACATTTGAAAATTATTCGGCAATTATAATTTTTGTTAAAATCTAGTGGAGATTCAAATGACGTGTTTTGTTTTATTCAAATTAAATTATACATCGTAATAATATAAAAACAAGCGCAAATGAATTTGATTAAAAAATTGCAATACAATAAATTGACAAATTGCGAAAAAATAAACGGAATGTTTAAATTATGGAATTAAAAATCCACATAAGTAACGATTTTAAATTCGCCTTAAAAATCTGCGGGTTGTACGCCACTGTATGGGCACATCTTAATTCTTTCCTCGGACTTTTTCACATTCTCTTGTAAATAATGCACATATGAATATGTGTTTTATTCATGTATGTAAATGTAAGTATGTCATAGTCGGATTTCGAACTGGAGTGGAAGCATTTTGACGGAACACGTAAATTATAATAAACAGAACAAGGAAAACAAGCAAATTACACACACGGACCGGCCTAGACTTGTTTAAATACGCTTCCTTGAACCTTTTTGCCATTGCTAATGACGGCTCTACAGGAAACTGGGACACCCTGTGTACATGCCATAATGTAATAAGATCAAATGTATATTATGACTATTTTTACTCGAACGCATTTTACCATGATAAAATTATATATTATTTAGTTTGTGAATTTTTTTTTGTATTGATAAATAATGGAAAAATCAGATGGTTTTGATTTTATTAATTTATTATTTGTATATTGATTTTTAAGAGTGAAATATGCAACGTACTTAATAAATAGTTTGTTTTAATTATTAATACAGTTACTCTAAAATGTGTGTTAATTTAAGAGAACGGTCTGCCATCTAATGTTAATTTTATATATGAAGACATGGTTTATTTTGAGTTAAGATTTTTTCTACTGCCTTAGGAACATCAACGTATTATGTAAGTAAAAAAGAATGGACTCAGAAGTTGCCTAAAAAAAAACGTTTTACAATAAAAATGAAAAATTTACAATTTTTGGCAAATATTAGACGAAAACGTGGTTTATTTTGAGTTAAGATTTCTTTAGAACAAATGTACATCAACGCATTATGTAAATTTAAAAAAAATCTACTCAGAAGTTGCCTAAAAAACGTTTTATTATAAAAATGAAAAAAATTACAATTTTAGGCAAATAGTAGACGAAAACATGGTTTATTTTGAGTTAAGATTTTTTTAGAACAAATGTACATCAACGCATTATGTAAATTAAAAAATATCGACTCGGAAAAGTTGCCTGAAAAATGTTTTATAATAAAAATGAAAAATTTACAATTTTTGGCAAATATTAGACGAAAACATGGTTTATTTTGAGTTAAGATTTTTTTTCTACTGCCTTAGGAACAAATGTACAGCAACGCATTATGTAAATAAATAAAAAATTGACTGAGAAGTTGCCTAAAAAAACGTTTTATAATAAAAAATGAAAAATTTATAATTTTTGGCAAATATTGGACGAGAACATGGTTTATTTTGAGTTAAGATTTTTTTGGACCAAATGTACTTCAATGCATTCTGTAAATTGAAAAAAAATCGACTCAGAAGTTGCCTAAAAAACGTTTTATAATAAAAAAGAAAAATTTACAATTTTTGGCAAATATTAGACGAAGATATGTTTTATTTTGAGTTAAGATTTTTTTTCTACTGCCTTAAGAACATCAATAATTTACATCAACGCATTATGTAGATAAATAAAAAATCGACTCAGAAGTTGCCTAAAATGATGTTTTATAATAAAAATGAAAAATTTACAATTTTTGGCAAATATTAGACGAAGATATGTTTTATTTTGAGTTAAGATTTTTTTCTACTGCCTTAAGAACAAATATACATCAACGCATTATCTAAATTTAAAAAAAATCGACTCGGAAGTTGCCCAAAAAAACGTTTTATTATAAAAATGAAAAAAATTACAATTTCAGGCAAATATTAGACGAAAACATGGTTTATTTTGAGTTGAGATTTTTTTGGAACAAATGTACATCAACGCATTATGTAGATAAATTAAAAATTGACTTAGAAGTTGCCTAAAAAGATGTTTTATATTAAAAATAAAAAATTTACAATTTTTGGCAAATATTCGACGAAAACGTGGTTTATTTTGAGTTAAGATCTTTTTGGAGCAAATGTACATCAACGCATTATGTAAATTTAAAAAAAATCGACTCAGAAGTTGCCCAAAAAAACGTTTTATTATAAAAATGAAAAAAATTACAATTTCAGGCAAATATTAGACGAAAACATGGTTTATTTTGAGTTAAGATTTTTTTGGAACAAATGTACATCAACGCATTATGTAGATAAATAAAAAATCGACTTAGAAGTTGCCTAAAAAGATGTTTAATATTAAAAATAAAAAAATTACAATTTTTGGCAAATATTAGACGAAAACATGGTTTATTTTGAGTTGAGATTTTTTTCTACTGGTTTAAGAACAAATGTACATCAACGCATTATCTAAATAAAAAAAAATCGACTCAGAAGTTGCCTAACAAACGTTTTATTATAAAAAATAAAAAAATTACAATTTTTAGCAAATATCAGACGATAAAATCGCATTTTTTCAAAATGATGGTAAAATAAAAGTCGGTTTCAAAAATGCTCATAAAAGCATTTTAACCGGGCGTGTTCCCAAAAAACAACGTCTCTTTTCGTTCAGAATCATTCATAATTTCCAATCATATTTTAATCAATACGAACAACAGGCCAACGATAGTATAGGCAAATTATTTCTGGGCTTAGTATAAACCGATTTAATGTGAAGTCAAGAAGACCTACATACGGTTCGCTTGTGTCACTCACCGGATGTCCTCTACTCGCTTTAATTTCGTTTTTAGTATGGAGACAATTCGACGATATGAGCGCATAAATGGCATTAAACCGTGTCGTTGTGCTCTTGCATTGTCTCTTCGCTCACATTTCAAGCAAAAAGGCAACGCGGCTTTTTGTTGGCCGCTTTGATATAGCACGCATAAGAAGTTGCGCGGCGGTTTGAATTTAGAAAAATTTGTAATTCGGTTTTATTTGTAATATAAAAAAGTTAACTTCGCCAGTCGTTATTTTTAAGATAACATATGCAAATGCTGCGAATTATGACCACCTTATTGAACGTGTCAATGTCAATTTGATGCCATTTTAGCATTTTAGTGTTAATAGTCTAAATTATCTTTGTAAGCATATAAAAACAATAATTGAACAAATTTTCAATCATTATTAGATAATAATAAAGAAAATAATTTTTTTCGCATAAGTGCCAAGGCAAATAATATTTAAATTTAGATAGAATGTTGATGATTACTTTCGTAAATTTTGTAAATATTTCCTCAATTGTTTGTATAAATTAATAAACCACTTTCTTTTAAAAACAATCTACTATAAACAAATTGAAAAAAAACATTTTTAATGCGCAATTTCTAAGAAACCGAAAATGTTTCGCACATAAATGTTCCAGAGAATGCTACATTATTTATGTGTCAGTTTGACATTGACATTTGATATACGACACCTCACGACTCGATTCGAATCAGCACAAATATAATACCATTTGTTTCATACGCCGCTTAATTCCATCCTATTTTCAAGAAAATTTAAATATTATAATTTAATGTAAAGTTTGCACTAAATCTGTTCGGTGGTTATTCGAGCTACAACTGTCATGTAATTTCACAGAGCAGATGACGTACTACAGTCGTGCATATACACTGTATGGCCAAATATAGTATTCCATGATTTTTAAAAGATTTACATCAATATATTCAGAACAAAATTTCACATTCTCTGACAAGGGTTATAGAAGGTAGCGCAGATTGAAAGACACGAAAATCAAATTGCTGTAATAAATAAACAACAAAATATCGAATATTTATTCCTATAAATGAAATATGATTTTTTGAAGTTGACTTGTTTTTTTTTTTGTTTCCCGTTTTTGTGGAGGATTAATTGTTGAATGATTAATTAAATATGCTCACGCTGTATATGTATTTTAGTTTAGGTGAGCAAGAACAAGAACAGCCAAAGACCATGGTGGAAAGATAAACCATGCTGATGGTTATTAGAGCATTTCTCTACGTAGATGGTTACGATTAAATTAAAAAAAAAAAGAGAGAATATAAATTGTGTATAGTAAAATGTATAATTATGTATAAGACACTTGCAGATATATAAAAATATTACACACCTTTAAAACATTGTCAATATTGAAAAGTGTTTTCAAAAATTTGAAATATCACACTAAAAATATTTTTTAGGACCATTTTAATGGACCTTCTGTGACATATGGTGAAAAATATTTAGTACCCCAACTATTACAGCCAATAATTTTAAATCGTATTTAGTTTGAGAGAAAAACAGTTGCAGTTATGACTTTAAAAAAAATATTATACAGGGATTTTGAGTGGTGAAGATTAATACAATTTCCATACACAGTTTTGCATATTAAAATTTCACAAAAAAAAAATAGACTGGTATCCTCTTAACAATCTCTAAATTTGACGAATAATTGTGGTACATTAAGTCCGTGTGCATTGCAGAAATTGATTATATTCTCCCATTTTTTTTAAATACGTTTTCGCCAAGTCTAAGAAACGAATTAAATGATTTCCATGTTAATGCGATGAGCGAAAAGCGACGAGCTGAAGAACATTAATTAGAGGATACCTACCATTGGTATGCCAATTACGGCCTAGGATAGGATACACGTGAATTATAATTTATCATATATCGCAATTAAAAGTGACAGTTGCATTTAAATTTGCATTCTATGTACTCAGTTGAGGATGGTAACACACTTCTGCAAATACATACTGTAATGTAGGATGCAATTTCGAATGTCTTATTAGCTTCCAATGCTACGCCCGTTTTTTCAATATACGCAAGCTTATATTGAAATTTGTTTGGCACGTTCAGCTATCGATTTAAATTTTGTTAAGGGGATACCGTACATTTGCTAGCGATGTTAGTTTCAAATTATATACCCGTGAAAATTTTTATATCAATATCATTTACTTATATACGTAAATATACAAAATTTTATATATAATCGACATCACCTTAATTTTCTTAACTAAATTTTGATTTTTCTCTCTCTACGTACGTAATCCCATGTTATATGTATCTGTTTTTTTTTTTTATAATTTAATGAGTTTGGTATTTAATTGAATTATTTTTAGTGCGGTGACATCTACAAAAATTGCTTGTACTAGTAAAAAACATGTCTTTTGTAAAAATGCTGAAGTCGTTTTTTTTTTGGACACAATTAACAATAAATACGGGTTATAAATTTTGTCACCGCTGATTTTATGACAGCAAAATTCCAAAAGTGCGGTATCCCCTTAAGTTTTAATTCTAACATAACGTGATTTTGGTAATAATTACATTTATAATAAATATTAACGTAGATATTGCCACTTTTCTTGGATGATTGTTGTAATTGTCGCTAGCAGGGAATTCCTCTAGCAAGCGAAGAAGAATAATAGTACATAAATAAAGGCGAAGAACGTGGAAGTGGATAATTTACAATAGAGTACGTATAATTAGTTTGAGCAGTGTGCATGCTTTGTCGTTTTGGTCTGGTAAATTGTAAAAGTACAATTTTTTCCAATAGTCACTGTAAAAGTTTGCAGAAGCCTTAATAACAAAGTTGGACTATTTGAAGCCTTTCATGGTTAAAAACTAGTGTCTTTATAGTAAAATAACTAAGAACTATTATTAAACAAAAACAATCACCTTAAAAAGTGCCTTTAAAGTCTTAAATAACTTTATATAAAGTGCCTTTAAAGAAGTTAATAATGAAAATGAGCGAAAGTTAAAAAAAAAATCTAATTTGCGTTTATAATACAACTGTTAACGAACCTAAATGAGTTCGTTTGCAGCGAATTTGAGTTCTTATAGCATAGGGCAATTTATTGTTTCGAAGTTGGTAGCTCTGCTTGCCAGTTGTCAAACGTCAAACTACAAAAGAAAGCAATAAATTGTTTAATTTAAATTTGTCCATGAAATGTACAATTGTACGTCAAACTACAAAATAGTTTAATTTTAATTTATTTTAAATGTGTCAATAGCTATTACCAACTGTTAAAAAATTCCCTAAATTTTATAAATTCGATTTTTTATTTAAAACGCAAATTAGGAAAAAATAGTATAAAAAACTAATTTCATAAGTAATTTATAACGCTCGTCTTGTGCAAAGATTCCGTGCAGTGTTGCATATATGCGACACATTATTATTGGCTTTGATCGTACATGTAGATTATGTTACGTGGGTTGGAATCGACAGCGCTTTCCCGTAGAGAAATTGCCTTTTGTATGAGGAAGAAGAAGATTATGATGCACTGAATGTTAAGAAAATAAAATAAAATAAAATAAAATAAAAGTGAAACAATATGTATTTTTCGTGTCCACTTTTGAATATTGAATATTAAGCGCCTGCTGATATATTCTTTTAGAAGAAAGGGAGTAGAATGCAGAGCAGGTATTATATGGAGGTAATGACTGGGGTTTTTAAGATAAAAATAAATATGGGTAATACAAAAATAATGCGGTATAAAAAAATGTTTAAGATGAAATACCAAATTTTTTGTTCTAAGTAGAGTCGCAGAGTTTTATATAAATTGTTATATAGAGGAAGATAATATAATATAAATTTCGCGCTCATTAGCTACTAATGTTCTCTCGTAGCCAAGCCTGTCTCTAATATATCAGGTACCACCGGAACCACCGAAGCTTTTGGCGCTACTGTATTTTAGTTGTTGTCTATTCACTTGCACTTCCGGTAATTTGTTTACAACACACTGTATATAGTAAACAAGACAATGATACAGCTAGACTTGTATGTGCAGAATTGCAAAGCTAAAGTATCGATGTGTAATAATGCACTTTGTCAGTACAATGGTACTTAACAAGAGCATGTTTTTTTTTGTATTGAAAATGTCTCATTCTATCTATTTGAAATGTACAAAAATGATTTTTAATTAAATTATATATTTGATATTAAATAAGTACTTTTTTGAAGCATACTTTTACGGTTTGCCTTCATAATTTTTTATTAAAAAAAAAAACATCGTACATTTTGAGTCGATACAATTTTTTTTAGAGAAAAATCGCGAGGACGTAATATTTTTAACGCAACTTAAGAAATGTGCAATTCACGTAATTTTTACTTTTTCCCATTTCAAGGTGTCAATTTAATTTAAGATTTTGCCAAAAAAAATCAACACATCATAAAAAAATATAATTAAATTAGAGTATTTTGAAATGCTGGATTAATATTTTACCAAAAAAATTCTAGGCGCAAAAATTACAAAACACTTTTGTAATTAAAAACAAAACATTTTACCGTGAAAATTTTACTTAAAATAAAAAAAAATAAGTTAAACTTCAACTTTTGGTGAAGGAGTAATTTATTTAAACGATCCCCCTTCGCTCCGCTCCTGACACTTTCTTGTAATAATAATATTAACAAGAGTACTTAAGTACTTAACAAGAGCATGTTTTTTTTTGTATTGAAAATGTCTCATTCTATCTATTTGAAATGTACAAAAATGATTTTTAATTAAATTATATATTTGATATTAAATAAGTACTTTTTTGAAGCATACTTTTACGGTTTGCCTTCTTAATTTTTTATTAAAAAAAAAACATCGTACATTTTGAGTCGATACAATTTTTTTTACAGAAAAATCGCGCGGGCGTAATATTTTTAACGCAACTTAAGAAATGTGCAATTCAGGTAATTTTTACTTTTTCCCATTTCAAGGTGTCAATTTAATTTAAGATTTTGCCAAAAAAATCAACACATAAAAAATATATAATTAAATTAGAGTATTTTGAAATGCTGGATTAATATTTTACCAAAAAAATTCTAGGCGCAAAAATTACAAAAACACTTTTGTAATTAAAAACAAAACATTTTACCGTGAAAATTTTACTTAAAATAAAAAAAAATAAGTTAAACTTCAACTTTTGGTGAAGGAGTAATTTATTTAAACGATCCCCCTTCGCTCCGCTCCTGACACATTCTTGTAATAATAATATTAACAAGAGTAATTAAGTACTTAACAAGAGCATGTTTTTTTTTGTATTGAAAATGTCTCATTCTATCTATTTGAAATGTACAAAAATGATTTTTAATTAAATTGTATATTTGATATTAAATAAGTACTTTTTTGAAGCATACTTTTACGGTTTGCCATCTTAATTTCTTATTAAAAAAAAAACATCGTACATTTTGAGTCGATACAATTTTTTTTACAGAAAAATCGCGCGGGCGTAATATTTTTAACGCAACTTAAGAAATGTGCAATTCAGGTAATTTTTACTTTTTCCCATTTCAAGGTGTCAATTTAATTTAAGATTTTGCCAAAAAATCAACACATCATAAAAAATATATAATTAAATTAGAGTATTTTGAAATGCTGGATTAATATTTTACCAAAAAAATTCTAGGCGCAAAAATTACAAAAACACTTTTGTAATTAAAAACAAAACATTTTACCCTGAAAATTTTACTTAAAATAAAAAAAAATAAGTTAAACTTCAACTTTTGGTGAAGGAGTAATTTATTTAAACGATCCCCCTTCGCTCCGCTCCTGACACATTCTTGTAATAATAATATTAACAAGAGTACTTAAGTACTTAACAAGAGCATGTTTTTTTTTGTATTGAAAATGTCTCATTCTATCTATTTGAAATGTACAAAAATGATTTTTAATTAAATTGTATATTTGATATTAAATAAGTACTTTTTTGAAGCATACTTTTACGGTTTGCCATCTTAATTTCTTATTAAAAAAAAAACATCGTACATTTTGAGTCGATACAATTTTTTTTACAGAAAAATCGCGCGGGCGTAATATTTTTAACGCAACTTAAGAAATGTGCAATTCAGGTAATTTTTACTTTTTCCCATTTCAAGGTGTCAATTTAATTTAAGATTTTGCCAAAAAATCAACACATCATAAAAAATATATAATTAAATTAGAGTATTTTGAAATGCTGGATTAATATTTTACCAAAAAAATTCTAGGCGCAAAAATTACAAAAACACTTTTGTAATTAAAAACAAAACATTTTACCCTGAAAATTTTACTTAAAATAAAAAAAAATAAGTTAAACTTCAACTTTTGGTGAAGGAGTAATTTATTTAAACGATCCCCCTTCGCTCCGCTCCTGACACTTTCTTGTAATAATAATATTAACAAGAGTACTTAAGTACTTAACAAGAGCATGTTTTTTCGTATTGAAAATGTCTCGTTCTATCTATTTGAAATGTACAAAAATGATTTTTAATGCAATTGCCATCTTAATTTTTTATTAAAAAAAAACATCGTACATTTTGAGTCGATGCAATTTTTTTTACAGAAAAATCGCGAGGGCGTAATATTTTTAACGCAACTTAAGAAATGTGCAATTCAGGTAATTTTTACTTTTTCCCATTTCAAGGGTCAATTAAATTTTTTTCCCACTTTAAGATGGCCAAAAAAAAAATCAACACATCATTAAAAAATTTAACAATTAAGTTGAGTATTTTAAAATGCTGGATTAAAAATTAACCAAAAATAATCTATGCGCAAAAATTACAAATTAAAAACAAAAAATCTTACCACTAAAAATTTGACTTTTTTAACTAAAAAAAAAATTAAAGTTCAACTCAACTTTTGGTAGAGTGGTAATTTATTTAAACGATCCCTTCGCTCCGCTCCTGACACATTCTTGTAATAATATCGCCTCACCCACAAGAGAAACTATGAAGATAACCATTACAGTTAAATTGTTAAATACGAAAAGGAATTTATTCTAATTTGAGGCGGCATTCCAGACTGGGTAAGGTATAATTACTGTGTGCATTTCTATCTTTCCCGGCGACATGGGTGGAAGTACCGGTACTGAATTTAAGTCTAGGAGACGGTAAAAGTACGTCTTCAATCTACATGGAACGCGTGGGCAGCGCAGGCGGTGAAGTCTTTCATTATATTCAACAGAAACACGACGCATATATCATATTGTCATCGCGATGTCTTCCTATTCAGTGCACGGTACGAAAGTGAACGGATTCCAACGTGCCGGTTATAAAAGTGACTCGCTTTTGAGTGGCGATTTTTTGAAAGCGTAGTACTTTAAAATTGTTACGATAATTGCCTCAGTATTTTCATAATATATTATAATATAAAATATCACCCAAATACCGTAACAAGCATTGGGTAGTCAAATGCGCATTTCCAAGGCTATGCGCCCATCTTCAGTAGCACAAGATAAAAAAGTAAATAAAATACCTCTGTCGCGAATTGTGATTGATATACTATTTATTTATCTTTCATTTTTAACAAATTTCAATAGTAATTATCATCGTTGGATTAATTAAAATCTTCAATTTCGGGTTCAAAACAATTTTGAAATACGACTTGGTTTTGAACCCCTTCTATACATTGACTATTTTAATTATCAAAAGTTAGAAATTAAATTAACTATCGTGTTGTATCAACTTAAAAAAAAGGAATTGGTCATTGAAATTTTAAAATGGACAATTATGGCCATCAACAAAATCAATTTTTAAATAAAACGGGCTAAAAACAATTGTTCTTCAAAACAGTTGTCAAAAGAAACGGAACAAGAATTTAAATATATAATTTTTGGTTTTAACTTGTTTTAATTCGCACACTCATGATGAAGCACTCTCTTGGTGCGCACTCTCAACTATAGCACCGACGGGATCTTCCTATTTTAATATTTTTTTTTGGTAATCTGCCAGTGCTATATTAAAATATTGTTGAACATTTGTTAGGAAATAATAATAAAACCAAAAATGAAAAAACACAGAAAAGTGCGTGTTTTTGGCCAGTGTTGTATATTTTAAACAATAATAAATTTGAATCTTAAGCTGATTTGAAGAATAAATGTGTTATTTTTGGTTGATTGTTGAAAGGAACCTGATAAAGAAAAGAAGAATGCTTATTGATCTGAAAAGGTCGTTTAAGGATACTTTTGTAAATATTGCAACAATGGCAAACGTAAACGAATTAACTTAGACAAAAAATAAATTTTAAATAATTCAATAAAACGTGAACATGGAAGGAAGTTTTGAATCTTCGATTTGTGGGTAATAATCGGATAAAATAAAATTAAAAAAATTTATATAATTAATTAAATCGTATAAAGCAATTTTGAACAAATTGCAGTTAAGTTATACAAAAACAAAGTTGTAGTTGTTAAAATAACTCAATAATAAAGATATATTATTAAATCCAACCGAATGTAATTTTACAAGAACAAAAATACAGGCACCAGAGGTTACTGGTACTAAGATCCATCGTGCACTTATAATCAAGAATTTATTGCCTCGCCATCACGTTTCTAATTGCAAGACTCAATCAATATCGCATTATTAATTACTTAAAACATATTTTTTTATCAAATGTTAAACTTTATAGCTGCAAAACTTATTCGGTAACATTTCGATTATAAGGAAATGTACAGGCAATTAATGACAGACAATTATTTCGAAATAAAACAATATTCCTCTGCTTTATTTTTTTTAAACATTTTCGTAAGCTTTAGGAAAAGAAAGGTTTTAGAAGAGCATTGGAATTTTATTGTAATCCTTTTTCCGAACGACACATTTCTTAGGCAGAAGTAGATCATATGTTTTTGTATTCTCAACAGTATTCAAAAGATATATAGCAAATAAATTCTGCGAATTCTCAACAATTTTATAAATTGAATTAAAATCTTAATTTTATGTTTTAAAAATTATCACTACAGTGTTAAATTATAATATAGAATATCACCCAAATACCGTAACAAGCATTAAGTAGCTAGATGTACATTTCAAGGGCTATGCGCCCATCTTATTTTAGTGATTTTCGCATCAATCGGTAAAAGTTGAAAAAAACGTCGAAAAATGCAACGAGTCGGATTCTTTGACCCTTCTAAAAATATCAATTCTTTGCAGATTTTTGTCAAAATTTAAAAAAATTTGTCATCTTGTGCTACTGAAGATGGGCGCATAGCGCTTGAAATGTACATCTAGCTACTTAATGCTTATTACGGTATTTGGGTGATATTCAATTTTAATATTAAATAAAATTATTTCTATCAGGCTTCTTTTGAATAGCCACTAATTAACTACTAAAAAAAATTATAGGCAACTTTTCAAACATTGGCGTTGTACAAGTTACAACTCAATGGTATGTTTTGCATTACTGATTTTTTTAACCGTTCTTTCGCATAATTATTATGGGTACAAAAGCAGATCGTGGCACAGAAGATGTTAGTATAATAATATAAAAGTGGACTCAGGATCGGAACGAAAACGTTATACAATTAAATATTGTACAATTTTAATACGTGAGCTCAGCCATAAGGTTTAATAAAGATGTTGAGTGTAATCATTTTATATAATATTAACGATACTATTTTTTAAATTATATTGACCAGGCAAGAAGTTGTGTTTTAAGAACGTTATCGTGGATGCAATTTAACGAATTTAATTTTTATGTACGAAGAATGTCCTTTTCTACATTCACGAGTAACATTCGTCAAAGATATAAAATAACTGAAATACATTATTGAACATGTGCAATCATTTTTAATAGAATTGCTTCTATTAATTCTATTCTATTTCCATTAATGAGAGACAGACGAATTATTATTGAATTTGATTGTGTAAACTACAATTTATATTTGTACCAAGTTTGATTTATTATTGTACCAATTAAATAAAAATATCAAGCGTGGAGAAATTCAGAAGCAGCTTAAACAGATATTTAAGTAATGAAAAGAAGATTTGTTAAATATAAATTTTAACGTGCATTTACAAGTTTCTACGTAACAATGTTACTCGCAACAAAATTGTAATGTAAGACTATTAATATGGATTTATTTATGACAAATTGTAGAAATTTTAACAATAACCGTATTCTTTATTCTTTAAAAATCATTCACGAACTAGTATTTTTTTTCGGGGCGGTATAGGCCTTAAAGTGCCATTAGCATCCATCATTAAAAAAAAAGATGATGACCCTTATTTAGTTTCTATCTTCAACGAAGCTACAAATATTATTTTGCTTGGGCTAATTTTCAGATTACAAAATTTATCAACTCGGTATTTAATTTAATTTTGTACATACGATATATTGATGAAAAAACAAAAAAAAAACAAAAAAAAATATTATAATGAATTGTCGACGTATTTGAATGTACCTATTTTTGTTTTTGCAGAAATAATGTATTTTACCAGCAAATAATAATTTATACATTTCAGTAAGTATTTGTTGGTTAATCAGCTTCTATTTCACTTATTTGTTGATCTATAATTTTTTTTTTCCACATAGAAAAGGGATTCAATTAAAGTCAATTTTTATCCTGTCCAAATGTAGTACTACAAGTATTTAACTATCGCGTTGCACTTCGCCATTTGCTGAAGAGATAATTGTTTTCTACAGGCTTATATTACTTTGATTATTATTTTTATTATTTAATTTTTTTATTTTATTTTATGTATTACTTTGATGTTCATTTGTTTCTTATGCAATAAAGAAATTTATTATTATTATACAGGGACGTGTCCACGAATTTTTGTGCTACAAGGAATGAGGAAATAATTTTATATACCACCGCCAGCGCCATGTTTTTCGAGCTAAGGCGCCATATTAGAAACAATTCACGTGCTCTTCCAAACATTTCAAGCAATTCCTCAGCCGTCTACTAATATTAGAAATCACATTTAATGATCGAAAAGGCATCCATGGATATCGTGTCTTTGTTCATTTATGTTTCCGCACAAGCGGCTTGTTCTATATTATAGGTAGGGCAAAGGGTTCATTAGCCCCCCCCGTTTTGTATATACATAATAAATGGGCACACCGTGTGCCAGACTAGTGCACTCAGACGTCCTTATACAGGACTATCGCGAGATAGATTTGGATTAGACATTCCTGCAATGCAAAATTTCCTTTAGATTTGTTGTTTTTTGGGGGGACTTAATTTTTTAACATATATATACTTTTTTTTTGTATATGGTAGAAGAAATGAAAGATATTGGCATAATCAGAGATTGATTAAAGCAACCAGAAGAGAATGTTGAAAGTAATTGACATTGCACAATAAAACAGATAAATTAACGATTATTATAATCAAAGACGTCCAGAATTAGATGAGACATTCCAGTAGTGTTAAATTTCCTTTAGATTTCTTGTTTTTTTGATGGGGGGACTTAATTTTTTGACATTTTATTTGTTTTTTCCCGTATATAGTAGAAGAAAAGAAAGATATTGGGATAATCAAAGATTGATTAAAGCAACCAGAAGAGAATGTTGAAAGTAATTGATATTGGACAGTAAAAGAGATAAGTTAACGATTATTATAATCAAGGGACGTCCAGAATTAGATTAAACATTCCAGTAGTGTTAAATTTCCTTTAGATTTATTGTTTTTTTGATGGGGGGACTTAATTTTTTGACATTTTATTTGTTTTTTCCCGTATATAGTAGAAGAAAAGAAAGATATTGGGATAATCAAAGATTGATTAAAGCAACCAGAAGAGAATGTTGAAAGTAATTGATATTGGACAATAAAAGAGATAAGTTAACGATTATTATAATCAAGGGACGTCCGGAATTAGATAAGACATTCCAGTAGTGTTAATTTTTTTTTAGATTTATTGGTTTTTGGGGGGGACTTAATTTTTTTACATATCTATACTTTATTTTGTATATGGTAGAAGAAAAGAAAGATATTGGGATAATCAGAGATTGATTAAAGCAACCAGAAGAGAATGTTGAAAGTAATTGATATTGGGCAGTAAAAGAGATACGTTAACGATTATTATAATCAAGGGACGTCCAGAATTAGATTAGACATTCCAGTAGTGTTAAATTTCCTTTAGATTTCTTGTTTTTTTGGGGGGACTTAATTTTTTTACATTTTATTTGTTTTTTCCCGTATATAGTAGAAGAAAAGAAAGATATTGGGATAATCAAAGATTGATTAAAGCAACCAGAAGAGAATGTTGAAAGTAATTGATATTGGACAGTAAAAGAGATACGTTAACGATTATTATAATCAAGGGACGTCCAGAATTAGATTAGACATTCCAGTAGTGTTAAATTTCCTTTAGATTTCTTGTTTTTTTGGGGGGACTTAATTTTTTTACATTTTATTTGTTTTTTCCCGTATATAGTAGAAGAAAAGAAAGATATTGGGATAATCAAAGATTGATTAAAGCAACCAGAAGAGAATGTTGAAAGTAATTGACATTGGACATTAAAAGAGATAAGCAAAAGTAGTTTTGTACCAAATCAACAATTCTAACTAAAGTTTTTATTTTATAAACGTTAGGTAGCCTCTAACATATCCATTTGCACAGATTTCTTCGCGCATTAATATTCACTTCAAAATATCGGTTCTTCCTGTAGACTATTCCCTCTTCATGGCGTTGCTTTACCATACCATCCATGTGTATACCAACAAGACAAGCACGCGATCGTTTGCTGGCACCAAATTGTACCAGTACCAAGACTGAAACAACAATAAGTATATACCCAGTGTGCGTTTCGCAATGGGGCGTCCCTGTGTATTTTTCTTTCTATTAACAATTGCGAGTCATGAAACTACTTCATTTAGACGACAATCCTAACCTCAGCATTTTAAACAGGTTTTTCGCACGCTGTTATTTATAAACATATTGAATAGCTGAAGGGACATTATACCCCCTTGTCTAACCCCCAATCGAAATATCGTTTTTTCTTTAACCTAATGTAATATGTAATTGCAGAAGTCCATTATGTCAGGTTATAATGTAACTGTAGTAAAGGGAATAATGTAAAAAAAAAACTGCGACAATTTATATATTATTCCCATTTTTGTTCTATATTAACTGGAGGCTTCGCTTGGAAATTTTGACAGGTTCCATATGTTTTCTTGACAGCTGCTTTAATATATAACGAATTTTACAACAATTCGTTTGCATTTTCCTCTTCTATTTTGCACAATTTATCAGGCCACCAGTTTTGTGTTTATGTCGATAAGTTGGCGTTTCGCTGTTTCGTTTCCTTCAGCACATTTCAGTTGTTTTCGTGTTGGAACAGTCATCTGGCTGCCGTCTAAACATATTGTCTCCCGCATGATATTACATGTGGATCGATCGCGTTCATTGTTTATGTTTATATGTTGTTTTTTATATGCTCTCGCACAAGAAAAATACATCCCCATCAATCGATACAGCGCAGCAGTTAGTCAATCTGGACATTTTACGGCAGATGTTCAAATATCGACATCTGTTCGTTTATAATAAAAATATTACGGCTGGGGTAGAACTAAAATATTATGGTTGAGATTTTAAATAATCTGCGGAAGGAAGGCACCACACGAGATGTTTTAATCACGAAATATGTAAAAGTTTCAAACGTACTACCAAATTACGTTCAAATTGAACTACTTCTTATACCTTTCAAACTAAATGTTTGCAATTGTTTATTTTAATTGTACGGTCGCTCTCGTTTATTAAAATAATATCTATCCTGGCTAGTGACTTCCTGAAGATTTCACGTAACTCCAAGAATAATTGACAATAATATGAAATGTTTCTTCTTATTGCCAATTATCGTAACCTCTGACTCCTCTATTGAGAGTACGCGTTTAGAACGTGTATTATTATCAGAGTGTCGATGTATAGTTTTAGAATCTGCAGGTTTGCTCTTTTACATTTTCAACATTAACTACCGCATAAATTTTATATAATTTGCCAACAAACTCAATGTTTATATACGTTTAGATTTTAATGTTTTTATTGACCGACTAAGCGTTGTGTATTTAGCAACTATAATTTTTGTACTAGTGCAAAAATCGAATAATAAGAACATTTGAATATATGAGATCGTCTAATGTCTATATATTAAAAAAGAGGAGCGTCTAAAAGACAATTCATTGACCTTTTCATTTAAAAAATTGAAAAGAAACGTGAATTTAGCAAACAATCGAAAGGGATTATTTTCTCAATTATTTCCTTAATCGTCTTTAAACATTTATGTCGCGCATTAATTTTGTAAAATAAGTTTATAGCATCTTAACGATTTAGTGTCAAGTTGAAGGACCTATTTAGAATTCTATATTCGAATAACGTAACTTTGAATAATACATTCGAATGAACTGTAAATAATGCAACAAATACCAGAAATAAATTAAATACACATTGTCAACTACTCTTTGTATATTGTTAGTTAAAGAGTCCGCAATCCTAAAGATTGGTTGGAAACAGCACGCCATGCCGATCTATCCTGAGCTAATCCCTTCATCTCCCTATAGCTATTCATCTCAACGTCTTCAACTATCTGACTCACATACTCCAATCTAGGCCTACCTACCCCTCTCTTTCCCTCCACTCTACCTTCTATGATCAATTGCATAATCCCCCCATGCCTAAGAATATGCCCTACTAATCTGTCTCTCCTACGCTGTAACACTCTCCAGATACTTCTCTTCTCCCCTACTAACTCTAGTACAGCTTCATTTGTTACTTTATCTTCCCAACCAATCCTCATCATCCTCCTATAACACCACATTTCAAGTGCTTCTAATCTACGCTTCTCTTCCTTTCCTATAGTCCACGCCTCACACCCGTACAGTGCTACACTCCAAACATATACCTTCAGTAATCTTTTTCTAATACCCAAGTCAATATTTGATCTTAAAATCTGTTCTTTTTCTACGAATGCCTTCCTACCCTGTGCTATCCTACACTTTATATCTACCTTGCTTCGATTATCTTTTGTGATTCTACTGCCTAAATAACAAAAATCTGACACTTCTTCGATTCTATTATCTCCTATTGTGATCCTCATTTTTCTACTGCATTCCTTTTTGTCACACCTCATCACTTTAGTTTTACCTATATTTATTTTCATGTTAAAATCCCTAGTCAATACTGCCTGCATACCATTCAATACCCTTTCTAAATTCTTTTCGCTTTCTTCCAATATAGCTATATCGTCGGCGAATCTCAGCATATATATTTTCTCTCCCTGTACATTCACACCTACACTATACTCTTCTTTTACTTTGTTTATTGCATCTTCTATATATAGATTAAATAATAACGGTGAAAGTGTACATCCCTGCCGAACTCCCTTCCCTATTTTTGCTACCTCTTCTTCCCCCTCAATTCTAACTAAGGCAGTTTGGTGTTTATATAAATTAAAAATTATTCTCCTATCCTTATAATCTATACCCGTTTCTTTTAAAATTCTAAACATTATGTCCCAATCTACATTGTCAAATGCCTTTTCTAAGTCTACAAAAGCTATGCAAGTTACCTTTCCTACCCTCTTTCTTTTTTTTACTACCGTTCTTAGTGCTAGAATCGCCTCTCTCGTCCCTCTGTTTTTCCTAAAACCAAACTGATCTTCTCCTAGCCTTTCCTCTACTTTATTTTCTAATCTCCTATAAATAATCTTTAACAATATCTTCGATGCGTGTGATAGTAGGCTAATGGTCCTATAGTTCTCACACAAATTAGCTCCTATTTTCTTCGGCATTGTTACTATTCTACTACGCTGAAAATCCTGTGGTACTTCTCCCTTCTCATATATTTTACAAACTAACCTGTATAATCGCTCCTGCATTTTTTCCCCTGCGTGTTTTATTAATTCGGCTGGTATCATATCAATCCCCGCTGCTTTGTTATTCCGTAAATCATTTAATGCTCTATGAAACTCTGACCTAAGTATGCTAGGACCTAAGTCATCCTCATCTATCTGTTCCACATTTTCTAGCTCCTCCATGTCCTGCCTACCTTTATATAAATCTTCAAGATACTCCTTCCATCTTCTAGCTTTTTCCTCATTTTCTGTGAGTTCCTTACCCTGCTTATCACATATAATGTTACCCTTTGGTTTTACTTTAGAAAAATGTGATTATATTTTATTATATTATATTATATTATATGTATATTGTTATATAATCAATATTAATTGATCCAATATATAACAATTGTTAATTGATTTGTACATCTCAACTTTAGAGCTTTATGAAAAACAATGATAAATAATTTAACAGACAAATTAAACAGCTTAAAGTGATTTAGTCAATATCAAAACAGAAGAATTTATTAAATCGTTGCAAAACTCAAAAACCAAAACAAAAAAAAATCACAAGGCCCTTAAAGACAGAAGAATGAATTTTAAAGTTTAATATGCACACAGAAATGTGTGAAAAAATATTATAAAGGCATGTGTAAAATAAAATATAAACTAGAAATATTTGAAATTTGGTGTTGTAGGAAGATGATGAGGATACGACCAGTGGGTCGTATTCCCAGACATGGAGGTTATGGAAAACTAAATTATTAACGTTATGGAAAACGCTATAAAATTTAAAATGAAAGGAAAAAATGTAAAAGTAAACTTAGATTAAAGTATTTTTAAGGAAATTATGGAGTTAATTGAAGACTGGTTGATTTTGATGTCATTTTAGTTACCATCAATCATGTTAGATGAGATGGGAATGGAAGACAAATGCAATTCATGTATTTTGGAATGTCGAAGAATTTCATGTGTTAATAGCGCTCATAACATTATAAGAAGTCATTTTGCGAATGCAGGAAATTGATTATACCTTACGAATTTCAATCGATTGATATTGGAAAGTTATTTCGTATATTATTGTTCTTTTATATGCCGCTGTTAAATTTACACATCATAAACGTTGTGCGTATGCATGTGCATTTTAATCTAATCATAAATTCAATTGACATGAATATTGAATCCTATTCAATTAATATGTAGAAAGTTGTCTTCAATCAAATGGAAATGACTTAACCTTTGCGGCTCTCATCGACGTAAAAATGTACATATACTAAACGCAAACTAGTGGAGGAATTGTGATCTACTAACACATCTTCAGATCGCGAACATTTATGTTGATTTACAGACTTTCTGTGTGTAAAAGAAAAAATCGCATTCTTTTTTGGTAGACATTTTCTCGCCAAAGTAGGCATATTGCCCATGTAGGCCATATGATATGGCATAAGAACTACTGACGTAACTAATGTACATATTACTCCAGTTGGTTCCAAAAAAAAAAAACCAATTAAAATAGACACTGGGTTATTTAACAAACACTTACTAAAATATAGCGAAAAACGATTCGAACTTAATTTAAAGTGTATTATATTTCAAGATACTGCATAATTATGGTATATTTTAAAAAGGAACATTAATATCACGTTTAATGAATCAGCTGTTTCAAAATTAAAATGTCTATTTCCGCGAACATTTTAACTGTAGTTATGGTATCCAATTAAAAAAGAATAAACAGTTATCTTATTGCATTTAGAAAGTATTGATACACTTTGTTGGGGATAACAACGGTCCATATTGTAACAATTTTAACTCGTTGTGTTAAAGTAGGTTTGTACGATTAGTGTCAAATTAATACGCTGTTAAATATCGATCATCTGACCAGTCTCTTCGTAAATATGCATGTGCCATTGGAGCCAATGTAAATGTCTGATTATTACCATACGTTTTTTGCAAATTTCACATTTGAATGTTGATGGTAGACCAATAAATATTTTCTTTCCATTGAAAATTTGTCGATAAATTTCTTTAAAATTTATTTTACTTCCAGAACAGTAAATGAGCTCATTTTGGCGATTTTCAACTGTTAAAGAACTGCGATTAAGGGATATTTAATCCAGATGGTACGTTTATTTCCATGTAGTGAAAGAAAAGTTGAGAAAGCACTTGGAAAGAATTAAAAATGATGTTTTTAAAAGAGAATGTACGAATGGTTGCGCTATAAAGTTTAGTTTAATTTTTTTTCTGTATATACTTGCAGTTTATAAAAAACAAAACCATTTTAGAAATTGGATGATTAATAAACAAATCTAGTACTAGATGTGCATTGCTAAAATTTACTAGCTACGACCCTGATATATGATAAAAAATATTTCGCATCGCATGTACAAAAAACAAAACATTTTATTAATAAATAATTGATTTTTAGTTTTACACGACCATTCTATGTTAATTTATAAACTTGGCGCAATAAATTTTGCAATAATTTTTCCCCTGTAAAATATTGTCCAGTAATTAAAAAGTATCGGTAAATTTTTTATACGCACACCTGAAAAGTTTGCCACCACATTGTACTTTTTTTCCACTTTATTTTAAATAGATTTTGTCTAAATTAGACAAATATTAAAAAGCAGACAGATATTTTCACCAAATACCAAATTCAAATATTTTTCATTACACGAACTTAAAAAACCTATCAAAGCTACGAGCAACAATTTTCAATTGATTTTATAGTTAAAACTATTAAAAAAATTTAAATACTATATAAAAAAAAAATGTTTTTAAATGCATACCAGTAGCTGAAGATGTAAAATGCTCGAGTAAAATTTTCCTCCTTTTTTTTTTACCCGAAAAATTAGTACGACAAAAATCGTAATACATACAAACATTTTTAGTTCAACAATTTTAGGTATATTACAATATATTAATTAAAAAATTATTTGTTTGCTAAACAAACATATGAACCAAAGGCTGGTGTAAAAAGTCTTTTCCTGGTTTCTATTTGCGAAGAATTTAAAATTTAAACCGAACATAACAACTAATATGACGAAAATCAAATAATCGACGAATTAATCGCCAAAAAAAAATTAATTCATCGAGGCCACGAAGGTAAACTAACAATTATTTAATACTATTAGATAATTCAAAATTTCACATTGAATTAAATTGCTATTATAATCATCTTCCAGAACTGATTGATAAGTTGCATACGATGAACTAATTTATTGGTTGAATAGATCTACAAAGTGTCTTGTAGGTTAGTTAACACAATATGATATGCAGTAATCTAATTATACATTATAAGTTGACAATAGAAATCGAGGAAGTAATGGTTTATATTTCGATATAAACAATTTAAATAATTATGTGTGACCTGGCCAATGTTATAATAATGTCATAGCTCTACCTTAACCTTGCTTTAGATTTTTTAACGTTTTCTTTTAATTCTGCGTCCATATTTAATTTATTTAAAAATTTACACCACTTTTTCTAATTTTTTTTTTTTGAAAACAGCACGTACATGCGATTATTCAGATATCGTTGCTTTAATTTAGTTAAATACTTGTTTTTAAACACACATTTTTTTTTTTTAATAATTTCAACTTTTATAATTTATAATTTAATAATTCGATACTTAATTTCACTTCGTATCATTTTTAAGCAGCTTATTTTGTTTTGTTTTCTTCTTCTTAGATATGTATTTCTAAAATATATGACTTAGAAGTATTATTTTGTATACAAAATAAGTTCGATTATAATTTTCTAAGGGATAAATTTCACAATTTCGATATTACTTCTCTTTATTGTTAAATATGGTCACTTGGGGTGAGCTTTATCGCGTCTTTTTGCTACAGCCATAAATTTAATACTCAGTTTATTATAGATTTATGAATTTTAAAATATTCAAATTTCCTTTTTTTCTAAAATTTATTTTTCAATTCGATTATCCTTACAAAAGATCAGAAGTTTCCTTCAATAGAAATGAAAAAAATCCTTCAATAGAAAAAAACCTTCAATAGAATTGACCCCTTTCCAAGAATCTGCACAACACATCCAATAAAATATATAAATTATTCTAAGAAATTTCCACATCCATATATGACATAATTGCTGACAGATAATCCAATATTTAGTTCGATTTTTGTAAAACGCAGGTGAATTCGGAACACCCTGTGTATATAGGCAACACGTGATGCCGTATTGATGGAAATTTAATGTTGTGCGAAAAGGCATTCGCACATTCCATTGCAATAATATCAATAAACACATTAATTACATGCATTAAAATGAAATATACTTCTTGAAATATTTTAATCCAAACTTGGGTAAAGATCAATAACCGTTTGTTGGTTGAAAGCATTTAAAATTCGCGTGTAAAGTTTTATAATTAAATAAAAAGATTTCATGATGTATGGAAAAATTGTAATGATACTTTATTGTTAATAATAAACTGAATTGTTTATTTGGAAATGTAAAAATTTCGAATTTGTAAATATTGCAATGTTCTGGTGCAGCGAAAATTCGGTTACAAAATTGCGAATTTTAACTCAAAACTTCAAATATTGTTTACTGTTATTTAGTGTTACTAATTAAAAATAAACATATGTAAAAATATTCAGTTAAAATTAAAATATAAACGCTGTTTTAACATAGAGCGAAAAAAATTGTTCATGTGAAGAGAAAACAAAAAAATAAGGCAAGTGACAATATTATGTTGAATATTGAGTGCACTTATTTCGTGGTAAATATTGGTCTCTTTCCTTGTAATATTCAAATATAAATAGTGAGCGTGAATTGTAGTTTCTATTCCATACAAAAGTATTGATTTTATAGTTAAAAGGGCACTGCACCCCCGTTACAAATTTAATAGCGGCATTATAATGCATCAATGATGGCCACAGTTCATTGCCACACGCCACATTTTTTATACATTTCCCGTTTATTAATTTTCTAAATATACACATTTCCCAAATCATTATCTTAGGATCAAATCGATAAATCCGACGAGAATTGTATTATACGTAAATATACAAATTCTAATTTTGCACATCACAAATAAAAAGAATTCTTAGTGTTACTGGGATTCGAACCCACTGCCTATTGATTGCTTATACTGTTTCGGATGTATACTTAATTATTCGAGCAAAAAATGGAACGATAAATTAATATATTTAACGTTATTTGGAGGATTTTAAAATCGTCCTTACTAATATAAGCTAATCTAAACTAATGTTTGTTTTTATGTAACACTCTGAATAATTATTTAGGCGAGATATTTAATTATACATGCAAGTTGAATTGAGGCAACGTATGTCGTCAAACTATATAATTTTTAAATTAAAATTCGACAAGAATTGTATTATACACAAATATATGCACATCACAAATAAAAACATTTTTTAACATTTTTGGTGTTACTGAGATTAGAACCCACTGCCTATTGATTGCTTATACTGTTTCGGATGTATACTTAATTATTCGAGCAAAAAAATGGAACGATAAATTAATATATTTAACGTTATTTGGAGGATTTTAAAATCGTCCTTACTAATATAAGCTAATCTAAACTAATGTATGTTTTTATGTAACACTCTGTATAATTATTTAGGCGAGATATTTAATTATACATGCAAGTTGAATTGAGGCAACGTATGTCGTCAAACTATATAATTTTTAAATTAAAATTCGACAAGAATTGTATTATACATAAATATATGCACATCACAAATAAAAACATTTTTTAACATTTTTGGTGTTACTGAGATTAGAACCCACTGCCTATTGATTGCTTATACTGTTTCGGATGTATACTTAATTATTCGAGCAAAAAAATGGAACGATAAATTAATATATTTAACGTTATTTGGAGGATTTTAAAATCGTCCTTACTAATATAAGCTAATCTAGCTAATGTATGTTTTTATGTAACACTCTGTATAATTATTTAGGCGAGATATTTAATTATACATGCAAGTTGAATTGAGGCAACGTATGTCGTCAAAATATATAATTTTCCAAGTAAAATCTGAATATTAAAAGTCTGTAATATAAATTTTGTAAAACTAACTCCAAATAAGCTATGTAATTTAGTCCTTCAGTTTTTATGTTAAAATTAAGCTTAATATAATGGTGCATGTTGCACCATCAAATGACATTGCGCCATAATGTTTGGTATACTGGGTGGTTCATAAAAATACATAAAATGATTTTTATTTCTGCTATAAAATAATTGATCCGTTGATCAATTTCAGCCAAATTTTCGAGTTCGGGATGTTTACGTTTCGACAATGTGGTCGGTAATCTAGTTTGGGTAGTCGAGTATTTGTTCAGGTCTTGTCTTTTGAGCGTAACAGATCGACAGCAATCGATTTCTAGTCTTGTGCACAACAATAAATGGATTACCATCGCTCTAATCTTCTCTAGTTATAGTTAATCTGAGCGTGGATGGTGGAATATTGCGTAATTGCGGGGCCGGTGATGCAGTGCAGAGGAATTGGTAGAAGAGGAATGCTGAACGAATCGCTATGGGAGCGAAAAGAAGAATGGAACGTCTGGAAGATGATTGACCACCGAGAGACATCCGCGTTGTTCATCGATTATATTATAGTTTGTTGGAATGTGCGAGAAAATTGGATATGACAAAAAAGTGATGTAATATTCTTATAAATAGAATTGTATATTTGGTGTTTCTCTTCTTATAGTTCAGTGACTTTAGAAACACATTAGTAGAAAGACACTGTGGTGGTTTCTTGTGGAATATAACCAAGCAGAGAATATAAAATAAATTGAAGTAAAATATATAGTCATGAAATTTAGTGTAGAAACATTTTTAAAACTAGATGCACTTCTTTTGAAAATGAAATGTTTTAGAATGAAATTTAATTAATTAAAGTAATTAAACGAATTAAACGACTTTATAATAAATATAAACACATTAGATAAATTAGGGATTAATTTTTTTAAATTTCATTTGTCAATTAACAAAATAAAAATTGGTTTTACTAAAAAAAAATTATTTCGCTTTTGCAAATTTCGCAAAAAAAACCAACACTAAACTTGATGCCGTATTTTGTTATTATAGATGATTATATATTCTACGACAGGCTGTATATAATTACATAAAAACAATGTTGTAAGCTCATTTCTGTATACGTTTCTTATTCTAGCTCGATATTAGAAAATTGGTATTTTTGTCAGTTCTTGATGTAATAAGAAACCTTGACTTTTATAATTTAGTTATAAGCCCAGGGTGTTCATATAAATTTACCAATTCGATACAGAAAATAATACGACCTGTCAATCGCTAGAAACGTTATTCAAATAAAATTATTATACTTTTGCGAAATGGTAATTTTTTTATTGCTTATTACAAAAGTTTGTAAATTTTTGTATGTGCTAAATAATCATTTTTAATAATTCAAAATAGAATTAGTTAAGACTTCGTTTCGAAGAATTATTTAAGATATATAGTATTATAGAAATATATATATTACAAAAAAAATACAAAAATTAAATAGCGCTTTAGACAACAACTATTATTTCCAAATTAATTGGTGATTGTATATACAAGAGAATGCGATAGTCGCTCGAGTGCATAAATCACTATAAATTATTAAAAAATAAAAAAAACTGACCTAGAATAAACAGAAAGTTGCACACACACACACACACACACACACACACAGTAAAAGTTTGTTCTGTGTAAAATACAATAAATGGCAATTTTTTGTAAATATCATACACTTTTGTATTTATAACAACATTGTCATTATATTCGCCTCTATGATATATAAATGGGTTACTATCATTATAAGTCGTTTTCATATAATAAATATATAAAATAGAAATTTTTAAAGCTAATCAACAGTTAGTGTTCAACAATACAGTGTGTTTCATAAACAAAATAAAATAGTTCAACTTTTTTTAAGGGGTTTGTAAGAGCAACAATAAAAAAAATAGGAATATCTGTAATAACGACTTATAAAAATAAATTTCAACACCCTGTATACTATGAACAAACAATTCACGCGTCGTATTTTGATTTAAAGGAATTTTCATTTAATTTATTTACGGCGTATAATTATATTAAATTTTACAAAAAATAATTATCATTAAAATGTAAATTTTCCAAACTAATTAGTGATAGTGACTAATTAGTCAACATCGTTTATAATATGAAGGAGTTCCTGTGGAATTTCTGATTCAACAATGTATACTGGGTGATGTTGATTCAAGGCATAGATAATTGAAAGTAAATAGAAACAGTTTTGAAATTTTTCAAATGAGAATGTCGAACAATGAGATTAGATAAACGTTTTGAGTAAATTACAGGGTGTTGAAGATTTGTTGTTGCTGATTTATTGAATGATGATAGTGTATTATACAGGGTGTTTCAGTGCCTAGTCAAACCAAAGTAATTGAGATCAAATTTGATTATTGTATCAAGTAAAATTAGTAAAATATGTCCGAGTACCATATACAAAATGTTTAATTTTCCAAATGATTATTATCAATTTTTCTATACTAAATCTATGGTATTTTTTTTATTTTTTTTCAAAAATTCCTAATGCATCTTTGTGCATAAAACTCACCCGCAAATGATATATTAAAATTTTACTTTCGGGTACTATTTTTTAAATAATTAATTAATGTAAAATAGGAACTTTACAGGTTATTAATTATTACGACATTTAATGTAGCATGTAATATTTTTTTTCAAACTTTCGTGCGTAAGATCAAGTTTGATTAACAAATATTGTAATAAATCGATATTTTATTAGCTTAAATTTAGAAATTCAATTTATCAATCAACTTTTTTTCTTAAATGTAAGACCCTGTATATATTTTCTATTTTATGTATAATATTAAGAGATTTTTTGATAGTTTTGGGTTGCTATTATCAACAATTCCCTAAAATAGGTTTATAACCAAATCTTTTTTAAATTTATAATATTCTAAATTTTTAATTTATTAATAAAAATACTCCAAAAATACAAAAATGATTTTAGTCAAACACGATAATCGATCAGGTGATTTTATAAAAATAATTATAATATTATTTAATTATTATTTATAATATTCTAAATTTATAATACTCTAAATTTTTTATTTATAAATAAAAATACTCCAAAAATACAAAAATGATTTTAGTCAAACACGAAAATTGATGAGGTGATTTTATAAAAATAATTAAAAGATTTGTCAAAGAGTAAAAAAAAATATACATAGAAAAAACAGAAAATCAGATTTTTTTTTTGCTTCATTTAATATAATTTCTTTAATTTTTCTTTAAAATTATTTTTCGGTTCATTATTTTCTTTTCATCGTTTCTAGATTGTAAGATAATTATATTATCTTAGGTAAGGCGGTAAAAATAATAAGGTAATATTGTAAAAATTCGACTGATAACAAAAAATAAATAAAGTGGAAAAAAAATTAGTAGTTCAATTTAGTAATTTTTTTTTTCTAAAAAAAAAAATTATGATTCTCTTAAAAATGAGCAAATAAGGATAAATTATCAAAGTGGACAAATAAAATAAATGTGCACTATTCTTTTCATAATATTCCTAGTATGTTAGTACCGGTACTATTTTCACCACAATTTACTCATCATCATTAATACAAATTTGCTCAAGACGAGTGCGATTATACAAGAAAAAAAAATTAAAATTATTTACAGTACAACTGCAATTGTTGCAGGTAATTTGTATACTCTACGTCGGACATCGTTAAGAAATAATTATTTTATTGTTGCATCTGTTAACGTCTTATTATCCGACACTATTGTTTTTTTTTATAGTAGAATTTAATTTCAGAACAAATCGTTAAAAACGATGTGTTATTTTTACAATAATTTAACCATTTGATTATGTAGATATTTAATTAGACACGATCTAAAGTGTAATTTTTAACGAATTGATATTCAATTCACAACAATTTATGAGTACAACAACTTTATACAGTATTTTTACTAACTGTGACTTATATTATTATTACATTGACACTTCGGACGTCATGCGGCAAATATAAATGTGACAGGAAATTGTCAGATTTAAGAACTGTTATGAACAAAATAAAGATATTACTTTTATATTCCAGCGCGTGCTATATGTTATATACTGTGGCTAGATATAAGTTGCCAAACGATGTTAATTATGTCAAAATTTAATATGAAATTGAGCCAGATTAAAAATTATTCGAGAAATTTGTCGAATTCACATTTACATAGAGGAAGATGTTCTGTAATTTTTCATAAATCATTTGTAATCATTTTAATTTTTGTTCACGACGAGTTTGTTTTATAAAATGTAAAATTCTTGCGTTAGTAAAAAAAATATTTATTTTGAGGAGGTACGTTCCGCAAATACCTTGATAAAAATAAAGGACATAAAGCTTCGCAAATAACATATTTGTTTCTTTTGAAGCAATTTCATTATCTTTTAAATAATCGTTTTATTAATAATTTTTTAAATTGGTGACTGTAGAATTTCTACGATATTTTAAATAGTTAATTATCTTTTGATTAAACGCTGGTTTTATAATAATGAATAGAAGAATTTTTAAAGAATGTATTTCAAAGAATTCTTATCAAATTGGATTGCGGTCAATAATTTAGTGTATATAGTGTTATCAATAAAAAATTAATTTTAATAAATTATATTGTTATTTTGCTTTCTTAGCGATAATTAAAATTGTGATAAATATTTGATTGAAAGATGTCGATTATAATGTAATCAAATGATTTTTTTTATTGAATTTATGCCGTTTTTTTGGAAGCAAGTAAAAATTTAAAAATATTTTTTTAACTGTAAATAAAATATTTCCTCTTTCCTGCATATATATTTTTTAATATTAACTATTAACATATTTTTTAAATGTATCATACCCAAAATTTGATGTCAGTGATTTTCAAAAAATAATTTACACGTCAAATAAAATTTCTTCAAAGATATTAATTAATTAATAAAATGATATAAAAATCGAATTTACAAGGGGAAATTATTAATTATCCAATTAATGATATAAAAAATATAAAAATCGAAATTATCGAGGTGAAATTAAATTAAAAACAAAATATGTAAAAAAATTACATAAAATCCCGTGCGATAAAAATTCAGCTACTTTTTTCAAGAAAAATCATTCGAACTTTTGTAACGGACAATTTTGAATGTGCTCTTTTCCAGACAAAAACTATAAA
The DNA here is from genome assembly GCA_947310635.1 of Leptodirus hochenwartii. Classification (NCBI taxonomy): domain Eukaryota; kingdom Metazoa; phylum Arthropoda; class Insecta; order Coleoptera; family Leiodidae; genus Leptodirus; species Leptodirus hochenwartii. The sequence goes on from OX371188.1 coordinate 6,825,984, forward strand.
TTCGTATAAAGTTCTTTTGTTTTTCATGAGCGAAAGACAAATAATTATTTAAAATGAAGCAATTGCGCTTAGGCAATTAAATAATTACAAAACGCAGAAGATAACTTATCTACTATAATTTTTGCAATATAATTGACGAAAATAATGATAAAAATGTTTCACGGAAAATTTCTACATTTAGTTAAGTGCAAAATATTTACTTCGGAAGTCAAGCTTCAATTTTTGTAGCGCGAAAAATAACTAAACTAATTTAATTAAAACAAAATTCTACAATAATTTATCAAATAATAATATACCTAGTGATTTTTATGAAAAAAATATTTTTTGTATTTATGAAATGCAAATAAATTTGACAATACTTTTTTATAGAAAGGCAATAATTTTTATAAAATATTATTCTACGATTAATTTATATTCGCTCAGTCGATGTATGGTTATAGAAAAAAAAATCAGGTAGACGTATTTTGATGTAAATCTGCTCAAAATCATGTACACAAATTATTCACATTCAATCACAATACAGGATAATGAAATTAAGTACCGATTTCAAATTAGGTGTCGTATGGATGCAAATTGAAAATCTGAAAAGCTCCTCCTCAACACGTGGAACAATTTCTTAGTTTGAACTAAATCAAAATGTTGGCTGATATGGATGATTAGAGACGAAAATAGTTGTGATTGTTTTTAATCATCCATATACCACTAAAATAATCATAAACTTGACTTAAAAATCACAGTAAATTTGTACACCGTATTTTATTTCAACGAAAAATTCAAATAGTACAAATCGTATAAATTAAATACGAGAGGAATTAAAACTTATTAAATTGATATAAAATATTATATCACAATTCCTATTATGATATAAAAACATAGTTTGAATTCCTCCCGTATTTAATTTACAATGGAATATCACCACACATTTTTTTTAAATCTTACAGTTTCAATATTCCTTATCAAAAATATATCAGAAGCCAAAACAACGACACCGTCAAAATCCAAATCCAGAAAATCGCACAACAACAACAAAAATCAAATGACTCACCTCTTCTTGCTGTATCCAACGTTGTCGAGTTCAATATGACGGTAAGCTGCGTACGTAGCCATCGTATCTGTTCGGTAATGCACCTGCTGCGGCACTTGCTGTCGCCACGGAAGAAACTGGCTGAAGAACAAACGGGCGCTGGCTACTGCTGGGGCTCTTCTGAGCAATGGCAACTACTTGCGCGCGGACAAACACAGCACACGGTTCGGTCTGCACGAGCGCGCACCGTCCACACAGAAGACTGAAAGGCGACTGAACGGTGTCCCTGCGGTACCGTGCCTATATACCTACCTACGTGCCGTACCCTCAGTTGCGTTTTCTGTTCCCGGCTGCATTCGCTGGATTGTACGCACTGAAGAATACCACGATCTATGTAGAGCAGTGTCTGCCAAACTGTGAAAGATTTAACAATATTTGAGCGTGTGCGAATTCAGTCCATCCACGCGATATTAAAAATATCAGACGTAGAGAAGAGTTATAGTTATTACAGTTGGAAATGTTTAACAAAAGAACACAGCACTTGCTGTGTTTAAGTTTTGATTGAATTATGTTCACTGGCTCGATGGCAGTGACTGAAGACGTTGTTAAAGTGGTGATTTAAATAAAAACAAATTGCTTTCGTTGCATACGTTTTGCATCCCCCTATGTGGATTTTAAGTATTTAGTGCTCTAAGCAAAGGAACAGTATTCGCACGATTTATCTCTTCGCCAGCTGAAATAATATCTTTCTTCGATGCTTAAAATTGTGGATTTCAATTTCATAATTGGTGGCTGGATGTAATATTTCTTAACGATCTTTTTGCGTAGTTACAACGTTTTAAATTTGAGCTGGCAAGGAGCGAACGAAAATATCATTGCAATTACAGGCAAATTGAAATCAATCTTTCATCGACTATGGAAAGAACTGTTAAAAGTTGCTTCCCAAGCGTAGATGCTTTTCCAAACGAATTGAAACAATTGTCAGAATTTGTGCAGATCATTTTCTAAGTGTTTTCCATCACTTGATTATCAAATGTACGAGTGCCATTAACTGAGGAATCGACTTGTGCACAAAGGCTCATTTTCTGAGCTGGAGTTGTCAACATTTTGGATTTCGTTTTGGAGCTCTGTTGCCGTTTGCATCATCGTATCTTTGTGAATTTGGTTTCTCAGCGCTCATGGAAATGAAATCAAAAAAAAACGGGAACGATTACAAATGGTAGAAGAAGAGTTACGACGTCTTAGTTTATCTAATTTAGAGCTGCATTTTGACATAATTCTAACTCAAAATCAATCCCATCCTTATCACTAATAAAATTATTAAATACTTTGATAAAACAATATAATTTTATTGTTACCTATACTAGGAATTTATTTATTTTTATTCGTGTTGATAAACGATTTTGTTGTGATTTTTATTTGGTGCCGTGGGATAAAAAAAGTTTGGCAGGCACTGGTGTAGAAGACACACAGCCAATGGCGTACCTAGAGATTAAATATAAAAGGGTTTCATTATGTATTTTTAGTTCCAGGTTTTTTAGCACAAAAAATCACACAGAAGTGTCTATGTCCAAGATTATCTTGTGCTAGTAAAGATGGGGGCATAGCCTCCGAAATGCGCATCTAGCTAATAATGCTTTGTGTATTTGGTAGGGTGATGTTTTATATATACAATTATTTAACGCCGTAGAGACGAAGGGGTTTATTATTTCTAGTATTTTAAATTCTAGTTGCACAGAAAATACGATTGTAGCTGTGAATACGAATGCCGCCCATCTTCAGTAGCGAATGATAAAATATTATATTGACTTTTGAAAGTAGAAGTATTGGGACGACAAAAAATGAGTTTTTTCTCAAACTCTTTTTCAGGGCTAGAAAATACATGGAAATGTTTGAAATAAAAATCGAAACGTAGGCTCTTTAAATTGATTGTTTGAATATTTGTTGTTCTTCGTCCCGATACTTTCAAATTTAAATAAAGAGGACGATAAATAAACATTTGTTGTGTTTATTGACTTTTCGTTAAATTGTATAGCAATGGCAATTAGTGTTTTATTTTTTATCTTGTGCTAGTGATGGTCGATGGAGGCATAACCTCCGAAATGCGCATCTGGTTGTTAAATGTTACGATATTCCATACAATTATTTAACACCTGAAACGGAAGAACAGCTGATACGGATTTTTAATCAATTGCAAAAATTTCAACCGTTCTAGACGAACTTTATTTCATATAAACAAATAGACAGATGTATAATTATTTTAAAAGCGTCAAATTTTGCTTCTTTTGACCATAGCGATTGCGTAACAGGCTTTATAATTACGTATCCTCTAATAAGCATAATTACAGATATTCTTCCGATAGTTTACCGGTCAATTCTGGATGTATTATGTAAGTACGCCATCGAGGTTTCAGTCTCTCACGAACATTTATTTTCATTTGCATACTGCACTGCATTTCGCGTATCCAGTGGCGTACATAATGTATATAACGTTGCTCAATGTAATTGTAGAAAATTTTACATTTTTTACATGGCGAAATTTAACGCCAGTATGAGAGCTCGGCAAATTATGTTGTCAAATAAAAAAAAAATCGACTGGTTTATGTTTATTTTTCGATTAAAGTGAACGATTTCTTTTTATACGAAGAATATTTTCATATATAGAAAAATATATTTTTAAATATCTAGTAATCTTTCATATACAAGTGATACCCTGTATATTGTCATCTCATCTTTCGCCCATTGTTATTATATTACCTACTTTCTTCCCAGTATTCAAATCCCATTTACGTTCTTTGTAATCCGTCTTTGAATGTTACAATATCTTTATTTATTTATTCATCATATTAATATAATATTTACCACAATAACCCTTCTTCGCCGTAATAGCAATTGTTTATACCCTGCACCTTTGAACATCTACCGACAACATTCCGAAAAGCCTTCTTCCTACCTTGTAAAAACGTCACACTAAACTTTAGTTCTAACTTTCATCTTCAACCTTAGCTTAGCTTAATCAAAAAGATCTTTGATATCAATAAACTAATTTGATTCATCATCTCGTTCTTACTACCATCTGCAATAAAAAACCTACCATTACAATAAATTATGAAACCAAAACTTTTATGGCGAATATTAAAAAAAAAAATTTAAATGCTTCGAAAATATTATTGCCCACTGACTAAAAACACACCACTGTCGGCTACATTTTGCATGCGCAAAAATCATCTTGGCTACTTGTATCAGTTTTACACTTATTTAACACTGCATGAACTATGCACGAGATCGATGAACGTTAGATGTATCTGATAAAATGTTATTACGTAACGTGCCGAGGAATTAACTCATAATTATTCCTTGAAATTAAGCATAATGATGGTTACGCTGCCAATTCAACACTGAAGACTGATTTTTGTATCATGAAATCGGCTTTGAGTAAATTCTATATTCGATTTATTGATTCTAAAAAATTATAACGCATTGTAAAAAAAAAATTCATTTATCCATTATTGGTAACTCCACTTCCCATATAACAAACGTCTTCTATTCTATCGTCCACCCACATTTTATCACACCTCATCACTTGCCTATATTTATTGCCTAGTCGTTACTTCCTACATACCATTTAATACCCCTCAAAAATTCCGAATTTTCACATATAAACTACTCTTTATGACCTAGTTTATTTTTATAGTTTATTGTTATTTAACCTAGTTTAACAGATTAAATAATAACAGGTGAAGTGTACATCCCTGCCAGACACCCTTTCCTATTCTTATTTCATTTCCTTACGCATCAAATTTCGATTTATTCTTCTAACGTTATAACAATTAACATTATCAGCCAATCGAAATTTCAATTACGAATTGTTTTGCAGCTTAAAAAAATGTTTTCTTTAAAAAAATTTTGCAAATTTTTCTAACCTCCTCCAGTATTTTAATAAATACTTTGCATTAATATAATCCACATTCAAGCAACTAGAAGACAAGAAAATTTTATATAATTTATCGCATTATTGCGACAATGATAATAGAGTTGTTTATAACATTTTCTATCGCTTATAATTTTGTTGTTGTAATAATTGATGTCTAAATTGGAAATATAAATAATATTCATTCTGAATATATATAACAACAATAATATCGTAAAATTACTACCGAAAGTAGCACATACAAATTATATTTGGGCAATTAAATGTTTTATACATCATAGTAGGATTCTTTTTAATTTACAGATATTATAAGTTTGTATTGACAAGTTAATTATTTCAAACTTAAGGGGATACCATACATTTTAGGACTTGTATACTCGCAATGTTAAGGGGGTTCCGTTTATTGCCATTTCTTGAAAAATGGTACTATAAAAAAATTACCGACTTTGTCGATTTGTTTCTTAATCAATGTATAATCGACTTATTGCCTTTAAATTTTCAATAAATTACTGTATCATACCAATCCAGTGAGTTTCAATTAACTAGTAAGACAATCTGAAGACAATTAACAAGAGATAACTCAATAAACTTTTTTTTTGGATTTTTGTCACTGCAATTGATTCTACAAGTGCGGTATCCCCTTAATACAAAATTACGCCATATATTAATATTTCATACTATGTCGTGCTTTTCGACGAAGACATATCAAGTAGATATTTTTTATTTTGTTGCACGGTGAATGTGTTGATTATGATATGATTGGATGAATACCAGCACGAAAAATCAATTCAATGCCGTGGAATGTTAGAAGCGCAAATGTCTTGTATGCGCTTATCTACAGGGTGATACCAGCGTTGGTCCCCCTCAAAGGATGGTTAAATGTAAATTAAAACACCGACTTGTGCATCGGAGCAAAATGTGGTAATTTTGGAAATATTTAATTATACAATATCGGAGGTGTCGTTTTTATCTGGTGCTACAGAAGTTGGAGGCATAGCCTTCGAAATGCGCATCTAGCTTTAAGTTACGGTATTTGGGTGATTTTCTCATAAAGTAATTCATCGCAATAAAATAATGCGAATTAAAAAAAAAACATCTATGCAAATAATATTATACACTTTGAGAAGAAGATAAGATATAAGATAAGAAAAGATTAGAATACACCGGTAAAAGAAAAACGCAACAAGATAAACGAAACAAATTTCTACATGTATTATTTTTGTTACGTTTTTAACTGTCCTTAAGAGATTTAACATTTAAGGGCAAAAAAAACGATCTTGATACATATCGCCTGCGAAGTTAAAGCCAGTGTTGAATCGAAGAGTAACGTAAGTTGTATCACGCACGTTGGAAGGCTGTGGTGTTGCCAAACTTTCGCTCAGTACAGTTGCCGTTACCACCGAAGAAAATCTCAAGCGGAACACGATAAGTAGTTTGTTCTTGCAATAAAGGAAGTCCCTTCGATGAAAATGAAACATCTATTAATTGCAATCGTGTGTGTGTGTATGTATTCTTCATTACACTGTACGATTTTCAGTCTTCACTGTGCGGAATAAATAATCTGCGGCGTTGGTAGTACCTTTGTAAGCAAATTACTTTCACACGTTTACAACTTTTTCAAAGAACCGTGATCGGATCGGCGCGAAGGTGTGTTAGAACTCGATATATATCATAAACTACATCTGCAATGTCTTGTATATTCGGACGATGCCTATTTGTTTGATATGCTATTAATGAATATGTTTAGAATAATAACATGTCTTTACATGAGAAGTGATATCATACAAACTGGATTTACCTTGGCACGGAATTTATAAACGATTTAATACACGTTTGTTAAGTACCCCCTTCTAACTTCCTGTAAATAAATCTTAAAAATATCGTCGATGCATGCGGTGGTATGGTCTCCCATCAATTAGCTCCTAGATTCATCGGCATTGTCACTATTCTAGTGCGCTGAAAATTCTATGCTACCTCTCTCTTGGTAAACTAGTTTGTCCAAACTTGTATAATCGATCTTTTCCCCCGAGTGTTTTGCTAATTCTACCAATTATGTTAAGCCATCGAAATGCGCATCCCAAATCGTACAAAATAACAACAATATAAAAAAGCAAGCATCATCTTTATAAAGAACTATTCCGAAACATTTTTTGCTGTTTTTTTTTTTTAAAATTCTATAAAAATAACAATAAAGATATTTACAAATTAAATTAATTGTGTAAAACAAAACACTAAATTCTACGTTAATTTGATCGATAAATACAATAATTTTTGAAAGCGATTTTCTAATAAAATCCAAAAAAAAAATATGTATATCAAAATAAATTTTACTAATGATATTTCGTTCATTTTTATTATATTCTAATAAAACGAAATAACAATTTATTGCAAATGCTGTGAGAATAATTATTTATACTGACCTTAAACTGTTACCTCATATTCTATATTAAAAAACAATCAACATAATTAAGATTGTAACGATTTTTTAAAATAGAAATATGCTCACACGATTATAATTATCGGGTACCTTGATTTATGTTATTAAATCTGACAATCGCAGATTAATAAATCGGTAATTGTAATGCAGATATATTTTTGTAAAATAATTATACAATGTTGTAAAAAATTGTTTTGCCATTTTGTACAAGACAATTTTAGTAGAAAAATTATTTTAAACACACAATAAAAAAGGTTTAGATTAGATTGGATATATGTTAGTTATTTTGATAAAAATATTAAATTTGAGCTCGTTTTTGGTTTTTTTTTTTTTGAATTCTGTGTGTTAAAAACAACAAATAAATTGCTGAAAACTTATAATATAAGTTGGAACATTTTGAACAGCTAGTTTCAGTCTGTCAAAAAATTTCTTAGTTGAAAAATTACAAAACACGTTTGAGTGATGAATTTTTGATAGAATTGTTAGAATTTTTTTAGAATTGATTAAAAAATTGAAATATATATCAGCAAGATTTAACAATTTGATATAAATTTGGCTCGACTATCACTATTTTAATTTTTTAATTAAAAAAGGATATATATTTTTGGCAATGGTATATTAAATATTTTTTTTAACTCACTTTTACATTTATCACTGATTGTTTAATAATTAGAACACATACTACAAAAGGACAAAAAAAAAAAAGGAATTGTTCATTTTCTTAAAGGAAATTCTCTCTTGAAGAAAACAACTTTGAGATTCTTCCTGCCAAGTAAATTAAAATCAATTTGCAAAGTTTTAATTTTTTACGTAAATCTTTACTTAGATAAATTCCGCGACAAAAATTATATACTTCTATTTATATAACATAAATATTGGTTATAAAATTTAAATTGACAAATTGATATTATTTCTACGCAATTGGTGAATAACAAGAAACTAAGAAAATATTTTTTTTTTTACCAAATATACCGACATTTTATTATCTTCTGTTTTGAAACGTTGTAAAATTCTTTACCGCTACAAATTTTTATAAACCCTCGCAATTTTAGATGAACAAAAGCTTAACAATTTTTACCATACACAGTATACTTCAGAAAACAACTCGAATCATAAATAACAATCGTTTTGTATAACTGGTACCTGTTACCATACTGCCATTTCTTAACGGTCTCTTCAGTACCCGCGTAGTACCACTTATATTTGCGCGTGTTTAACCAATCGAACCAAACAACAGTAAATTGTTTCATTCGAATTAATACGAAGTACGCACCAGAATGACGTATCAACTAATTTACTACAATACTTTGGCACTTCGAATTTTACTAGTCCATCTTTTTTAATAAGATCAATTCGAAACGTCCACAAACATATTTTTAAGAAAGATATTGCTAATTAGGCAAAGCTCTCTTGAAATTGTTTTGTCTTCCTTTGTTATAGTCCACGTCTCATAGCCATATAATGCTACACTCCACACATATGCCTTATTTAGTCATTTATCAAATTACATAATTCAATAATTGATCGTAAAATTTGTCTACGATTGCTTTCGTATTTTGTGCCATCCTTACATTATTTCGATTATCCTTTTTTGTATAGAATATCACCCAAATACCTTTTAAAGTTTAATATTTTAAAAGGTATTTGCTGTGATATTAATAAAAATATTTAAATTAATTTTTTTTTTAAACCTTCTTTTTCATTGTCAAAAAATGCCCTGCAATTTGATGCCCTGCCCTGCAAAATAGGTAGATTTAAGGATTAATATATTATATGTAACTTCCACTTAAGATATTGTATAATACAAATGATATGGTACAACAAATCTCTTTTATTCTATCCCTGACCGAATTTCCTGTCAACAAATAACAATTTTATTCGTGCACTGGCAATAAGGTAACCGGTAATTTTCCTAATGGTACATATTTATATTTGAATTCTTTCATTCTGTATATAATCTGATCCAAATTCGCAATAATTCGTTTATATACAAAGGTATGTTTCTAAGAAAATTGTTTTTATTTCGGACTATTTTGTGGGTTTTTTTACCAGTCTCATTTTCTCCGAACGGAATTGGATCGACGAATCGATTTTGCAGAATGGATTGAGAATATACAAGAATATTAATAAATAAATCGACGGTCCGTTAATATGAATTCTTATCACACTACTTTCGTTATAATATTACAGCAGTCAAACGTGATTTAAAAAAGAATGTAATTTGATTATTAAATTTTATTATTGACTTTTTCGTTAGAGGATAGATATTAAGATTTCTAAAATATCACAATTTTTCATCTATTTGGGATAATTAATTTTTCTTTTGCAAAAAAATCGTACTAAATCATAGATTTATATTTTGCATGAACAGTTTTTAAAGATTTTCTTAAAAAATGTGCAGAAAACGAAGTTGTTTGCACAAAATAAAAATCAATTGAAAAATAAAAAATTGCATTTATTAAGATTTTTAAAATATCACAATTTTCATATATTTGTGATAATTAATTTTTCTTTTGCAAAAAAAATCCTACTAAATCATAGTTTTATATTTTGCATGAACAGTTTTTAAAGATTTTCTTAAAAAATGTGCAGAAAACGAAGTTGTTTGCACAAAATAAAAATCAATTGCAAAATAAAAAATTGCATTTATTAAGATTTTTAAAATATCACAATTTTTCATATATTTGTGATAATTAATTTTTATTTTGCAAAAAAAATCCTATAAATCATAGATTTATATTTTGCATGAACAGTTTTTAAAGATTTTCTTAAAAAATGTGCAGAAAACGAAGTTGTTTGCACAAAATAAAAATCAATTGAAAAATAAAAAATTGCATTTATTAAGATTTTTAAAATATCACAATTTTTCATATATTTGTGATAATTAATTTTTATTTTGCAAAAAAAATCCTACTAAATCATAGTTTTATATTTTGCATGAACAGTTTTTAAAGATTTTCTTAAAAAATGTGCAGAAAACGAAGTTGTTTGCACAAAATAAAAATCAATTGAAAAATAAAAAATTGCATTTATTAAGATTTTTAAAATATCACAATTTTCATATATTTGTGATAATTAATTTTTCTTTTGCAAAAAAAATCCTACTAAATCATAGTTTTATATTTTGCATGAACAGTTTTTAAAGATTTTCTTAAAAAATGTGCAGAAAACGAAGTTGTTTGCACAAAATAAAAATCAATTGAAAAATAAAAAATTGGATTTATTAAAATTTCTAAAATATCACAATTTTTCATCTATTTGTGATAATTAATTTTTATTTTGCAAAAAAAATCCTACTAAATCATAGTTTTATATTTTGCATGAACAGTTTTTAAAGATTTTCTTAAAAAATGTGCAGAAAACGAAGTTGTTTGCACAAAATAAAAATCAATTGAAAAATAAAAAATTGCATTTATTAAGATTTTTAAAATATCACAATTTTTCATATATTTGTGATAATTAATTTTTGTTTTGCAAAAAAGTTCAATAAATCATAGATTTATACTTTCCAAGAAAAGTTTTTAAAGATTTGTTTAGAAAATGTGCAGAAAACGAAGTTGTTTGCACAAAATAAAAAAAATGATTTGAAAAATAAAAAATTGGATTTATTAAGATTTTTAAAATATCACAATTTTTCATCTATTTGGGATAATTAATTTTTCTTTTGCAAAAAAAATCGTACTAAATCATAGATTTATATTTTGCATGAACAGTTTTTAAAGATTTTCTTAAAAAATGTGCAGAAAACGAAGTTGTTTGCACAAAATAAAAATCAATTGAAAAATAAAAAATTGCATTTATTAAGATTTTTAAAATATCACAATTTTTCATATATTTGTGATAATTAATTTTTGTTTTGCAAAAAAGTTCAATAAATCATAGATTTATACTTTCCAAGAAAAGTTTTTAAAGATTTGTTTAGAAAATGTGCAGAAAACGAAGTTGTTTGCACAAAATAAAAAAAATGATTTGAAAAATAAAAAATTGGATTTATTAAGATTTTTAAAATATCACAATTTTTCATGTATTTGTGATAATTAATTTTTCTTTTGCAAAAAAAATCCTACTAAATCATAGATTTATATTTTGCATGAACAGTTTTTAAAGATTTTCTTAAAAAATGTGCAGAAAACGAAGTTGTTTGCACAAAATAAAAATCAATTGAAAAATAAAAAATTGGATTTATTAAAATTTCTAAAATATCACAATTTTTCATCTATTTGTGATAATTAATTTTTATTTTGCAAAAAAAATCCTACTAAATCATAGTTTTATATTTTGCATGAACAGTTTTTAAAGATTTTCTTAAAAAATGTGCAGAAAACGAAGTTGTTTGCACAAAATAAAAATCAATTGAAAAATAAAAAATTGCATTTATTAAGATTTTTAAAATATCACAATTTTTCATATATTTGTGATAATTAATTTTTGTTTTGCAAAAAAGTTCAATAAATCATAGATTTATACTTCCAAGAACAGTTTTTAAAGATTTGTTTAGAAAATGTGCAGAAAACGAAGTTGTTTGCACAAAATAAAAAAAATGATATGAAAAATAAAAAATTGGATTTATTAAGATTTTTAAAATATCACAATTTTTCATGTATTTGTGATAATTAATTTTTCTTTTGCAAAAAAAATCCTACTAAATCATAGATTTATATTTTTCATGAACAGTTTTTAAAGATTTTCTTAAAAAATGTGCAGAAAACGAAGTTGTTTGCACAAAATAAAAAAATCATTTGAAAAATTAAAAAATGGATTTATTAAGATTAAAATATCACAATTTTTGATTGTGTAATATGCCAATATAAAAATTATAAAATAATTGCCATATACTTTGTAAATATATTTTTTCTAGTTCCTTAAAATTTTAATCTACTGTCTTTCAAAAATCGATTCCATTCGAAATATGTAATAAATTTGCAATTTATATCTCAAAATCTGTTGAAATTTTTTTTTTGTCTTAAGATTTGCTAGCAGGTAAGAATTCCTCGCCCAATATTCGAACCCCGATTAACAGGAAATGTGTAATACGAGCTCAAGGCGTATTATAATACTTTATGATGCTTGCATAATTATAACCGTTCTTGTTCTTCTTCACGTAGTGTTTTGCGCCACGAAAATAAAAATATTACATAAATTTTTTACGATTCAGTTTGGGCGGTACATCGCATCCGTTTCGCCTTGACCTTATGTCGCTGCGAATTTTTTTTTTGTAAAATTAATGAAGGTACTCTTCGCCGCATCGCTCCACGCCGCGACGCTCTCCGTCGCGGCGAAGAGTGGTAATTTGTGGTAACTACCACAAATTGAGCTTTTAAATTTTCTGGATAATTTACAATTAAAAAAAAAACTACCTAAAATAAGAGGTCAAAAAAACCATTTTGTCCTACGATATTTTTTTGACATGGCAAATGCGAGTCTAAAGAAAAAAAAAATTAATGTAATTGTTAAGCAGTTGAATCAAATAATTTTAATAATCAATCAAATAATTTTAATCAAGTATAAAAAAAATAAGTAAAAGACACTACCATTCTTCTATATTTCTACAAAGTTGCTTATTTCATGGTGATTTTATAATTCGCTTCTGTCATCAACGTTTCAAATTGTGTCAAAATTAATTTTTGATTTGTTCTAAAATACTCGAAAATAGATTTAATTTTTTTAACCAGCGATTTGTCGATTCAAATCAACAATTGACTAATTGCGCAAAATATTAAACCAATTACAAATTAATTTTATAAAATCTCTCAAACACATAATATCGTTTGAAGCAAAAAGCATTTTTCAGTTACTACAAAAAAAAATTTTGTCTTTTCTAAATTATCCCTTTTACAGTTTCATTTTTAACCATTAAATAAAATACATCCCCAGTATTTCAGTTTTAATTTTTTTAATAAAAAAAAATATCATCTATTAGCTCGCCATGTAAAAAAAAATTGTACTAAAAAACTCAGCACATTGATTGCCAAAAAAAAATTACATTGTAACAATTATTGGTAAATTTAAATACGATTAACTTGCGTTATACTGATTTTTTTTTAATATATGAAAAACGTTAATTTTCACGTACCGCTACTGATTAAACCGATTTTCATCCAGAATAGACATAATGTTATTTAACTCATCTACATCGAGGCTCGCTTCCTTGAACGCGAAAACAATTATAAATGGGCTCTGAAGCGATTTGAAGATTTCAAGATCTTCTTGTTCATCCATCGCTGGCCGTGCAGATGGGAATCGGTATTGCGGTATTCATTACGTCACACTCCATCGAAGTTAGATACCACAAAATATTGTTCTATGGTTTTGTCATTCTAAGACGCAATGGTAAATATTTTCCAGTACTTATCAGTGCATTAAACAGGCGCTGGGTTTTTTTTTAACATCAGACTGGTATTTTTTTTTGCTATCTATTTCATCGGGACATATTTTTATTGCAGCCGTTCAATGTTATTTTGGTCTCTAACTTGCAGGTTAGATTTATAATTAGCCCTTTTTTCCAATTTTTATATTCAATATTATTAGTTGTTCATATATTTGTAAAAATATGACAGATTCAAATTTTTTTTTATGTCATCCAACATCTGTTGGTGAAACAACAAATATATTTTTTATTTTAAAAAATTATTCGGGTGATATTTTATACTAATATAATTTTTTATTTTCAATCGATGAAATGATATACTTTTTGCTTTTTGAATAAATAATAAAAATCCACCTAATTTTCTTAATAAGTAATAAAAATGCATTTTTATTCGAAATATTTAACAGTTGCTTCAAATTAATTTTGTTTCTGCAATTTGTAAAATGAACCAACCAACAAATCGCTAGTTGACATTAAAAGACAAGAATGTGTTTGAAGAAGTTGCAATTTGAAGCGTTTAAGAAAGAACCATCATCAAATGATGAACTTGGTAGAAATATGGAAGAATTATTATTTTATGCAATAATAATATTATCTTATATATATTTTTTTACAATAAATTTATCTTATATTATTATTTTATCTAATTTACATTCGAGGTATTTTTTTAAAACAACAAATATATTTTTAATTAAACGCACGGTTTTTTAAAACGAAAAAAAAAAATGTACCTGATAAAAAATTGGTTTCTTCAATCAATTAAAAATTAAAAATTTGAATACAAACATCCCATTTGACTTTCCAGTTCAGAATATTCCAAATATATATTTTTTATTATATAAATGTTATCAAATACTATGTGTGTTTAATTTGATATTATAAAGTTAGTTAGAGTCCGCAATCCTAAAGATTGGTTGGAAACAGCACGCCATGCCGATCTATCCTGAGCTAATCCCTTCATCTCCCTATAGCTATTCATCTCAACGTCTTCAACTATCTGACTCACATACTCCAATCTAGGCCTACCTACCCCTCTCTATCCCTCCACTCTACCTTCTATGATCAATTGCATAATCCCCCCATGCCTAAGAATATGCCCTACTAATCTGTCTCTCCTACGCTGTAACACTCTCCAAATACTTCTCTTCTCCCCTACTAACTCTAGTACAGCTTCATTTGTTACTTTATCTTCCCAACCAATCCTCATCATCCTCCTATAACACCACATTTCGAATGCTTGTAATCTACGCTTCTCTTCCTTTCCTATAGTCCACGCCTCACACCCGTACAGTGCTACACTCCAAACATATACCTTCAGTAATCTTTTTCTAATACCCAAGTCAATATTTGATCTTAAAATCTGTTCTTTTTTCTACGAATGCCTTCCTACCCTGTGCTATCCTACACTTTATATCTACCTTGCTTCGATTATCTTTTGTGATTCTACTGCCTAAATAACAAAAATCTGACACTTCTTCGATTCTATTATCTCCTATTGTGATCCTCATTTTTCTACTGCATTCCTTTTTGTCACACCTCATCACTTTAGTTTTACCTATATTTATTTTCATGTTAAAATCCCTAGTCAATACTACCTGCATACCATTCAATACCCTTTCTAAATTCTTTTCGCTTTCTTCCAATATAGCTATATCGTCGGCGAATCTCAACATATATATTTTCTCTCCCTGTACATTCACACCTACACTATACTCTTCTTTTACTTTGCTTATTGCATCTTCTATATATAGATTAAATAATAACGGTGAAAGTGTACATCCCTGCCGAACACCCTTCCCTATTTTTGCTACCTCTTCTTCCCCCTCAATTCTAACTAAGGCAGTTTGGTGTTTATATAAATTAAAAATTATTCTCCTATCCTTATAATCTATACCCGTTTCTTTTAAAATTCTAAACATTATGTCCCAATCTACATTATCAAATGCCTTTTCTAAATCTACAAAAGCTATGCAAGTTACCTTTCCTACCCTCATTCTTTTTTCTACTACTGTTCTTAGTGCTAAAATCGCCTCCCTCGTCCCTCTGTTTTTCCTAAAATCAAACTGATCTTCTCCTAGCCTTTCCTGTACTTTATTTTCTAATCTCCTATAAATAATCTTTAGCAATATCTTCGATGCATGTGATAGTAGGCTAATGGTCCTATAGTTCTCACACAAATTAGCTCCTATTTTCTTCGGCATTGTTACTATTCTACTACGCTGAAAATCCTGTGGTACTTCTCCCTTCTCATATATTTTACAAACTAACCTGTATAATCGCTCCTGCATTTTTTCCCCTGCGTGTTTTTTTTATTATAACGATTATTTATATATTTTAACTTCTTGGTAAATCAGTAAAATTGGCAATTACTATTCACTATTTAAAAAAAAAGGACAATAACTTTGATGAAAATGCAAATTTCTATTCAAGCAGTGCAATTACGAATAGAAAAGGCACATTAGAAACATCTGTAAGATGAAGCTGTCAATCGAATGGCACGTTTTGACGAAGAAGAAGTGAGCAAACATAAAAGATCATCATAAATGCTAGAACATATGGAAGCCCAGATATTGAATTATATTTAGAACGCGCTGTATGTTTTTGTTAATAGTATATAGGGTGCCACATAAAAAAAAAAAATGCAAATTATTATGGAAAATATAAAAATACACGAAACGAAATTATTCGCTGTAAAAAATATAAATAAAATTGAAAACTCGCTGTAAATGTACATTTCACATTTTTTTGGTAAAAACGCTTTAAATGATGAAATCAACGATAACGGAAAATAGAAATTTATCATTGGTAATATAATTAGGAATTGTTGAGGTGGTATTTTTGTATAGTTCAAACTTCACGACACTTGAGATGAGTATTGGCTATTAAGCTTTCCATTTATGAATCTGGAAACTTGAAGCTTAGTTTTTCCGTGGCGTCTTACAGAAAGTGTGTCAATTCTATTTTTTTCTGGCAAAGGTGCATGCACAACCTAAGATTAACGCTCGTATTTTTAGAATACGGAAATGCGGAATCATTTAATGGTCTTTGCAACTGGAAGAAGACATGCAACCTAGTCGCTTTCAGCAAACAAACGAGTCTAAAATTCAATCTGTTATTTATTGTTGGAGCTACGAATTATTATAATTTATCTTCGTGGTAGATTTTCATTTAGTACTCGGTGGTATAACATACAAATTTAATTTTCTCATTAACTAGATTTCTTATGAAATATAGGTAAAAAACGATTTCTTGCCAATTTATTTTTTTGGTTAAATAATCATTTAGTTGTTGTTAAATTCGCGTGAAGAATAAATATTACTGCTCAATTACTGGGGGAAATTGTGAGATAACTTGATATTTTGTGATAAAAAAAAGTGCGCGCAATTCAAATATGTGAAAATAATAGTTGGTGAATAAAACAAAAACTGCTAGCGCGCAAGAATCAATTTATTGCTGCCATTTTAAATATTAAAATCAAAATAAATAATAAATAATAAATAAATAATAAATTCAAATAATAAATAAATACCACGCAAGTAGGTTTATATCACAACAACAACAAAAAACCATGCAACTAAAATAAGAACGAAGAAAATAGTGAAAATGAAGAGATACTTCTTTATGGGAGCCAACCGAATGAGCTATAAAAAGATTTAGTGCTGTTATGCCCTGTTGCATTTTATGCAATATCCTCTCTTTATATACATTACTGCATATACGCATGCGAACACATTTATCTTCAAAGGAAAGCACGAGTAACACAGTTTTCACTGTGGAAAGACGTATGTGTACAGGGTGTCCTAGATATCTGCAATAATAACTTTGGCATCATAAAAGATGCGAAACAAGACATTCCTACATGTAATTTTTTATCGAGATTCTCATATTTTCTATACCGTCTGTGGGAAACAAGAAGTATCTGGCGTAATGGCAGTAAAAGTCTTTTTTACTGTGCCATGATATTGCTCACTGCTCGAAACAAATGAGTTATAGGCGCATTTAGTGATTAAACAAAATAAGCAATTTTTTTATATTTTCACTCGAATACTATCATTTTTTATTACACCAATGTACTTATATTTTTTTTATTGCAAATTATAGGCACATAAAGTAGCTTTAATATTTTATTTGGTATGTTTTTTTTTTGCCATTTTGGCATGTATGGATTTTTTTGAGTGAAGCTGTACTATAAAATAAAACGCATTTTTTATAAATTTATTATTAATTAATATGCTAAAGTATTAATATTAGTTTATATGACTCTTAGGAATTGTTTTTATTATTTTTTTCAATATATATTTTTGCGTTATATGCATGACGTCATACGTCCAATAGAATTATGAATAAATTGACAATAATATTGTTGAATGGTTTAGTTGAATTTTTATATTATTAATACGATATTTAAATTCTATAATAAATTATTTAAATTACAACACAATAATATACAAATGGCAACGCCAATCGAACCCGCATTAATAATTTTTTTCAGAATAAAATATCTACTCGTGCTGTTTTGTTAATCCTTTCAAATCTAACTCTGACCTAGCTTTGTTCTTATATTCTTATATTTTGCATATTAATTAATAATGAAATTATAAAAAAATGCAATTTATTTTATAATACAGCTCCACGCGAAAAATCTTTTTATACATACCAATAGCAAAAAAAACACTATACGAAATAAATAATTTTTTTCAAGATGGCCATTTTAAAGCTAATTTATCTACCTATAATTTCCAAAAAAAAATCATAAAAATCGATCTAGTGGATTCTTCAAAACGACTAATTAAATTATAAAAAATGCATTTTATTTTATAGTACAGCTCCACGCAAATGAAAACACTATACCAAATAAATATTTTTTTTCAAGATGACCATTTTAAAGCTAATTTCTCTTCCTATAATTTGCAAAAAAAAAATTGTTAAAATCGGTCCAGTTGATTCTTCAAAACGACAAATTAAATTATAAAAAATGCATTTTATTTTATAGTAGAGCTCCACGCAAAAAAAATTATTATACATACCAATAGCAAAAAAAAATACTATACCAAATAAATAAATTTTTTCAAGATGACTAATTTAAAGCTAATTTATCTACCTATAATTTGCAAAAAAAAAATCGTTAAAATCAGTCTAGCGGATTCTTCAAAACGACTAATTAAATTATAAAAAATGCAATTTATTTTATAGTACAGCTCCACGCAAATAAAAACACTATACCAAATAAATAATTTTTTTCAAGATGACCATTTTAAAGCTAATTTATCTATCTATAATTTGCAAAAAAAAATTGTTAAAATCGGTCCAGTTGATTCTTCAAAACGACTAATTAAATTATAAAAAATGCATTTTATTTTATAGTACAGCTCCACGCAAAAAAAATATTATACATACCAATAGCAAAAAAAAATATTATACCAAATAAATAATTTTTTTCAAGATGACTAATTTAAAGCTAATTTATCTACTTATAATTTGCAAAAAAAAAATTGTAAAAATCGGTGTAGGCGATTCTTCAAATCGACTGTCGAACGAAACGGGGCCATAATTTAAATACATCAATTTTGCATTTTATTTGAACGCTTAGATTTCGATGTAAATGCTTTTAAAGCCGTTTAGAAGACAACTGACATAATGCGTTTTAAAGCAAGTGGTAACCCAGATTGTTCATACACCATCGGAGAAGAAGTCTAATATTAAAATGTAATCATATAAACATTAGTGATTAGTAAAAAATAGAAATTACGAGCACATTTAAATGGTTGATGTCTTTAGCTAGGTACTTCCTTAACAAACTTGATATGCAATATAAACTAATTATACATAAATAAGCATACCTTTTAATGGAATATTTTTATTAATTAATATTACAAACAAAAGCTTTATATTAGGGTGATGTTCTATATTATTATATTTCGTGTTTATTTTTGATTTTTTCACGTGGGAATTTAGTCAATTTAAAATATAGATATTTGTCTTGTGGTGCGAGTACAATTTATTTGCAAAAGACGATGCGAAAGCACCTAATCTTTTATTGTACTTAACAACCAGTAACTGTTCTTTTATCGATCCTGAGGATTCGGCATGGACTGCTAAGAACTTAGCTGTACTTTAATTTTCTAATTAAACGTTGATTGCGGTGAGCATATCAATTTTAATTGAAACAATAAATTTAGTGTATGGTTTTTGTAATATGTACATACAATATACAGGGTGGTGCGTTATTCAGTGCGAGGCTGAATTGATTTATTAGATTATTTGATTGTATGTTCGCCATTAGAAATTTTAATGCAAATTTCTATAAATAAATGATTGGTTTATTGTACGATTGAAATATGGAATCAACGAGTAGGCTAAGTATTGTGTCTATTCAACTGGTATTTAAAAAAAATTGCAGTACCTTTATGTATATTATTATTATTTATGTACGGTCGTTTTGCGTTTTCGCACGCAATCATTGCAAATGGCAAAGCTGGAATTGAATAGATGTAGAGGCGTCTTATATCCATCATATCCTAGCCAGGAAAACAAATTTCATATACCAATGAATTAACTAAAGTTATGATTCCATTTTATTAATCTGTGGCGTGTTAATTTCGAGTTTTTCTGGTGGTCGACTTTAAAATGTAATTTATCGACATTTTCATGTATTGAGACAAACGTTTGTTGATTTGGTAAGAATAAAAACATTTAACATTATCGAAAGGATTAATTTATAGAAGAGGACAACTTGGAATAATAATATCGAAACATTGAAATGTTTAAAAAAATTACTCAACAATTTTTCAAGTATGTTTAAAAATCACCGTGTGTATTATTATTTAATATCAATTTTTATACGACAAAGTTTATTTATTCATATTTATAGTTAATTTATGCAAATAATTTTTATTTTCTACTAATTGAACCATATATAATATTTACGTAATTAACTAATGCTTGTTTTGTTTGTTTAAAAAAAAAAAAAATCAATTACAGACTAATTTTTTTAAACCAAATTCGTTTAAGAAAAAATACCGAACAAAACTCAAGTACCGAAATCAATCGCAATTAGTACTTGTAATTAATCTAGCACAGATTTAATTACTTTTAAACAGTAATTAGTCTAATTACAATGCGGCTTTATTGTACTATAATCGGTATACTACGAAAATTACATAAGGAATTGGCTACCTGCCAATGATTAATACTTTAAAACATTTTATGACATTTTATTGTCACTGCCTCAAAAAATTAAACAATAAACACAGTCACAATCTCAAAAGACATTGTATAAAACAGAAAAAAAAAATTCTTCTTAATAAATATATTTTATATGTTGCATTTTTGTAAAAAAGGGGAACATTAAAGTATTTAAGACGCAAAATATTCGGTGTACATTTGCCACCATATTAAATAATTATATATAATAACGAAACGTTTAATAGCCAGATGCACATTTCGAAGGGTATGTCCCAATCATCAGTAGCACAAAATAAAATTTTATTATATAAAATATTATAGTTGGTGATTTATTTGATTCATTTCCATCTTGTGCTACTGAATATGGAGGTATAGCCTTCGAAATGCGCATGTAGCTATTAAATGTTATGGCGATTAGGACGATTTGGGTTTGGTTGATATTCTAAGCAATGCAAAATAATTTTTTTACAAAAAAATTGTATGTTTGCTCAAAGGTTTGTATGAATTTTTTTTTAATGTAATAGTATGAGGGAAATCATTGTTTTTTTTTTTAATTATATTACGATATCAATTGATTAGTTGTTGTCAAAATTGTCGTTTTAGAAGAATCGCGTATTATAATCGTGGCTCGAAATTGTTCCGTTCGTAAAAATCGGACTGTACAAGTTTATGTATTTATTCGCACGTGCATTTGCGCAAATATATGCCAGAATTTCCCTTGTCATGTAGATGTTCGTTCTGCAGCGATGGGCAATAAGAATTTGCGAGCCGCAGTAGTACGGAGAAAGCAATTAAACTGGCAATAATACCGAAGCTTATATAGTCCTGATTAATAATTACAAATCTAGCCGGTCTTAATAATAGGTTCATGCGTTCCGGCAACAAACATAAAATCGCCCGAGTTAATTATTTGTAATTCTTCTCTTGTAATGGCAGGCGAGAGAAATGCACCACAAATAGATAATAACGTGCTCCTATGTTATGTGCGCGTACACTGTTTTAAATGGTACCAATTGCCATTGTTTTGGTACGAAGATATATGTTTCATAATGCACTGAAATCGGTTGATAGTACTTTGAAAAAATGCCATTTTTCTATTTCATATTCATCAAGAGGTCAGGTCAAGTCAGGTCAGGTCAAGTCAGGTCAGGTCAGGTTAGGTCAGGTAATAAATTCTAGGGACTGGTTAGAAACAGCTACCTCGCAACCGTACAATGCTTCGCACCATCATAGATTTGACTAAATTGCAAAACATCCCACTTCAACTAGAAGACATTTATTGTTGTTATTTGCGGCTATTACATATATATTAAAATATAACGCAAGAATATTATGCAAAAAAAATAGATTGGTATATAAAAAAACATCACTTCGATTTCCTAAAAAAAAAATTAGCCTTCAAAATTACCAAATTATATACTATTATAGTATAGAATATCACAAAAATACCGCAACTGAAAGTATTAAGTAGCTAGATGCGCATTTCGAAGGCTATCATGTTCAGTAGCACCAGATATAAACTAAATGACAGAAGTACTTCAAAAATGGCATATAATATGACCTATAAATCTTTTAAAACAGCAGCTAGATTAAATTAAAATTAAATTAAATTATTTCACGTTAAATAACAAAGATAAAAGTGCTGTAGCCGAGCATATTTTTGATCAATCACGTCATCCTAATCAAATTAGTTCACTTAAAAGTGTTTTGAATTATTCCGAGTTAAATGCTTATAAAAATTTACACATGCAAAAATCTAATTCAAATCTAATGAATTTAGATTCAGGCCAAATTTCATTGTCGCTATTTAATTTATTTAATAAGAACTATCTATAAATTTATTTTTATTTTCTTTATTTTTGGTTCTTTTATATTTGACAAACCAATGTTTATTGTTGTTTCGTTAATTATTAATTTATATTAATACGTATTTCTAAAATTGTTAATTTTCAGATTATGTATCCACGCACCCCCGCCCCCCTCCACCTCCCACAGTGCTATATTTTTAATGTTTTAAATCATCTCTTTCTTAGACCCACGCCTCACAACCGCACAATGTCCATATATATATATTTTGCCGACTTTTTGAAAAGTCCACGTCAAGCTTTAAAACTGTTTTTCCACACAGAAATCAAATTTGATGGCATTTTCAATAAAAAAAAATTGTTTATAGAATAATTTTTTGTATACAACGAAATGTACTTATGTCAACTGTGCATGATTCATTTATATACTTTATATTGTATTTTTATTGTAAATCTATTTATTATATGTGGCGTTGTGAATTTAAAAAAATTTCACTATTGCATAAGAGCGGCTATATCGATTGATGAACCAAAGAAAATTGCATAGGAAAAACTATATCCCGCAACAGTGTTGCCTTAATTATTATTAAACAACATACTCGAAACCTATTATTAAGTTTCACTATGATAATCTTCGTAACAAGTAAAAGTATTTACATTATAGGATAATAAATTAGTGGAATAGTTAAGCAAGTAAATAAATCGATAGATATTTATTTATTCAAAGTAATTACCCGTGGACTGAATGCAGAAATCTCCAGCAGTGAACATATGGGCAAAATAAATAGGCGATGAAATTGAGCAGGCGATGCCAAACTCACGTACCATTTTTTTACACAAAAAATTCGCACATATAGAATTATTTTGAAATTTTCAGAATGTAATAAAATGGGGTAGGTATTACGAATTTCGTGAATTTCTTAATTAAATCATAAATGTTGATTGTTTTTTTTTGGTGGTGAAGTAATATTTTTCTTGGGCTCTTTAGCGCTAGGAAAGAATAAAACAATAAACAGAAACTTAGTTTCACGAAGGGATGGGTGGATCTAAAAATCAGCGCGCGGTTTGTCGGTTTGGCATCGCTGGAATAATGTGTTTGATTTACGAAGACGTCGAGGGCTGCATTTTATTATTATAGCGGTCATTAAGAGGTATACTCGAATTAATGTTCATATTAAAAGAACAGTATTATTGTAACATTAGCACAGTAGAAAGGATATAAGAAAATGTCCTTTTTAAATATTCATTCACTTGCTAGTTAGTTAAAGAGTCCGCAATCCTAAAGATTGGTTGGAAACAGCACGCCATGCCGATCTATCCTGAGCTAATCCCTTCATCTCCCTATAGCTATTCATCTCAACGTCTTCAACTATCTGACTCACATACTCAAATTTAGGCCTACCTACCCCTCTCTTTCCCTCCACTCTACCTTCTATGATCAATTGCATAATCCCCCCATGCCTAAGGATATGCCCTACTAATCTGTCTCTCCTACGCTGTAACACTCTCCAAATACTTCTCTTCTCCCCTACTAACTCTAGTACAGTTTCATTTGTTACTTTATCTTCCCAACCAATCCTCATCATCCTCCTATAACACCACATTTCGAATGCTTGTAATCTACGCTTCTCTTCCTTTCCTATAGTCCACGCCTCACACCCGTACAGTGCTACACTCCAAACATATACCTTCAGTAATCTTTTTTTAATACCCAAGTCAATATTTGATCTTAAAATCTGTTCCTTTTCTACGAATGCCTTCCTACCCTGTGTTATCCTACACTTTATATCTACCTTGCTTCGATTATCTTTTGTGATTCTACTGCCTAAATAACAAAAATCTGACACTTCTTCGATTCTATTATCTCCTATTGTGATCCTCATTTTTCTACTGCATTCCTTTTTGTACACCTCATCACTTTAGTTTTACCTATATTTATTTTCATGTTAAAATCCCTAGTCAATACTGCCTGCATACCATTCAATACCCTTTCTAAATTCTTTTCGCTTTCTTCCAATATAGCTATATCGTCGGCGAATCTCATCATATATATTTTCTCTCCCTGTACATTCACACCTACACTATACTCTTCTTTTACTTTGTTTATTGCATCTTCTATATATAGATTAAATAATAACGATGAAAGTGTACATCCCTGCCGAACTCCCTTCCCTATTTTTGCTACCTCTTCTTCCCCCTCAATTCTAACTAAGGCAGTTTGGTGTTTATATAAATTAAAAATTATTCTCCTATCCTTATAATCTATACCCGTTTCTTTTAAAATTCTAAACATTATGTCCCAATCTACATTATCAAATGCCTTTTCTAAATCTACAAAAGCTATGCAAGTTACCTTTCCTACCCTCATTCTTTTTTCTACTACTGTTCTTAGTGCTAAAATCGCCTCCCTCGTCCCTCTGTTTTTCCTAAAACCAAACTGATCTTCTCCTAGCCTTTCCTCTACTTTATTTTCTAATCTCCTATAAATAATCTTTAACAATATCTTCGATGCATGTGATAGTAGACTAATGGTCCTATAGTTCTCACACAAATTAGCTCCTATTTTCTTCGGCATTGTTACTATTCTACTACGCTGAAAATCCTGTGGTACTTCTCCCTTCCCATATATTTTACAAACTAACCTGTATAATCGCTCCTGCATTTTTTCCCCTGCGTGTTTTATTAATTCGGCTGGTATCATATCAATCCCCGCTGCTTTGTTATTCCGTAAATCATTTAATGCTCTATGAAACTCTGACCTAAGTATGCTAGGACCTAAGTCATCCTCATCTATCTGTTCCACACTTTCTAGCTCCTCCATGTCCTGCCTACCTTTATATAAATCTTCAAGATACTCCTTCCATCTTCTAGCTTTTTCCTTATTTTCTGTGAGTTCCTTACCCTGCTTATCACATATAATGTTACCCTTTGGTTTTACTTTAGAAAAATGTGACTTAATTTTCCTGTAGCCCAAATCTACTTTACCTCTTCTCATATCCTCCTCAATATCCTCACAATTTCCTTTTATCCACTCTTCTTTCGCTAGCTTGCATTTCCTATTAATTAAGTTCCTTAGTTCCTTATATTTTTTCTGTCCTGCTTCTGTATTTCCAATTTTAATTTTCCTTCTTGCTTCTATCATTTCAACTATTTCTTCCGTGATCCATTCCCTCCTACCTGCCCTTTTCTTTGTGCCTAATACTTCATTTGCTGCTGTAGTTAACCCATTTCTGATTTCCCTCCATTCGCAATCTATGTCGTTCCTAGATGTTCCATTAGCCATGATTTCTACTTTCTGCTTGTACTTTTCACATACATCAGCTAATTTTAACCTATCGACATCTACTCTGACCTGTTTAAACTTCTGTAATTTCTTGAATTTGACCTCTGAGTCCAGGACTACTAAATTATGGTCACTATCAATATCTGCTCCAGGGTAACTCTTACAATTAGTATTAAATGTATTAGTATTACAATTTTAATTACTTGCATAAAGTAATTAAAATTAAAATGTATCGATGTGTCGATAAAACAGTTTTTAACAGTGTCTTCTGCTGTTTTAAAAATTTCAAGTGTTCAAGCCAAAGATTTCGCATTATATATTATAAAATGACAAAAAAATAATGTATGTATGGAATGAGTGAAAATTCAACGAACCAAAAATATTCGTCACTTCGTTAACTGTGATGATTGCTTTTAATTATTTGAACTTTTCAAAAAAAACTATAATATTTTTTCGACTTGTCCATCAACCCCAAAATGGACTTAACAAGTTCCGCGCTACTTTTTTTTTCGGAATCTCGCATTTTTTAAGACTTTCCAATTAAATAATCCAACGCAAGAAAATGTCTAGCATTTCGTACAGCCCAACAAAGACAACATATTTCAAATGGTAATGTAAATTTCCATCATCAAATTATGTGTCTTGTCGAGCTGACATTGCGCTTGTATCTTAAATCAATAATTTTTCACAGAGTGAAATAAATATCGGTGATTAGAGCCATAAATCGTCGCAAAGCAGCATGTGTTCCATTCCCCCTGTAGCTACCACATTGCCAATACATTATTGCGAAAGGAGACAGCGTAAAAGCTCCCATATGTTAAGAGGCAAAGAGACAAGAACTTGACCGTGATTAGGTCGAGTCTAGGTGTCTAGAGGCGAGACCATGGGCCTGGAACACGTGCGAAATGTCTATCGGGGCTAAAATGAGAGTTTTTTCTTAATAAAGCCACTTAAAGAAGTATATATTAAATTAACAAATTGGTCCAAAGAATCGAATTTAATTGTGAAACGCGAATTAGATCGTTGTATTTCTACAATTGTATAAAAACTGCGTGGAAGTGATTTAGGTTAAGGAAGAAAATTGTTTTCAACTTAATATTTGTTCAATTAGATTTGCATTGTCTTTGAACATCCTCTAACAAATTTATGAAGCAATGCAACATTTTTAAAGCGATATTAACTGAAAATACAAACGCATAACTTATTTTAAAATATATTATTTGATAATAGTGATTGTTTTAAATACGTGCGCAAATGAGTTTGTTAATTAAATAATTTTAAGGAAACGGAATCTCAGAAACTCTTCTTAAAAACGACATGATTGGACAATAAGAAAAGGAAGTGATATACAATTTGATTTGTGAAATACATTTTAAATTAAATAGGGATTTCTTTAATTTTATAATTTAGATATTATGCAAAATTGTCCCCGCAATCAATTTCCATATGTTTTCTGAGCTATTAATTTTTTTCATATATATTTTTCTCATATATATTCATTCATATATATAGTAATTTATTTGAAAATTTTTTAAGTCATTTTAGGACCACATATAGCCCTAAAAGTACCATATTATTGCACACAATTAACAATAAATAGAATTTTATCACTGCAATATTCTAAGTGTCGTATCCCTTTAAGTTACTCCTTTTAGGCCATAAATCTTTTTTATTTTAATATTTTAAATAATTTCATTCATATTCTCTAAACCAAGATTAATCTCATCTTTATTAGCATATATTTTCATAAATCTAATTTCTAATTTTTTACTAATATGCCCGTCTCTCTTAATATTTATTTAACCATTATACAATTTTTTTTTTCAATTTAAATATTTCTAAATAACGCATCTTTTTGAATTTATACTCGTTTGAAAAACATTTTTATATTATACATGTAATTACAATAATTCAATGTTTTTTTTTAACATGACGTGTTTTTTTAACTGCCACCTGTTGAAATTGACCTTTTAGACCAAAAATATTTTTTATCTTAAATATTTTAAATAATTTCATTCATATTCTCTAAACCAAGATTGTAATAATCTCATTTTTATTAGCAGATATTTTCATAAATCTAATTTCTAATTCTTTACTCAGTTTTTTTTAACATAACGTGTTTTTTTAAATGTCCACCTGTTGAAATTGACCTTTTAGACCATAAATATTTTTTTCTTAAATATTTTAAATAATTTCATTCATATTCTGTACACCAAGATTGTAATAATCTCATTTTTATTAGCAGATATTTTCATAAATCTAATTTCTAATTCTTTACTCAGTTTTTTTTAACATAACGTGTTTTTTTAAATGTCCACCTGTTGAAATTGACCTTTTAGACCATAAATATTTTTTTCTTAAATATTTTAAATAATTTCATTCATATTCTCTACACCAAGATTGTAATAATCTCATTTTTATTAGCAGATATTTTCATAAATCTAATTTCTAATTCTTTACTCAGTTTTTTTTAACATAACGTGTTTTTTTAAATGTCCACCTGTTGAAATTGACCTTTTAGACCATAAATATTTTTTTCTTAAATATTTTAAATAATTTCATTCATATTCTCTAAACCAAGATTGTAATAATCTCATTTTTATTAGCAGATATTTTCATAAATCTAATTTCTAATTTTTTACTCAGTTTTTTTTAACATAACGTGTTTTTTTAAATGTCCACCTGTTGAAATTGACCTTTTAGACCATAAATATTTTTTTCTTAAATATTTTAAATAATTTCATTCATATTCTCTAAACCAAGATTGTAATAATCTCATTTTTATTAGCAGATATTTTCATAAATCTAATTTCTAATTTTTTACTCAGTTTTTTTTAACATAACGTGTTTTTTTAAATGTCCACCTGTTGAAATTGACCTTTTAGACCATAAATATTTTTTTCTTAAATATTTTAAATAATTTCATTCATATTCTCTAAACCAAGATTGTAATAATCTCATTTTTATTAGCAGATATTTTCATAAATCTAATTTCTAATTTTTTACTCAGTTTTTTTTAAAATAACGTGTTTTTTTAAATGTCCACCTGTTGAAATTGACCTTTTAGACCATAAATATTTTTTTCTTAAATATTTTAAATAATTTCATTCATATTCTCTAAACCAAGATTAATCTCATTTTTATTAGCAGATATTTTCATAAATCTAATTTCTAATTTTTTACTCAGTTTTTTTTAACATAACGTGTTTTTTTAAATGTCCACCTGTTGAAATTGACCTTTTAGACCATAAATATTTTTTTCTTAAATATTTTAAATAATTTCATTCATATTCTCTAAACCAAGATTGTAATAATCTCATTTTTATTAGCAGATATTTTCATAAATCTAATTTCTAATTTTTTACTCAGTTTTTTTTAACATAACGTGTTTTTTTAAATGTCCACCTGTTGAAATTGACCTTTTAGACCATAAATATTTTTTTCTTAAATATTTTAAATAATTTCATTCATATTCTCTAAACCAAGATTGTAATAATCTCATTTTTATTAGCAGATATTTTCATAAATCTAATTTCTAATTTTTTACTCAGTTTTTTTTAACATAACGTGTTTTTTTAAATGTCCACCTGTTGAATTGACCTTTTAGACCATAAATATTTTTTTCTTAAATATTTTAAATAATTTCATTCATATTCTCTAAACCAAGATTGTAATAATCTCATTTTTATTAGCAGATATTTTCATAAATCTAATTTCTAATTTTTTACTCAGTTTTTTTTAACATAACGTGTTTTTTTAAATGTCCACCTGTTGAAATTGACCTTTTAGACCATAAATATTTTTTTCTTAAATATTTTAAATAATTTCATTCATATTCTCTAAACCAAGATTAATCTCATTTTTATTAGCAGATATTTTCATAAATCTAATTTCTAATTTTTTACTCAGTTTTTTTTAACATAACGTGTTTTTTTAAATGTCCACCTGTTGAAATTGACCTTTTAGACCATAAATATTTTTTTCTTAAATATTTTAAATAATTTCATTCATATTCTCTACACCAAGATTGTAATAATCTCATTTTTATTAGCAGATATTTTCATAAATCTAATTTCTAATTCTTTACTCAGTTTTTTTTAACATAACGTGTTTTTTTAAATGTCCACCTGTTGAAATTGACCTTTTAGACCATAAATATTTTTTTCTTAAATATTTTAAATAATTTCATTCATATTCTCTAAACCAAGATTGTAATAATCTCATTTTTATTAGCAGATATTTTCATAAATCTAATTTCTAATTTTTTACTCAGTTTTTTTTAACATAACGTGTTTTTTTAAATGTCCACCTGTTGAAATTGACCTTTTAGACCATAAATATTTTTTTCTTAAATATTTTAAATAATTTCATTCATATTCTCTAAACCAAGATTGTAATAATCTCATTTTTATTAGCAGATATTTTCATAAATCTAATTTCTAATTTTTTACTGAGTTTTTTTTAACATAACGTGTTTTTTTAAATGTCCACCTGTTGAAATTGACCTTTTAGACCATAAATATTTTTTTCTTAAATATTTTAAATAATTTCATTCATATTCTCTAAACCAAGATTAATCTCATCTTTATTAGCATATATTTTCATAAATCTAATTTCTAATTCTTTACTCAGTTTTTTTTAACATAACGTGTTTTTTTAAATGTCCACCTGTTGAAATTGACCTTTTAGACCATAAATATTTTTTTCTTAAATATTTTAAATAATTTCATTCATATTCTCTAAACCAAGATTAATCTCATCTTTATTAGCATATATTTTCATAAATCTAATTTCTAATTCTTTACTCAGTTTTTTTTAACATAACGTGTTTTTTTAAATGTCCACCTGTTGAAATTGACCTTTTAGACCATAAATATTTTTTTCTTAAATATTTTAAATAATTTCATTCATATTCTCTAAACCAAGATTGTAATAATCTCATTTTTATTAGCAGATATTTTCATAAATCTAATTTCTAATTTTTTACTCAGTTTTTTTTAACATAACGTGTTTTTTTAAATGTCCACCTGTTGAAATTGACCTTTTAGACCATAAATATTTTTTTCTTAAATATTTTAAATAATTTCATTCATATTCTCTAAACCAAGATTGTAATAATCTCATTTTTATTAGCAGATATTTTCATAAATCTAATTTCTAATTTTTTACTCAGTTTTTTTTAACATAACGTGTTTTTTTAAATGTCCACCTGTTGAAATTGACCTTTTAGACCATAAATATTTTTTTCTTAAATATTTTAAATAATTTCATTCATATTCTCTAAACCAAGATTGTAATAATCTCATTTTTATTAGCAGATATTTTCATAAATCTAATTTCTAATTTTTTACTCAGTTTTTTTTAACATAACGTGTTTTTTTAAATGTCCACCTGTTGAAATTGACCTTTTAGACCATAAATATTTTTTTCTTAAATATTTTAAATAATTTCATTCATATTCTCTAAACCAAGATTGTAATAATCTCATTTTTATTAGCAGATATTTTCATAAATCTAATTTCTAATTTTTTACTCAGTTTTTTTTAACATAACGTGTTTTTTTAAATGTCCACCTGTTGAAATTGACCTTTTAGACCATAAATATTTTTTTCTTAAATATTTTAAATAATTTCATTCATATTCTCTAAACCAAGATTGTAATAATCTCATTTTTATTAGCAGATATTTTCATAAATCTAATTTCTAATTTTTTACTCAGTTTTTTTTAACATAACGTGTTTTTTTAAATGTCCACCTGTTGAAATTGACCTTTTAGACCATAAATATTTTTTTCTTAAATATTTTAAATAATTTCATTCATATTCTCTAAACCAAGATTGTAATAATCTCATTTTTATTAGCAGATATTTTCATAAATCTAATTTCTAATTTTTTACTCAGTTTTTTTTAACATAACGTGTTTTTTTAAATGTCCACCTGTTGAAATTGACCTTTTAGACCATAAATATTTTTTTCTTAAATATTTTAAATAATTTCATTCATATTCTCTAAACCAAGATTGTAATAATCTCATTTTTATTAGCAGATATTTTCATAAATCTAATTTCTAATTTTTTACTCAGTTTTTTTTAACATAACGTGTTTTTTTAAATGTCCACCTGTTGAAATTGACCTTTTAGACCATAAATATTTTTTTCTTAAATATTTTAAATAATTTCATTCATATTCTCTAAACCAAGATTGTAATAATCTCATTTTTATTAGCAGATATTTTCATAAATCTAATTTCTAATTTTTTACTCAGTTTTTTTTAACATAACGTGTTTTTTTAAATGCCCACCTGTTGAAATTGACCTTTTAGACCATAAATATTTTTTATCTTAAATATTTTAAATAATTCCATTCATATTCTCTAAACCAAAATTGTATAATCTCATTTTTATTAGCAGATATTTTCATAAATCTAATTTCTAATTTTTTACTCAGTTTTTTTTAACATAACGTGTTTTTTTAAATGTCCACCTGTTGAAATTGACCTTTTAGACCATAAATATTTTTTTCTTAAATATTTTAAATAATTTCATTCATATTCTCTACACCAAGATTGTAATAATCTCATTTTTATTAGCAGATATTTTCATAAATCTAATTTCTAATTTTTTACTCAGTTTTTTTTAACATAACGTGTTTTTTTAAATGTCCACCTGTTGAAATTGACCTTTTAGACCATAAATATTTTTTTCTTAAATATTTTAAATAATTTCATTCATATTCTCTAAACCAAGATTGTAATAATCTCATTTTTATTAGCAGATATTTTCATAAATCTAATTTCTAATTTTTTACTCAGTTTTTTTTAACATAACGTGTTTTTTTAAATGCCCACCTGTTGAAATTGACCTTTTAGACCATAAATATTTTTTATCTTAAATATTTTAAATAATTCCATTCATATTCTCTAAACCAAAATTGTATAATCTCATTTTTATTAGCAGATATTTTCATAAATCTAATTTCTAATTCTTTACTCAGTTTTTTTTAACATAACGTGTTTTTTTAAATGTCCACCTGTTGAAATTGACCTTTTAGACCATAAATATTTTTTATCTTAAATATTTTAAATAATTTCATTCATATTCTCTAAACCAAGATTGTAATAATCTCATTTTTATTAGCAGATATTTTCATAAATCTAATTTCTAATTTTTTACTCAGTTTTTTTTTAACATAACGTGTTTTTTTAAATGTCCACCTGTTGAAATTGACCTTTTAGACCATAAATATTTTTTTCTTAAATATTTTAAATAATTTCATTCATATTCTGTACACCAAGATTGTAATAATCTCATTTTTATTAGCAGATATTTTCATAAATCTAATTTCTAATTTTTTACTCAGTTTTTTTTAACATAACGTGTTTTTTTAAATGCCCACCTGTTGAAATTGACCTTTTAGACCATAAATATTTTTTTCTTAAATATTTTAAATAATTTCATTCATATTCTCTACACCAAGATTGTAATAATCTCATTTTTATTAGCAGATATTTTCATAAATCTAATTTCTAATTCTTTACTCAGTTTTTTTAACATAACGTGTTTTTTTAAATGTCCACCTGTTGAAATTGACCTTTTAGAACATAAATATTTTTTTCTTAAATATTTTAAATAATTTCATTCATATTCTCTAAACCAAGATTGTAATAATCTCATTTTTATTAGCAGATATTTTCATAAATCTAATTTCTAATTTTTTACTCAGTTTTTTTTAACATAACGTGTTTTTTTAAATGTCCACCTGTTGAAATTGACCTTTTAGACCATAAATATTTTTTATCTTAAATATTTTAAATAATTTCATTCATATTCTCTAAACCAAAATTGTATAATCTCATTTTTATTAGCAGATATTTTCATAAATCTAATTTCTAATTTTTTACTCAGTTTTTTTTAACATAACGTGTTTTTTTAAATGTCCACCTGTTGAAATTGACCTTTTAGACCATAAATATTTTTTTCTTAAATATTTTAAATAATTTCATTCATATTCTCTAAACCAAGATTGTAATAATCTCATTTTTATTAGCAGATATTTTCATAAATCTAATTTCTAATTTTTTACTCAGTTTTTTTTAACATAACGTGTTTTTTTAAATGCCCACCTGTTGAAATTGACCTTTTAGACCATAAATATTTTTTATCTTAAATATTTTAAATAATTCCATTCATATTCTCTAAACCAAAATTGTATAATCTCATTTTTATTAGCAGATATTTTCATAAATCTAATTTCTAATTTTTTACTCAGTTTTTTTTAACATAACGTGTTTTTTTAAATGTCCACCTGTTGAAATTGACCTTTTAGACCATAAATATTTTTTATCTTAAATATTTTAAATAATTTCATTCATATTCTCTAAACGAAAATTGTATAATCCCATTTTTATTAGCAGGTATTTTCATAAATCAAATTTCTAATTCTTTACTCAGTTTTTTTTAACATAACGTGTTTTTTAAAATGTCCACCTGTTGAAATTGACCTTTTAGACCATAAATATTTTTTTCTTAAATATTTTAAATAATTTCATTCATATTCTCTAAACCAAGATTGTAATAATCTCATTTTTATTAGCAGATATTTTCATAAATCTAATTTCTAATTTTTTACTCAGTTTTTTTTAACATAACGTGTTTTTTTAAATGCCCACCTGTTGAAATTGACTTTTTAGACCATAAATATTTTTTATCTTAAATATTTTAAATAATTCCATTCATATTCTCTAAACCAAAATTGTATAATCTCATTTTTATTAGCAGATATTTTCATAAATCTAATTTCTAATTTTTTACTCAGTTTTTTTTAACATAACGTGTTTTTTTAAATGTCCACCTGTTGAAATTGACCTTTTAGACGATAAATATTTTTTATCTTAAATATTTTAAATAATTTCATTCATATTCTCTAAACCAAGATTGTAATAATCTCACTTTTATTAACAGATATTTTCATAAATCTAATTTCTAATTTTTTACTCCGTTTTTTTAAATGTCCACCTGTTTAAATTGACACAATAACGTGTGCAATCGAATTAAGGACGAATACATTTTTTTAGTTGCGGAAAATCAACTTTTAGCACGATTTAAACAGTCTTTTAAATTTATCGTAACGGTTCCAGGTCATGTCAAAAGCAATTTATGTGAATCGGAAAATGCGCAAAAGTCGACGGTCGAACCTCTCATATAAATCGATCTATATTATTACTTCGATAATAAGATAGAATGGATAATGCATAGAGAGAGTAATATTCCACACCAGCGAGATGAAATACCGATTATTATTTACGCGAAATTGTACAATAAAGTGATAGTATTCACATCAACAGCCGCTTAATATTTCCATATGACTTTCTTTATCGCCTCTTTCTCCTATATAATGATTCGAAATTACGATAATTGTGATTACAGCCTACCATAAAGCTACTAAACATAATATAATAATTGCGGTATATTACCGATTTAATATAACTTATTGTTTACCATAAATAATGCCCAATAGGAAATAAAATAGGAAACACAGAAGCAGGACAGAAAAAATATAAGGAACTAAGGAACTTAATTAATAGGAAATGCAAGCTAGCGAAAGAAGAGTGGATAAAAGGAAACTGTGAGGATATTGAGGAGGATATGAGAAGAGGTAAAGTAGATTTGGGCTACAGGAAAATTAAGTCACATTTTTCTAAAGTAAAACCAAAGGGTAACATTATATGTGATAAGCAGGGTAAGGAACTCACGGAAAATAAGGAAAAAGCTAGAAGATGGAAGGAGTATCTTGAAGATTTATATAAAGGTAGGCAGGACATGGAGGAGCTAGAAAGTGTGGAACAGATAGATGAGGATGACTTAGGTCCTAGCATACTTAGGTCAGAGTTTCATAGAGCATTAAATGATTTACGGAATAACAAAGCAGCGGGGATTGATATGATACCAGCCGAATTAATAAAACACGCAGGGGAAAAAATGCAGGAGCGATTATACAGGTTAGTTTGTAAAATATATGAGAAGGGAGAAGTACCACAGGATTTTCAGCGTAGTAGAATAGTAACAATGCCGAAGAAAATAGGAGCTAATTTGTGTGAGAACTATAGGACCATTAGCCTACTATCACATGCATCGAAGATATTGTTAAAGATTATTTATAGGAGATTAGAAAATAAAGTAGAGGAAAGGCTAGGAGAAGATCAGTTTGGTTTTAGGAAAAACAGAGGGACGAGAGAGGCGATTCTAGCACTAAGAACGGTAGTAGAAAAAAGAAAGAGGGTAGGAAAGGTAACTTGCATAGCTTTTGTAGATTTAGAAAAGGCATTTGATAATGTAGATTGGGACATAATGTTTAGAATTTTAAAAGAAACGGGTATAGATTATAAGGATAGGAGAATAATTTTTAATTTATATAAACACCAAACTGCCTTAGTTAGAATTGAGGGGGAAGAAGAGGTAGCAAAAATAGGGAAGGGAGTTCGGCAGGGATGTACACCCTCACCGCTATTATTTAATCTATATATAGAAGATGCAATAAACAAAGTAAAAGAAGAGTATAGTGTAGGTGTGAATGTACAGGGAGAGAAAATATATATGTTGAGATTCGCCGACGATATAGCTATATTGGAAGAAAGCGAAAAGAATTTAGAAAGGGTATTGAATGGTATGCAGGCAGTATTGACTAGGGATTTTAACATGAAAATAAATATAGGTAAAACTAAAGTGATGAGGTGTGACAAAAAGGAATGCAGTAGAAAAATGAGGATCACAATAGGAGATAATAGAATCGAAGAAGTGTCAGATTTTTGTTATTTAGGCAGTAGAATCACAAAAGATAATGGAAGCAAGGTAGATATAAAGTGTAGGATAGCACAGGGTAGGAAGGCATTCGTAGAAAAAGAACAGATTTTAAGATCAAATATTGACTTGGGTATTAGAAAAAGATTACTGAAGGTATATGTTTGGAGTGTAGCACTGTACGGGTGTGAGGCGTGGACTATAGGAAAGGAAGAGAAGCGTAGATTAGAAGCACTTGAAATGTGGTGTTATAGGAGGATGATGAGGATTGGTTGGGAAGATAAAGTAACAAATGAAGCTGTACTAGAGTTAGTAGGGGAGAAGAGAAGTATCTGGAGAGTGTTACAGCGTAGGAGAGACAGATTAGTAGGGCATATTCTTAGGCATGGGGGGATTATGCAATTGATCATAGAAGGTAGAGTGGAGGGAAAGAGAGGGGTAGGTAGGCCTAGATTGGAGTATGTGAGTCAGATAGCTGAAGACGTTGAGATGAATAGCTATAGAGAGATGAAGGGATTAGCTCAGGATAGATCGGCATGGCGTGCTGTTTCCAACCAATCTTTAGGATTGCGGACTCTTTAACTAACTAATGCCCAATTTACATTTTTTTCATTATTCATGCAATTACAAGAACGCGGTTTATTATAACTCAAATGTAAATTGTAAAATCAAAATATCTCGTTATCTAATGTACTGGAAATTAATTTCAAATATTTTTACCTATTGCTGAAGAAAGCAACACAACATTTGCGACATCAACAACATTTTGCCTACGTTCACAAATTTTATATCACTAGACCATTCTTCGGTTTATAATCCCATCAATTGTTTTGTCCTTTAGCTTGTCCCTTAATATCAATGCTACCAACTATTTTATCTTTGACGAACAATTGAAACATTTCCCAATGTTAATATATTTACGCTTAAATATGTTGTTTTAATAATTGGTGAAAAAAAAAATTCTTGGAGAAACACGTGGCAAAATTGTACATACGTAACTCACAGAACAATTATACAACTATATCTATATCCATTTTATTGTTTACTAGGCTTCTCTGTTAGGACGCTAAAGAATCGTACCCCAGAATAGCATAAACCACGATATATATTCACGCTGTACAAGCAACGTGACGTCACGTTGCTATGACTCATCCATAGCCTCTGGAATGTTGCACACTAGTCGTAATATAGTTTCAAGCGGACCGAAGAAATAGAGCAGACATATTGCATACGGTCGCTCTCACCGATTGCTTGCAATAGAGTGAGATGAGTGCATGTACATTTAACCTGTACTGTGTGGCTGGGTGGCGCTGGAATGTGTACTACATATTAACAATATAGCTATATATACGATATGGCATATGCATTTGATTGGTACTTGCTAGCTGCCATATCGTGTTGAGTCATGAGTGTTAGGTATGTTCGCGGCGCAAGCTTTATCTTTTATGCAAAATAATGCCGATATAAAATATCGCAATACAATTATATATCTACGGTGATGCGCTCATTTGTTCAGGAGGGGCGCGCGGCCCTGCGGCCTACATAAGGAACTGTTAGATTGAGATATTTTGGTTTTTCGCTTAGGTAAATATATGCCCACGTTCATTTTACAATTGTATCATTGCCAGTGCGAATGGATATACATATGAAATTATAAAATAGTGAAAAATTCTTGAGAAACCTCGACTAACATCAAACTATACCACGAACGAAAGTGACGTGGGAGAACTGGCAAAAAAATTACAAAATTGATCAAATTCACAACGACTAAAAAATGTAAAACTATATCGCACTTGATTGACCAGTATACAAAAAATGAATGGAATCGTGCCTTCACTTTCGGTATCATTTGTGTCATAAGTCCATCGAGTCTGTTGCGATGTTTAACTATAACCAGAGAATTCAAGTTCTGAGTATTAGTAAGGTTTTCTGCAAATTTACCAGAATACAACCAACGATCGCTATCCGAAGTTTAAAACGATTATTCAAATAATTCAAATTCAAAATTCAAAATAATTCAAATCAGCTATTAAATATTAAAAAGGAACGGAACCAGAAGAGAATAAAGACCCGACAATAAAACATGGTTTATTGCTTGATGCGTTTTCAATTGAAATACGACTGAGTGCAATGAATAAGAATTACGTAATTATTCTTGATGGACATGGAACAAATCTGGGAAAATAATATAGCATTCGATCAATGTGAACTTGAAATAATATGCGTATACCGATGTACTATAATTTTTATTATTGCCCATAGATGTTACGTTACCTAAAGATAACTGCATCGGCGTTTCTTTACCAAGGTAGATGGATGATGGTCTATGTGTGTATACTTTGCCTGGGAGTATCGGTTTAATAACGTGTAAATTATTAGCGGACAATCGAGAAATTAACGTTTTTATCTTTAATCTATTTTCATTCGTAACGTTTACTTAATTTTATTAAATATCAAATACTTAAAAATATATATTACTGGCATTTTTAGCATTTTATTTTATGGATTACATGGATTTTATTGGCATTTTATTTTATCAGCGCTGAAATTATTATTTTTTAAGAAAACAACTTACGTTTAAAATTTGATTGATATAATTATATATATTTTAGAGAAAATCCGTACTTATAAAATAATGTTGGTATTACTGTCGATGGATGTTTAATGTATTTTGAGCAATTGTTGACATCGAAGAAGTATTTTTAATTTTTTTTTTGCAAACTACCGAAGGTAGGAAATTTCAGTAGAGCCAAGATATCGGATATATATTTTTTTGAATGTTCAATTATAATTTTAAAGAATTTTTCTAAAATAAATAATTAAGTTTTACATATATATAAAAAAAATCTACACTCGCTTATAAATCTACACAAAAGAAATGGCATTCTAATTTAAAAATATATATTTAAATTTAAAATGCAGTTTCATTTAAGACAATTAACGTTTGGAGAAGTTTTAATAATTAATTTCGATTTATTAAATTTATTAAGGTAAAGTTTATAAAACAAAATTTCAAAGTAAAAAATATTGTAAATAAATAAACTATGATAATATAAATAAAAATACTAGTATGAGCAAATGTACTGCATTTTTTCAAATTGTTAAATGGATGTTTAATATATTTTAAGCAATTGTTGGCATCGAAGAAGTATTCTTCATTTTTTTTTTGTAAACTACCGAAGGTAAGAAATTTCAGTAGCGCCAAGATATGAGATATATATATTTTTTGATTGTTCAATTAATTTTAAAGATTTTTTCTAAAATAAATAATTAAATTTTACATATATACAAAAAAAAATCGACACTCGCATAAAAATGTACACTAAAGAAGTCGCTTTCTAATTTAAAAATATATATTTAAATTTAAAATGCAGTTTCATTTAAGACAATTAACGTTTGGAGAAGTTTTAATAATTAATTTCGATTTATTAAATTTATTAAGGTAAAGTTTATAAAACAAAATTTCAAAGTAAAAAATATTGTAAATAAATAAACTATGGTAATATAAATTAAAATACTAGTATGAGCAAATTTACTGCATTTTTTCAAATTGTTAAATGGATGTTTAATATATTTTAAGCAATTGTTGGCATCGAAGAAGTATTCTTCATTTTTTTTTTGCAAACTACCGAAGGTAAGAAATTTCAGTAGCGCCAAGATATGAGATATATATATTTTTTTGATTGTTCAATTGATTTTAAAGATTTTTTCTAAAATAAATAATTAAATTTTACATATATAAAAAAAAAATCGACACTCGCATAAAAATATACACTAAAGAAGTCGCTTTCTAATTAAAAAAAATATATTTAAATTTAAAATGCAGTTTCATTTAAGACAATTAACGTTTGGAAAAGTTTTAATAATTAATTTCGATTTATTAAATTTATTAAGGTAAAGTTTATAAAACAAAATTTCAAAGTGAAAAATATTGTAAATAAATAAACTATGATAATAAAAATAAAAATACTAGTATGAGCAAATTTACTGCATTTTTTCAAATTGTTAAATGGATGCTTAATATATTTTAAGCAATTGTTGGCATCGAAGAAGTATTCTTCATTTTTTTTTGCAAACTACCGAAGGTAAGAAATTTCAGTAGCGCCAAGATATGAGATATATATATTTTTTGATTGTTCAATTAATTTTAAAGATTTTTTCTAAAATAAATAATTAAATTTTACATATATACAAAAAAAATCTACACTCGCATAAAAATGTACACAAAAGAAATGGCATTCTAATTTAAAAATATATATTTAAATTTAAAAAGCAGTTTCATTTAAGACAATTAACGTTTGGAAAAGTTTTAATAATTAATTTCGATTTATTAAATTTATTAAGGTAAAGTTTATAAAACAAAATTTCAAAGTGAAAAATATTGTAAATAAATAAACTATGATAATATAAATAAAAATACTAGTATGAGCAAATTTACTGCATTTTTTCAAATTGTTAAATGGATGTTTAATATATTTTAAGCAATTGTTGGCATCGAAGAAGTATTCTTCATTTTTTTTTTGCAAACTACCGAAGGTAGGAAATTTCAGTAGAGCCAAGATATCGGATATATATTTTTTTGAATGTTCAATTATAATTTTAAAGATTTTTTCTAAAATAAATAATTAAATTTTACATATATATAAAAAAAATCTACACTCGCTTAAAAATGTACACAAAAGAAATGGCATTCTAATTTAAAAATATATATTTAAATTTAAAAAGCAGTTTCATTTAAGACAATTAACGTTTGGAAAAGTTTTAATAATTAATTTCGATTTATTAAATTTATTAAGGTAAAGTTTATAAAACAAAATTTCAAAGTGAAAAATATTGTAAATAAATAAACTATGATAATATAAATAAAAATACTAGTATGAGCAAATTTACTGCATTTTTTCAAATTGTTAAATGGATGTTTAATATATTTTAAGCAATTGTTGGCATCGAAGAAGTATTCTTCATTTTTTTTTTGCAAACTACCGAAGGTAGGAAATTTCAGTAGCGCCAAGATATGAGATATATATATTTTTTGATTGTTCAATTAATTTTAAAGATTTTTTCTAAAATAAATAATTAAATTTTACATATATACAAAAAAAATCTACACTCGCATAAAAATGTACACAAAAGAAATGGCATTCTAATTTAAAAATATATATTTAAATTTAAAAAGCAGTTTCATTTAAGACAATTAACGTTTGGAAAAGTTTTAATAATTAATTTCGATTTATTAAATTTATTAAGGTAAAGTTTATAAAACAAAATTTCAAAGTGAAAAATATTGTAAATAAATAAACTATGATTATATAAATAAAAATACTAGTATGAGCATATTTACTGCATTTTTTCAAATTGTTAAATGGATGTTTAATATATTTTAAGCAATTGTTGGCATCGAAGAAGTATTCTTCATTTTTTTTTTGCAAACTACCGAAGGTAGGAAATTTCAGTAGAGCCAAGATATCGGATATATATTTTTTTGAAT
This sequence comes from Leptodirus hochenwartii, assembly GCA_947310635.1. Taxonomy (NCBI): domain Eukaryota; kingdom Metazoa; phylum Arthropoda; class Insecta; order Coleoptera; family Leiodidae; genus Leptodirus; species Leptodirus hochenwartii. Next base: position 6,868,300 of record OX371188.1, read on the forward strand.
GTTCAATTATAATTTTAAAGATTTTTTCTAAAATAAATAATTAAATTTTACATATATATAAAAAAAATCTACACTCGCTTAAAAATGTACACAAAAGAAATGGCATTCTAATTTAAAAATATATATTTAAATTTAAAAAGCAGTTTCATTTAAGACAATTAACGTTTGGAAAAGTTTTAATAATTAATTTCGATTTATTAAATTTATTAAGGTAAAGTTTATAAAACAAAATTTCAAAGTGAAAAATATTGTAAATAAATAAACTATGATAATAAAAATAAAAATACTAGTATGAGCAAATTTACTGCATTTTTTCAAATTGTTAAATGGATGTTTAATATATTTTAAGCAATTGTTGGCATCGAAGAAGTATTCTTCATTTTTTTTTTGCAAACTACCGAAGGTAGGAAATTTCAGTAGCGCCAAGATATGAGATATATATATTTTTTGATTGTTCAATTAATTTTAAAGATTTTTTCTAAAATAAATAATTAAATTTTACATATATACAAAAAAAATCTACACTCGCTTAAAAATGTACACTAAAGAAGTCGCTTTCTAATTTAAAAATATATATTTCAATTTAAAATGCAGTTTCATTTAAGACAATTAACGCTTGGAGAAGTTTTAATATGAATTGCGATTTTTTAAATTTATTAAGGTAAAGTTTACAAAACAAAATGTCAAAGTAAAAAATATTGTAAATAAATAAACTATGATAATATAAATAAAAATACTAGTATGAGCAAATTTACTGCATTTTTTTCAAATTGTTAAATGGATGTTTAATATATTTTAAGCAATTGTTGGCATCGAAGAAGTATTCTTCATTTTTTTTTTGCAAACTACCGAAGGTAAGAAATTTCAGTAGCGCCAAGATATGAGATATATATATTTTTTTGATTGTTCAATTGATTTTAAAGATTTTTTCTAAAATAAATAATTAAATTTTACATATATACAAAAAAAATCTACACTCGCATAAAAATGTACACAAAAGAAGTCGCTTTCTAATTTAAAAATATATATTTAAATTTAAAATGCAGTTTCATTTAAGACAATTAACGTTTTAATATGAAACTCGATTTATTAATTTTATTAAGGTAAAGTAATGATATATAGTTTACAAAAAACAAAATTTCAAAGTAAAAAATATTGTAAATAAATAATAAAGTATGATAAAATATTAGTATGTGTAAATTTATTGTATTTTACAAATAGTTATTGTCAAACGAATTTCTATCGGAATTTTTATACGATCATTTTTAATCGGAATAAATCGGTAGAAATATTTCAAGTGTCCAGCACTATTTATAGATTATTAGCAAAAATAATTATTGATCGTACGACATATCAATTTGTCCTTCGATATTTAAATTCTTGAAATAAAAATAATAATTTCGCAATAGTTTACTTTTCACCGTACAAACATGCCTCCAATAGTGTTTTTACAATTTATAAAAGTCTTGAAAAAAATGTCTGAAAATTGAAAAAGTATGTTTGTATATCAAAAAATGTATGAATTATATTTTAAACAATAAAATTGTTTGCAAATGATTTGAAAGCGCTTCCTTCGGCATCTACTCCACAATATTCTTAGGAGACGAATAGATATTTCCATAGATATAAAAACCTTAGGCAATCGTGATTTGATTGCCCATTCTGATATCAGGTTACTATACTATGTAATAATATGCACATAAGAATTTATTCTCATAATTAAAAGTAATACGCATATACCAAAGTAAATTTTCTTTTAGATGTTGATTTCCCGATGTACATGCGTCTGTGTGTACGTATTAAAAAATGCGTGTATGGGTCGTTCAATGAACGTTTTCCAAAGACACATTGTTTTATATCAAGCAAATAGATTGAATTAAAAAAAAAGACATTTTAGCATATATAAAAACAATTAATATTAACTGCTAAATCGCGATTGGTTGGTCAAATTTCATTGAAGGGAGTATAGTTTTCCTTCTGCAGGTGGTACCTTACCATATTATTAGAATTGTGATCGTTATCGCTTCTTGTGCAGCGTATAAAAATATCTCAATTAAAAATAGCCTTTATTACTAAAAAAAAATTTCGTCATATAATAAAAAATACGAGTTTATTATAATCTGAAGAAGTTAATAACTAACTTGTATGATCTACTATATGGTATATATGACGGGCGAATTATATATAATTTTTGAGGAAAAGAATTTAATAAAAATGTGGAAAAGTAAACCAAAAAACCAATGCAAAATGATTATCCAGTCTTGTTATAATAATTATTATTATTAAGCCAGTTGGTGACATTTGGTGCGTTCCTACAAACAGCATAGTCCGAAAACTTAATTACAATAAAAAAAAAACAATATTCGAGCATTTAAATAAAGGATTCTAGATTTAATTAATTCAAATAAAAAATACAATCAAGTAACAATTAATGCCCATATAATGATCTTTTAAAAAGTAGTTGAAAATTAATAAATGGAAGGCAAAAGTTAATTAATTAATTCAGACAAAAACTCCATTAATTTTTATAGATGTATTGATGTATATATTTTTATATATTTTTATAGATTTTTATCAATTTTTATGAAATTTCATCAATCATATTAATTGTATTATAACACAAAATATTTCTTTTTACAGGTCGTCTAAAACTATTGGATGTATTCAAGATAAAAGAATTGAATATTCAAAAATATTACAAAATTGCATTATTATTTTTTAAACTTTTACTAAAATATACAAAATAAATCTCTCAAAACATAATAATATGTAATTATTATTTTTCAATTTAAACGACGAATTTATTTTATATAAAGAATTATTATTTTTTCATATATACAGGGTTGGCAAAGTATTTTTGCAAAGAGACACTTAATTTGTAAAAACTAATTTCCAGCAAAAGATAAATTTGAAATCAAAAAAAAATTTAATTGATCTACAAAGTCGATATCTAGTTTTATAATGGTAATTTCCATTAATTTTGCACAGAGTGTGTATAAATGGTACAATTCGATTACCTAAATAAATTGGCGATACTTTGCGACGGTTTAATAAAACGTTGTTAATTAATGTTTCTTTATTTTAAATTAAATTGTTCTTAAAGGTCTTCGGATAATGCATTAAATACAAATTGAAATACAAAGTAGGATGTAGTTTACTGGAACAAAAGTAAAGATTTTAAAGAATTTAGAAGAGATTATTTACTTGTAACAAATGTTCTAATAATTATTAAATATGTGGTAAAAAAAAATGTACAGTGGTGAAAAATGAGGGTAACATTAAAAGCATCTATATAAAAAAAAAAGTTGGAATTCAATTTATTTATATTACCTTCCATTTGTTAATTTTTAATAAATTTGTATATTTCAAGATATTGCGTTTAATCATTTAATTGTTACTAGAAGTTGTCTTCAATGCTAAATAAATGAAGACGTGATAGATGAGTTCAAGAACATTATATTATATAAAATAAATTTTTTTACGACAACAAAATTTAATTCAATTTGACTCAAGTGGCAATGAACAATAATATTAATTTAAGTTAAATGAGTTAGTTAAAGAGTCCGCAATCCTAAACATTGGTTGGAAACAGCACGCCATGCCGATCTATCCTGAGCAAATCCCTTCATCTCCCTATAGCTATTCATCTCAACGTCTTCAACTATCTGACTCACATACTCCAATCTAGGCCTACCTACCCCTCTCTTTCCCTCCACTCTACCTTCTATGATCAATTGCATAATCCCCCCATGCCTAAGAATATGCCCTACTAATCTGTCTCTCCTACGCTGTAACACTCTCCAGATACTTCTCTTCTCCCCTACTAACTCTAGTACAGCTTCATTTGTAACTTTATCTTCCCAACCAATCCTCATCATCCTCCTATAACACCACATTTCAAGTGCTTCTAATCTACGCTTCTCTTCCTTTCCTATAGTCCACGCCTCACACCCGTACAGTGCTACACTCCAAACATATACCTTCAGTAATCTTTTTCTAATACCCAAGTCAATATTTGATCTTAAAATCTGTTCTTTTTCTACGAATGCCTTCCTACCCTGTGCTATCCTACACTTTATATCTACCTTGCTTCGATTATCTTTTGTGATTCTACTGCCTAAATAACAAAAATCTGACACTTCTTCGATTCTATTATCTCCTATTGTGATCCTCATTTTTCTACTGCATTCCTTTTTGTCACACCTCATCACTTTAGTTTTACCTATATTTATTTTCATGTTAAAATCCCTAGTCAATACTGCCTGCATACCATTCAATACCCTTTCTAAATTCTTTTCGCTTTCTTCCAATATAGCTATATCGTCGGCGAATCTCAGCATATATATTTTCTCTCCCTGTACATTCACACCTACACTATACTCTTCTTTTACTTTGTTTATTGCATCTTCTATATATAGATTAAATAATAACGGTGAGAGTGTACATCCCTGCCGAACTCCCTTCCCTATTTTTGCTACCTCTTCTTCCCCCTCAATTCTAACTAAGGCAGTTTGGTGTTTATATAAATTAAAAATTATTCTCCTATCCTTATAATCTATACCCGTTTCTTTTAAAATTCTAAACATTATGTCCCAATCTACATTATCAAATGCCTTTTCTAAGTCTACAAAAGCTATGCAAGTTACCTTTCCTACCCTCTTTCTTTTTTCTACTACCGTTCTTAGTGCTAGAATCGCCTCTCTCGTCCCTCTGTTTTTCCTAAAACCAAACTGATCTTCTCCTAGCCTTTCCTCTACTTTATTTTCTAATCTCCTATAAATAATCTTTAACAATATCTTCGATGCAAGTGATAGTAGGCTAATGGTCCTATAGTTCTCACACAAATTAGCTCCTATTTTCTTCGGCATTGTTACTATTCTACTACGCTGAAAATCCTGTGGTACTTCTCCCTTCTCATATATTTTACAAACTAACCTGTATAATCGCTCCTGCATTTTTTCCCCTGCGTGTTTTATTAATTCGGCTGGTATCATATCAATCCCCGCTGCTTTGTTATTCCGTAAATCATTTAATGCTCTATGAAACTCTGACCTAAGTATGCTAGGACCTAAGTCATCCTCATCTATCTGTTCCACACTTTCTAGCTCCTCCATGTCCTGCCTGCCTTTATATAAATCTTCAAGATACTCCTTCCATCTTCTAGCTTTTTCCTTATTTTCTGTGAGTTCCTTACCCTGCTTATCACATATAATGTTACCCTTTGGTTTTACTTTAGAAAAATGTGACTTAATTTTCCTGTAGCCCAAATCTACTTTACCTCTTCTCATATCCTCCTCAATATCCTCACAGTTTCCTTTTATCCACTCTTCTTTCGCTAGCTTGCATTTCCTATTAATTAAGTTCCTTAGTTCTTTATATTTTTTCTGTCCTGCTTCTGTGTTTCCTATTTTAATTTTCCTTCTTGCTTCTATCATTTCAACTATTTCTTCCATGATCCATTCCCTCCTACCTGCCCTTTTCTTTGTGCCTAATACTTCATTTGCTGCTGTAGTTAACCCATTTCTGATTTCCCTCCATTCGCAATCTATGTCGCTCCTAGATGTTCCATTAGCCATGATTTCTACTTTCTGCTTGTACTTTTCACATACATCAGCTAATTTTAACCTATCGACATCTACTCTGACCTGTTTAGACTTCTGTAATTTCTTGAATTTGCCCTCTGAGTCCAGGACTACTAAATTATGGTCACTATCAATATCTGCTCCAGGGTAACTCTTACAATTCTTAATCTGGTTCCTAAACCTCTCTTTAACCAGTATGTAATCTATCTGATACCTCCCTATATCTCCTGGCATTTTCCACGTATATATCCTGCGCTTGTGATTCTGAAAAAGCGTGTTTGCTACCACTAGCTTATTCCTAATACAAAACTCTACCAATCTATCCCCTCTATCATTACGTGTTCCTATTCCATATTCTCCTACTATTGAAACTTCCTTTCCCTTACCTACTACGGCATTCCAATCTCCGATTACAATTAGATTATCCTGTCCTTTAACGTTTGCTAACCTAGATTCAATCTCCTCATAAATGGATTCTACCTCCTCATCATCGTGACTTGAAGTTGGCATATATACTTGCACTATAACTGTGTCCGTTGGCTTCGTGTCTAATCTAATAGTTATAATTCTATCACTAACTTGGCAATAACTCTTTATTCTACATCCCAACTTTCTATTCATTATAAAACCTACACCGGTATGCCCATTATCTGATGCTGTGGTTATTAATCTATATTCTCCTGACCACGTATCTACTTGATCTTTCCCCCTAACTTCACTAATCCCTACAATATCCAGTTTAAGTCTCTCCATTTCTAATTTCAAATTCTCTAACTTTCCTATCCTATTCATACTCCGTATATTCCACGCTCCGACTCGTAGAATTCTCGATGAAATCGATCTCTTGCCCGCCCCAGAATCCGAGGGTTTGCCTGCTACCGAAGTAGCAGGGTGAGATTCTGAGCTATTGGCTCTACTCACCTGGGGTAATATATTAGAGATAATCGACATTTTCATTGCTGTAATCTGGAGAACGGTACAGTGCTGGTTTCTCCTTGCCTTGCACCGACCAATGAGTGCATATTTTAGCCGTCGCCCCACCGATTCAGCCTAATCCCCCTAATACCGTGGGTTAGCCTGAATCTTTCCTATAGACCGGGATCCCTGTATAGGGACCGCTCTATAGGCCAGAGCGTCGTTGCCCATGTCTTGCCCCTAGGAGGCATATGCAGTGCATTGGCACACTATTCACACTTGGCTTCTCCCTTTACAGGGAGACCCTTCAAGAAGGGTTGGATAGCGCTTTATCCGCAGGGTCCCAACCGGTTGCCACTCGGTTGGGGAGGTCGTAAGACCCCTGCAGGTGAAGTCCCAAGCCACAACTGTACTAGAGTGAAGCACTCATGAGTACACGCTGCGTACAGCTTAGGAATGAAACCTAAGCTGTGAGTCCCAGGACTCCACCCATGAGTAATTGGAAAAGTAAATGAGTATTTGGAAGATATGATTATTTTTCAACATGTAATTGAAAATTTAAAAATACAAGAAATATATCGTTCAAAGGCCCTATTCTTTAGGAACATTGTCTAAAAATATTGTGTAAAAATAATCAAAATTGGAGAAAATGCTATATACGCTCTCAAACCTCTGCTTTTTGTATGATGAAACGCTAACCTTATAAAAATATATTTAGTCTAAAAATGTGGAATAAAAAAAAAAAATGAACTGTATAAAAACATATAGGCCATTTTGTTAGCGAACTTTCCATAACAAAATATTTTCCAAAATAATACTCGGACGTCTGCGTTTAAATATATAATGAAGGGGCGCTATCGAATGCAGGCTTTCAACTAGTATGATACAAATTGTTCGTTGTGGAATTTGAGTTCGATGTTACACATCATTACCTTCCTATATGCGACATATAGGAAGGTAATAAACATATAAACACACCTGTAATTATATCGGACACCAAATAATAATGCAAAAACTATAATGGCCATCTCAAGAACTTAATGGCTAATACAAAATGAGTATTTACTTTTATACATGTAGAAAAGCGACCGGTCTTGTGGAATTCTGACTGTCGTATCGCTGGTGTTAAATAATCTCAACGAAAGCGATCGATTGATCTTGCAATAATGAATATTTTAGATTTTATTGATGGTTTAATTTTTTAATTGCGGGGTAGATTATGGATGGATTTTGCAAAATTTTGTTTTGGATTGTAAAATAGTTCGTTATTTTTTGATATAAACAATAAACGCTCTTACAGCGAATAAAATGCACGTAATAATAATGAAATGGCGAAATCACTTTATTATATTATTTATTATATTATATGTAATGAGAAAATCAGCAAAATTGGGATATATTTCAGAATATTGTGGCGTAAGAATTTTTTTAGAGTATTTTTAACACGTATTAAGAAACGTTTAAAATATTGAATTTTAGTATTTGATGAAAATTTCTTATACTAAACTTGTCCAATTTAATTTTAATTTTAAAACTGTCAAAACAAACATTGGGAAAGTTTGTCCAACTCTTAATTCCGAAGTTAGAATATTTTGACAAGTTGCGAGAAAATTTTACACAGCACAAATAGTAAAATATTTAAAAAAAAATTTTACTCTGAACTTCAAAATATTTTTGAAGTTAAAAATGCAAATTTGATTATATTACATCAAATATTTGACAAGGAGTCGATAAAAAAATCGTAAATTTATAATTGGCTAATACAAATATATATGTAACTTTTTAGCAAAAAAATTTTAACCTGAAAGATGTATGAAAACTAGATTAAATTGTGATAAAACGTTAAAAACGATAAAATATAAATATTTAAAAAAGTTAATTTTGTTGTAATAATTTCTGTTTTTAAAAAAGCGTTAATTGTTTTTATAAACTAAAAAAAAAATCATTATGTTGAAATAAATGTTAAATAATTTTGATTTAATTTGAAAAAGTCATTTTAAGAATAAATTTGTGTAAAATGTAATTTTTTTACATTTATGAGCTGTTTTTACAAGAAATTTGGACAAAATTTAAAAAAGAATTAATCAGAAATTTCTTGAGCTATTATTGTTACTATTTATAGTATATCAAAAGTCCTTAATATACCAAAAATATGACATTTTCAATAGTAAAAATTGCGTCTATATTAAACACAAAAATCCAGAAAGCAAATTTACAAGAAAGCGTTTTCATTCTTTCCTTTCCTTCAGATCTACGATCTACAACTACAATTGCATACAGAATTTTCTTACACATTGAACAATGTTTGTTGTTCGTTCATACGAAGATACTTATTCTGCACAAGCTCTACGTAAATACATATTACAAGTATTCCGAGCTTTATAGGTGATTAAAAATATTTGCATGCATGAGCGCTGCTCAAGTAGCTTTCGTTGGATTTAATTGATAATAATTGTGCAGCCATAAATACGATAAAAATTAAAAAATCGGTGCTGCGCTGTTTGGTATTGCGTTTAATGATTAAAAAAAAAAAATTGGAAATACGTTATTATGTATCGCAACTATGTGCGTTTGTGATGCAAATAAAAAAAAAATGTTTCCAAGCTGTGTTGAAAATGTCTTAAAGAAGTTGCAATTTTACGGTTTTTTTAATTGCACCAAACTATTGGATTTTAGTTAATTGTACGATTGATTAATTAAATTCGAAATTTTATATCGTTTTACTTAGTTTATTTACTTCTTTTATAAATTTCTGTACCTTGCTACAAAAATGTCTAATATAATAATGTGCTGGAAAATGGAGTTTTTACATGTTTAAACATTTTCGTAATGGTTTTTATAAAATTATATAACAATTTTCATAAAATCGTTTTTCAAAGTGTTTTGTTTCATGTTATTTGGTGAATTAACAGTGTAAAATATTTGTTTTTTTAATTGTTTTTGAATTTTCATACACATTGACTCCATATTTTGGACATTAGCCCTTTTTGTTACAAGGTACAAATTTATACATTGATCAATATATTTTGTTGATGTTCGAAAATTTTTGAGCCTTATAAAAATGTAATAAATGTCATCGAAAATATTTATTCTTTTAAAATTTCTTTAATTTTCTTTAGTGCTGTAAAAGTTTATTTACTTCTTTTATAAATTAGGTATTATTTCTGTACCTTTGTACAAAACTGTCCAATATTAATGTGCCGCAAAATGGAGTTTTTACACATTTAAATATTTTCGTAATGGTTTTCATAAAATTATATAATAATTTTCATAAAATCGTTTTTCAAAATTTATTGTTTAATTATTCATGTTATTTGATGAATAAAATATTATTATTTTTATATATTTTTTTGAATTTTCAAGCACATTAACTCCATATTTTGGACATTGGCCCTTTTTGTTCCAAGGTACAGATTTATACATTAATGTATAAATGTATTAAATGTAAATTAATTAATAAAAAATGTAATAAATCTCTTCGAAAATATTTCTTCTTTTAAAATTTCTTCTCCAAAAATTTGTCAAGTGCTAAAGTTGTGTTTATACAATATAGACTAAGGGTTGCCAACTTTCTTAAGCTCGCGTACATTTTTTGAATAATTTGAAAGAATTTTGACTTTTTAGAGCGGCATATTGTAAAAAATCGTAATAAAATCTATACTAAAAATTATTATTTTAAAAGATATTAAAAAACAATAAACAGTCAGTCACAATGACGCATGTAGAAATTATATTTGGGAAATTATATAATTTATAAATATTAAAAAAATTTATGTATGTAAAAAAAAAAAATTGTTCTTAAAAGTGAAAGATTTTGATTTGCGAAAAAATTCGCTATAAGCAATTTTTTTTTGTGTCGTACAAATTTTAATGTGATCTAAGGAAATTAGTATTACCATGTAGATTAATAGCAAATTTTTGCAATCATAAAGAACCTTAAAAATGCCTACTTATAGTCAACTTATATTTTGAATTTATATGAAGCTGAATAAAAAAAATAATTAAATTTTTAACGAAACGTTATGCTTTATATTAAAGAAGAAAACACAAAATTAATTGTCGAAATTTTCTCATAAATCTATATATCTTTTAAGAATATAATTTCTTAAAAAAAATTAAGTATATTTCAAGAATCACAGAATTTAGTATAGCATATTTGTATAAGTTTAAAAAGTTGGTGATTCTATTTATAAAGGAAATTATTAAAATAAAAAATACATACAAAATGTTATTCTACAATATTGCGTTTAAATTTGTTTTTATAATTTGCGTTTCTACTAGAGCTGTTAACGAACCTTTAGTTCGTTTAAATGAGTTCGTTTAAATTAGTCAATTTACTGTTACAAAGTTGGTAGCTCTGCTTGCCAGTTATCAAACGTCAAACTACAAAAGAAAGCAACAATAGTTTAATTTAAATTTATTTGACAATTTATTTAAAATATTTCAATTGTGTCAATAGCTACTATCAACAGTTAAAATTGTTTATGTTCTATTTGACAATTTATTTCAAATATTTCAATAAAATTCCCTAAATTTTGAAATTTCGATTTTTTTATTTAAAAAGTGTATAGAAGACGCAAATTAGAAAAAATAGTACAAAAAACTCATTTCCTAAGTCATTTATAACACTCGTTCTTTAGAAAACTTGAAGTCGTGCAATAAAACCTGCCTTATGAAATTCGTTCTTTAATATACTATTAAAGTTTAAGGATTTTTTGGATTTTTGCATGTAAAAAATGTAAAAAATATTCAAAAAGACTAAATAACATTTTGTACGGAACATGAGCAGCGTGCAACATATTAAACTTTCTGATGCAGTTGAAGTTTATGTTCTATTTGACAATTTATTTCAAATGTTTCAATAAAATTCCCTAAATTTTGAAATTTCGTTTTTTTTTATTTAAAAAGGGTATAGAAGACGCAAATTAGAAAAAATAGTACAAAAAACTCATTTCATAAGTCATTTATAACACTCGTTCTTTAGAAAACTTGAATTCGTGTAATAAAACCTGCCTTATGAAATTTGTTCTTTAATATACTATTAAAGTTTAAGGATTTTTTGGATTTTTGCATGTAATAAATGTAAAAAATGTTCAAAAAGACTAAAATAACATTTTGTACGGAACATGAGCAGCGTGCAACATATTAAACTTTCTGATGCAGTTGAAGTTTATGTTCTATTTGACAATTTATTTCAAATGTTTCAATAAAATTCCCTAAATTTTGAAATTTCGATTTTTTTATTTAAAAAGGGTATAGAAGACGCAAATTAGAAAAAATAGTACAAAAAACTCATTTCCTAAGTCATTTATAACACTCGTTCTTTAGAAAACTTGAAGTCGTGCAATAAAACCTGCCTTATGAAATTCGTTCTTTAATATACTATTAAAGTTTAAGGATTTTTTGGATTTTTGCATGTAAAAAATGTAAAAAATATTCAAAAAGACTAAATAACATTTTGTACGGAACATGAGCAGCGTGCAACATATTAAACTTTCTGATGCAGTTGAAGTTTATGTTCTATTTGACAATTTATTTCAAATGTTTCAATAAAATTCCCTAAATTTTGAAATTTCGATTTTTTTTATTTAAAAAGGGTATAGAAGACGCAAATTAGAAAAAATAGTACAAAAAACTCATTTCATAAGTCATTTATAACACTCGTTCTTTAGAAAACTTGAATTCGTGTAATAAAACCTGCCTTATGAAATTTGTTCTTTAATATACTATTAAAGTTTAAGGATTTTTTAGATTTTTGCATGTAATAAATGTAAAAAATGTTCAAAAAGACTAAAATAACATTTTGTACGGAACATGAGCAGCGTGCAACATATTAAACTTTCTGATGCAGTTGAAGTTTATGTTCTATTTGACAATTTATTTCAAATGTTTCAATAAAATTCCCTAAATTTTGAAATTTCGATTTTTTTATTTAAAAAGGGTATAGAAGACGCAAATTAGAAAAAATAGTACAAAAAACTCATTTCATAAGTCATTTATAACACTCGTTCTTTAGAAAACTTGAAGTCGTGCAATAAAACCTGCCTTATGAAATTCGTTCTTTAATATACTATTAAAGTTTAAGGATTTTTTGGATTTTTGCATGTAAAAAATGTAAAAAATATTCAAAAAGACTAAATAACATTTTGTACGGAACATGAGCAGCGTGCAACATATTAAACTTTCTGATGCAGTTGAAGTTTATGTTCTATTTGACAATTTATTTCAAATGTTTCAATAAAATTCCCTAAATTTTGAAATTTCGTTTTTTTTTATTTAAAAAGGGTATAGAAGACGCAAATTAGAAAAAATAGTACAAAAAACTCATTTCATAAGTCATTTATAACACTCGTTCTTTAGAAAACTTGAATTCGTGTAATAAAACCTGCCTTATGAAATTTGTTCTTTAATATACTATTAAAGTTTAAGGATTTTTTGGATTTTTGCATGTAATAAATGTAAAAAATGTTCAAAAAGACTAAAATAACATTTTGTACGGAACATGAGCAGCGTGCAACATATTAAACTTTCTGATGCAGTTGAAGTTTATGTTCTATTTGACAATTTATTTCAAATGTTTCAATAAAATTCCCTAAATTTTGAAATTTCGTTTTTTTTTATTTAAAAAGGGTATAGAAGACGCAAATTAGAAAAAATAGTACAAAAAACTCATTTCATAAGTCATTTATAACACTCGTTCTTTAGAAAACTTGAATTCGTGTAATAAAACCTGCCTTATGAAATTTGTTCTTTAATATACTATTAAAGTTTAAGGATTTTTTGGATTTTTGCATGTAATAAATGTAAAAAATGTTCAAAAAGACTAAAATAACATTTTGTACGGAACATGAGCAGCGTGCAACATATTAAACTTTCTGATGCAGTTGAAGTTTATGTTCTATTTGACAATTTATTTCAAATGTTTCAATAAAATTCCCTAAATTTTGAAATTTCGATTTTTTTATTTAAAAAGGGTATAGAAGACGCAAATTAGAAAAAATAGTACAAAAAACTCATTTCATAAGTCATTTATAACACTCGTTCTTTAGAAAACTTGAATTCGTGTAATAAAACCTGCCTTATGAAATTTGTTCTTTAATATACTATTAAAGTTTAAGGATTTTTTGGATTTTTGCATGTAATAAATGTAAAAAATGTTCAAAAAGACTAAATAAAATTTTGTACGGAACATGAGCAGTGTGCAACATATTAAACTTTCTGATGCAGTTGAAGTTTATGTTCTATTTGACAATTTATTTCAAATGTTTCAATAAAATTCCCTAAATTTTGAAATTTCGATTTTTTTTATTTAAAAAGGGTATAGAAGACGCAAATTAGAAAAAAATAGTACAAAAAACTCATTTCCTAAGTAATTTATAACACTCGTTCTTTAGAAAACTTGAAGTCGTGCAATAAAACCTGCCTTATGAAATTTGTTCTTTAATATACTATTAAAGTTTAAGGATTTTTTGGATTTTTGCATGTAATAAATGTAAAAAATGTTCAAAAAGACTAAATAAAATTTTGTACGGAACATGAGCAGTGTGCAACATATTAAACTTTCTGATGCAGTTGAAGTTTATGTTCTATTTGACAATTTATTTCAAATGTTTCAATAAAATTCCCTAAATTTTGAAATTTCGATTTTTTTATTTAAAAAGGGTATAGAAGACGCAAATTAGAAAAAATAGTACAAAAAACTCATTTCCTAAGTCATTTATAACACTCGTTCTTTAGAAAACTTGAATTCGTGTAATAAAACCTGCCTTATGAAATTTGTTCTTTAATATACTATTAAAGTTTAAGGATTTTTTGGATTTTTGCATGTAATAAATGTAAAAAATGTTCAAAAAGACTAAATAAAATTTTGTACGGAACATGAGCAGCGTGCAACATATTAAACTTTCTGATGCAGTTGAAGTTTATGTTCTATTTGACAATTTATTTCAAATGTTTCAATAAAATTCCCTAAATTTTGAAATTTCGATTTTTTTATTTAAAAAGGGTATAGAAGACGCAAATTAGAAAAAATAGTACAAAAAACTCATTTCATAAGTCATTTATAACACTCGTTCTTTAGAAAACTTGAATTCGTGTAATAAAACCTGCCTTATGAAATTTGTTCTTTAATATACTATTAAAGTTTAAGGATTTTTTGGATTTTTGCATGTAATAAATGTAAAAAATGTTCAAAAAGACTAAATAAAATTTTGTACGGAACATGAGCAGTGTGCAACATATTAAACTTTCTGATGCAGTTGAAGTTTATGTTCTATTTGACAATTTATTTCAAATGTTTCAATAAAATTCCCTAAATTTTGAAATTTCGATTTTTTTTATTTAAAAAGGGTATAGAAGACGCAAATTAGAAAAAATAGTACAAAAAACTCATTTCCTAAGTAATTTATAACACTCGTTCTTTAGAAAACTTGAAGTCGTGCAATAAAACCTGCCTTATGAAATTCGTTCTTTAATATACTATTAAAGTTTAAGGATTTTTTGGATTTTTGCATGTAAAAAATGCAAAAAAAATGTTCAAAAAGACTAAATAACATTTGTACGGAACATGAGCAGCGTGCAACATATTAAACTTTCTGATGCAGTTGAAGTTTATGTTCTATTTGACAATTTATTTCAAATGTTTCAATAAAATTCCCTAAATTTTGAAATTTCGTTTTTTTTTATTTAAAAAGGGTATAGAAGACGCAAATAAGAAAAAATAGTACAAAAAACTCATTTCCTAAGTCATTTATAACACTCGTTCTTTAGAAAACTTGAAGTCGTGCAATAAAACCTGCCTTATGAAATTCGTTCTTTAATATACTATTAAAGTTTAAGGATTTTTTGGATTTTTGCATGTAATAAATGTAAAAAATGTTCAAAAAGACTAAAATAACATTTTGTACGGAACATGAGCAGCGTGCAACATATTAAACTTTCTGATGCAGTTGAAGTTTATGTTCTATTTGACAATTTATTTCAAATGTTTCAATAAAATTCCCTAAATTTTGAAATTTAGATTTTTTTATTTAAAAAGGGTATAGAAGACGCAAATAAGAAAAAATAGTACAAAAAACTCATTTCCTAAGTCATTTATAACACTCGTTCTTTAGAAAACTTGAAGTCGTGCAATAAAACCTGCCTTATGAAATTCGTTCTTTAATATACTATTAAAGTTTAAGGATTTTTTGGATTTTTGCATGTAATAAATGTAAAAAATGTTCAAAAAGACTAAAATAACATTTTGTACGGAACATGAGCAGCGTGCAACATATTAAACTTTCTGATGCAGTTGAAGTTTATGTTCTATTTGACAATTTATTTCAAATGTTTCAATAAAATTCCCTAAATTTTGAAATTTTGATTTTTTTATTTAAAAAGGGTATAGAAGACGCAAATAAGAAAAAATAGTACAAAAAACTCATTTCCTAAGTCATTTATAACACTCGTTCTTTAGAAAACTTGAAGTCGTGCAATAAAACCTGCCTTATGAAATTCGTTCTTTAATATACTATTAAAGTTTAAGGATTTTTTGGATTTTTGCATGTAATAAATGTAAAAAATGTTCAAAAAGACTAAAATAACATTTTGTACGGAACATGAGCAGCGTGCAACATATTAAACTTTCTGATGCAGTTGAAGTTTATGTTCTATTTGACAATTTATTTCAAATGTTTCAATAAAATTCCCTAAATTTTGAAATTTAGATTTTTTTATTTAAAAAGGGTATAGAAGACGCAAATAAGAAAAAATAGTACAAAAAACTCATTTCCTAAGTCATTTATAACACTCGTTCTTTAGAAAACTTGAAGTCGTGCAATAAAACCTGCCTTATGAAATTCGTTCTTTAATATACTATTAAAGTTTAAGGATTTTTTGGATTTTTGCATGTAATAAATGTAAAAAATGTTCAAAAAGACTAAAATAACATTTTGTACGGAACATGAGCAGCGTGCAACATATTAAACTTTCTGATGCAGTTGAAGTTTATGTTCTATTTGACAATTTATTTCAAATGTTTCAATAAAATTCCCTAAATTTAGAAATTTCGTTTTTTTTATTTAAAAAGGGCATGGAAGACGCAAATTAGATAAAAATAGTACAAAAAACTCATTTCCTAAGTCATTTATAACACTCGTTCTTTAGAAAACTTGAATTCGTGCAATAAAACCTGCCTTATGAAATTCGTTCTTTAATATACTATTAAAGTTTAAGGATTTTTTGGATTTTTGCATGTAAAAAATGTAAAAAAATGTTCAAAAAGACTAAATAACATTTTGTACGGAACATGAGCAGCGTGCAACATATTAAACTTTCTGATGCAGTTGAAGTTTATGTTCTATTTGACAATTTATTTCAAATGTTTCAATTAAATTCCCTAAATTTAGAAATTTCGTTTTTTTTTATTTAAAAAGGGCATGGAAGACGCAAATTAGATAAAAATAGTACAAAAAACTCATTTCCTAAGTCATTTATAACACTCGTTCTTTAGAAAACTTGAATTCGTGCAATAAAACCTGCCTTATGAAATTCGTTCTTTAATATACTATTAAAGTTTAAGGATTTTTTGGATTTTTGCATGTAAAAAATGTAAAAAAATGTTCAAAAAGACTAAATAACATTTTGTACGGAACATGAGCAGCGTGCAACATATTAAACTTTCTGATGCAGTTGAAGTTTATGTTCTATTTGACAATTTATTTCAAATGTTTCAATAAAATTCCCTAAATTTTGAAATTTAGATTTTTTATTTAAAAAGGGTATAGAAGACGCAAATAAGAAAAAATAGTACAAAAAACTCATTTCATAAGTCATTTATAACACTCGTTCTTTAGAAAACTTGAAGTCGTGCAATAAAACCTGCCTTATGAAATTCGTTCTTTAATATACTATTAAAGTTTAAGGATTTTTTGGATTTTTGCATGTAAAAAATGTAAAAAATATTCAAAAAGACTAAATAACATTTTGTACGGAACATGAGCAGCGTGCAACATATTAAACTTTCTGATGCAGTTGAAGTTTATGTTCTATTTGACAATTTATTTCAAATGTTTCAATAAAATTCCCTAAATTTTGAAATTTCGATTTTTTTATTTAAAAAGGGTATAGAAGACGCAAATTAGAAAAAATAGTACAAAAAACTCATTTCCTAAGTCATTTATAACACTCGTTCTTTAGAAAACTTGAAGTCGTGCAATAAAACCTGCCTTATGAAATTCGTTCTTTAATATACTATTAAAGTTTAAGGATTTTTTGGATTTTTGCATGTAAAAAATGTAAAAAATATTCAAAAAGACTAAATAACATTTTGTACGGAACATGAGCAGCGTGCAACATATTAAACTTTCTGATGCAGTTGAAGTTTATGTTCTATTTGACAATTTATTTCAAATGTTTCAATAAAATTCCCTAAATTTAGAAATTTCGTTTTTTTTTATTTAAAAAGGGCATGGAAGACGCAAATTAGATAAAAATAGTACAAAAAACTCATTTCCTAAGTCATTTATAACACTCGTTCTTTAGAAAACTTGAATTCGTGCAATAAAACCTGCCTTATGAAATTCGTTCTTTAATATACTATTAAAGTTTAAGGATTTTTTGGATTTTTGCATGTAAAAAATGTAAAAAATGTTCAAAAAGACTAAATAACATTTTGTACGGAACATGAGCAGCGTGCAACATATTAAACTTTCTGATGCAGTTGAAGTTTATGTTCTATTTGACAATTTATTTCAAATGTTTCAATAAAATTCCCTAAATTTTGAAATTTAGATTTTTTATTTAAAAAGGGTATAGAAGACGCAAATAAGAAAAAATAGTACAAAAAACTCATTTCATAAGTCATTTATAACACTCGTTCTTTAGAAAACTTGAATTCGTGCAATAAAACCTGCCTTATGAAATTCGTTCTTTAATATACTATTAAAGTTTAAGGATTTTTTTGGATTTTTGCATGTAAAAAATGTAAAAAATGTTCAAAAAGACTAAATAACATTTTGTACGGAACATGAGCAGCGTGCAACATATTAAACTTTCTGATGCAGTTGAGTTTATGTTCTATTTGACAATTTATTTCAAATGTTTCAATAAAATTCCCTAAATTTTGAAATTTCGTTTTTTTTATTTAAAAAGGGCATGGAAGACGCAAATTAGAAAAAATAGTACAAAAAACTCATTTCCTAAGTCATTTATAACACTCGTTCTTTAGAAAACTTGAATTCGTGTAATAAAACCTGCCTTATGAAATTCGTTCTTTAATCTACTATTAAAGTTTAAGGTTTTTTTTTGATTTTTGCATGTAAAAAATGTAAAAAATGTTCAAAAAGACTAAATAACATTTTGTACGGAACATGAGCAGCGTGCAACATATTAAACTTTCTGATGCAGTTGAAGTTTATGTTCTAATAAATAGCATTTAATTGAAGTGAATGTCTAGATGGGATAATTTATGTTTTTCATAATGCTGTAATGGCAATGTTAGATATACCTGTACTTCTACAAATTTGCGCATACAAGTGCATATATACTGCAGTTATTTCAAGAGCCTGATATGTACACAATATAGTCTTATAATTCAATATATGAATAGGTCCATAAATTCTAACTTATAAAATGTATATAAATAGGATGGAAAGATATTAAATCATTAATTATATATGTGCATGTTGTATTTATATTATTGAATAATTATATATACGATTATATATATATCTAAAATTGTGTAGTATACAAAGTTTAAATAAATGTAATGAAAATATCATGTATTTGTAAACGGAAGTATCATATAAAATAAAATAAAATAAAATAAGGAAGATTTTTTGTGATCATAAATCGTGAGTCCCCCTATATATTAATTGAGTATTTTAATTCTATATAATTTCAACTATAATGCAGTATCCAGTAGATCAGCTGCTTGCACATTACAGAACAAATATTAGCTGTCTTCGTAAAGAACATCAAGAGTCAATGTAAATATTATGTTTAAGCGCACGACATGAAAACTGCATATATGAAGAAAAAGTACGAGTGTATTTGTTCAAATGTATAGAATAAGATCTGTTTAAAAAAAAAATGTGACAGAGCTTAAAATTTGAACAAATGAACATGTAGGAATAATTTTTTTTTTCAAAAATTGTTCTTGAAATGAAATGTTCTCATTTGTTGACGATTGTTCAATTGTAATCATTTGTTTGAACGGGCCTCAATGTATATATAAATTCCAGGGCAGAAAATGATAATTGTTATGATTTTCAACAATTATTTTAATAGTATAAAATATCACTTAAAGCATTTAGTAGCTAGATGCGCATTTCGAAGGCTATGCCCCCATCTTCAGTAGCGCAATATAAAAACGAAATAAAATACTAAATAAAATTTTCATAGATAAAAAATATTTTTTGTCGTGAAAAATATATATTTAGTCCGCGAAGCACGAAAATGTCTAAAAACGCTTGTTTTCGTTGAAAGTGATCGTTTTTAGACATTTCCAGCTTTCTGACGTTAATAAATTTATATTCACACATAAAAACTGTTTTTTGACAAATAAATTTTTTTTTTTTGTCGTGAAAAATACATTTTTAACCCGCGAAGCACGAAAATGTCTAAAAACATTTGTTTTCGTTGAAAGTGATCGTTTTTAGACATTTCCAGCTTTCTGACGTTAATAAATTTATATTCACACATAAAAACTATTTTTTGACAGATAAAAAATATTTTTTTGTCGTGAAAAATACATTTTTAATCCGCGAAGCACGAAAATGTCTAAAAACATTTGTTTTCGTTGAAAGTGATCGTTTTTAAACATTTCCAACTCTCTCACGTTAATAAATTTATTTTCACACACAAAAACTATTTTTTGATAGATAAAAAATATTTTTTTGTCGTGAAAAATACATTTTTAATCCGCAAGGCACAAAAATGTCTAAAAACACTTGTTTTCGTTGAAAGTGATCGTTTTTAGACATTTTCAACTCTCTAACGTTAACAAATTTATACTCACAGATAAAAGCTATTTTTTGACAGATAAAAAAATTTTTTTGTCGTGAAAAATACATTTTTAATCCGCGAGGCACAAAAATGTCTAAAAACACTTGTTTTCGTTGAAAGTGATCGTTTTTAGACATTTGCAGCTCTCTAACGTTAACAAATTTATTTTCACATATAAAAACAATTTTTTGACAGATAGAAAATATTTTTTGTAGTGAAAAATACATTTTTAATCCGCGAGGCACAAAAATGTCTAAAAACACTTGTTTTCGTTGAAAGTGATCGTTTTTAGACATTTGCAGCTCTCGAACGTTAATAAATTTCTTTTCACACATAAAGGCTATTTTTGACAGATAAAAATTTTTTTTTGTCGTGAAAAATACATATCAAATTTAATGAATTTAGATTCAGGCCCAATTTCATCTATTTAATTTATTTAATAAGAACTATTTAAAAAAAATATTTTTAGTGATGACCGTAGTGATGATTTTTAAAAATTATTTTAATATTTGAAAAATCACGACAAAAGTATTTGATATTTTAGAAACATAATTTCTTAAAAAAATCAATTACTTAAATTAAAAGAGATAGCGCCAATTTCACTATAAATTAGCCGGAAAATTAATAAAAAATCTATCCTTAGCTCAATTTTGATTTCGCCGAAAACCATCTTCAGTAAAACGATCGCTTCATACCATACAAGCTCAATTTATTTTGCCAACTAAATAATATACCATATCCGCAAATGAAACCGCAAAATGCCATACACATACGATATCTTAATTTTAATTCCAATCAATTATTCACCGCTATAATATATCACTACGAAAAAGTTTCTCTACATCACACTTTCCCCGATCCAACAGAACTATTCAGTATACAATTAATACGCACACATTTGCTACTAATATTTACATCAACACATTGTATTTAAATTTAAAGTAATCAGGATGCATTAGAGACTTGTACATACTGTTCAATGTGCATTTATAATCCTACGAAATTTCACTCGAATACAAAAGCTTCTTTCAATGTCCTGTCAAATTGCTGTGTGTGATTTATGTCTTCAGTCAAAATGAAATTCTCTTCCACGATAGTCGAAAGTCAATTCTGCAATTCTTGTGTTTGTTTAAAGACTTGTCAATTTAATTAAAGGTTTTTAGGAATTCTTTTCTTATACAATTAATTTTTTTTTGCCAAAGTAGGCCATATGTTGTAGGTAATTAGAACTACTGACAAAACGTATTACGTACCTGAACAAATAATTAAAATATGAACTAATATTTTTAGTGTCTGTTTATTTATTATTTACTTAATAATAAAATACGAGAAATATAAAATTCACGTATAATTGGAAAATGCGCATTGATATTACTATAATAATCAAACCAGCTGATTTCACAAATGACGACCGATACGTTAAAATGCCTACTTTGGCGACAATTTCGAGGTTGGGTGTTTAATTAAATAAATGGCAAGAGACGTTGGGATAAAGCGAAATGAACATGATGTTTGTTTCTATAAACTGTTAAAATTTGATTGTAAAACTTAAATAACCTGGGTAGGAGCTTTAAACAAGCAAATTTACGACGGAATAAACAAACCTATATAATAGTTAGTCGATGGACCGTAACCACAGACCATTATAATTTTCTATTTCTCTTCGCTGTGGCAGGCACAGCTTCTTTATTAAATTTACAACCAAACCTTAACACAGCCTTATTGTACTGTAATTGATATATCGGAAGAAATAGAAGTTGCTTCAACACTACTTAAGCTGTATAAAAGACATAGACATTGTGTGAGTTCGTATTAAAAAAATTGTTAAATATATACAGCATGTTTTGGATAAAAATAATAGTGGAAACGTACAAGAAATAATGTTGTTAAAAAGTTATTTAAAAAATAGAAGAAATATTTTAATTCTTTATCAGTTCGAAAGAAATTTAGTTCTATTTCTTGGATATACAAAAAAAAAATTATTTAACTTTTATTCTCTTCATAAATGTACTATTTAATAGCAACCTTCATTAATAATGAATTTAAAATTCGTGGCTATATCTAAATAAATTTGTTTAAAACTTTTTCAATACTATTGTATATTGATATTTAATAATGTTTAACTGTCACTCTTGCAGTTTACTAATTTAATAATTACATTAAATAAAAATCGACGAAAAATTGCGAATCCACGCCAAAAAAAAATTGTTTTAAGATTAAGTACTTATTTAATTACTTGCAAATTTTTTATTTTATGCATAATCAGCTGAGAAAACAGATTAACAACCATAAGGTATATACATGAAGATTCTTTAAAAAAAAAATCTTCAGGTACAGATTTTTTCGATTGAGTCAAACATTCAACGGTTATTTGTGAAGAAATTCCCCGAGGTTTATTAATTAAAATATATTAAAATCGAAATCAAAATCGGTGGACAGCTAAGAAATTGTCTTAGATATATAATATAAATTCGATTAAAAATATCCAATAGATAGATAAATTTGAATAGTATGAATATTTGCTTTCTAGACGAGAGAAAATTGGTTTCCTTTAGTCATTTTATAGTATACTCAATTTTATCTAATGCTAAAAAAATGGTATACTAAAAAAGAAATCTTCTCCACAAAAAATTTGATATATAATTCAATTGTTCGATTAATCGATTATGATTGAAAATCGATTAATCAAACGTTCATTTTTTTTTTGTCATACTTTATTAATTCAACATAGAGGGCGATAAAAAAAAACGTTATTTCGTTTTTTCTTCGCTTCATATGCAATGGCTAGATGCTTTTTCCAAAATCCATTATCCAACCCAAATTTTATTTACACTGCTGCAACCAAATCGCATATTCATATATCTACGTTCTTTTTACGTCTATAGCATCAAATCAACGCAGACGCTGAAGTTATATAAACTCAATACAACATGAAATGATAAACAATCGTGAAAATAATCAAGAAAACGGCCCCGTTGTATTAATTTTCTATATAGCACGATTCCGAAAAAATATCGCACTTTCCCCGATTTGTTTCTCATGTTGCGCCCAAATCTTCCGCAGGTACAATACTCAGCTGTGTATTGTGTTTCGTGAAGACTTTCCAATGCTATTACCATCCATTGATGGATGGGTGTGAGAGGATCGATTCTATTTACAGATTATTAACATCCAACGTACAATGTATCGTAAATAATATTTACGCAAAACCGGAAAATATTCCACCCAGGTAGATAATGATCAATTAAAACTAGTACGAGCAAAAGTTTAAAAATACTTAAAAAAAAGGTGTGTAAATTTTTTAAAATTACACACCAGAAATCATATTGTCGCTGATTAATGGTTAATAGTTTACGTCTATATAATATAATGACTTTCACAAATTTCGTTGCAAAAATAGCAAAGTATTCCACAAACTGGGCATATAAAAGAATAATTTATAAATCATTTTAAAGTATTGTGGTTATTCAGTGACGTGTGCGGATTTTTGCAACATAAATTATGATGTAATATTTAATTTTCTATGATATAATATATCTAAAGTAAGCGAAAGTTAAAATGATAAATGATAAATGAATATTATCTAAAATAATAAATATGAGTGTAGATTATTAGATTATTGGACTTTCGATTTATGTAAACTTTAATTTGTGTTATAAGTTATAAAAAAAAATGGTTTGTTTTTTATAAAAACAAAACAAAATGAAACAAGACACGTATTTTTTAAAGATAGAGTATTCGGTAACTAATTTTGCAATAGTAATTAAAAAAAAAAAAACATACATTCAAACGGGCGTTGAATAATTATTTTCAATGGTCGAGAAAAACTTTAAACCTTCATAGAAATTAATTTTTAGGCACGGTTAAAGTTAGATAATATCCAAAGAGAAATGTCCTTAAAAATCACATAAATAATATGTAAAAATCACAAGTACGAAAAAAATTGTATTCGTTTTTTTTTTAATAAATTATGTTAAAAAATTAAATTTACTTTAGATTTCACAATGAAACTATTTTACCTACGCCGCTGTTTTTTTATCAATCTTCTCAGCTGTCATAATCGGAAATATATAAAGGAAAGTTACATTTATCGTGACTTGAACGGAAATTTTGATTAAATGATTATCGCTAGCAAATTTTGATTAATTAATAAACTTCTAGAATGAAATTATTAATTTTTCTGCGTAAGACTAATTTTAAATGTTGGAATTATTAAAGGTTACGTTTCTCTTACTAGTTTCGCATTCTTTTATAATGCATCATCAGATATTTAAAATTATTATTGGATAATTACAAATAAAAGTTTAGAAGAATGTAAATTTTTTTGTTAAATGTTAAAAAATTGGAGTGAATGTTAAAAAATGTATCAATATATTAACACGTTAAAAAATATCTTTGATGGTAGAATGCTAAGTTTTTTTTTAGATTAAAATTGAATGAAAAAATTCTTGTTACCGAAAAGTTATTTATACTAGGTAGTAATATACTGCTCCACCTGTATACTAAGTAGTCTTCTGTGGTTAGTATCGATTGTTGCGCTGAAGAGAACTAACATCCTAGATAATTCAACACTTCTCTTCAGCATACAGCATATAGATGTCGCTACATGGCGTTTATCGGATTTTAGTTTTTTTAAACTGTGAATTTCTACAATATTTAATTTTGATTGCAATTGTTTTAAAAATACCATATTTATTTGTACATTATTAAAATGTGATGCGTTTTAAGCTAGTTTATATTATAACATATGTCCTTGCATAAGTCCTCGATTATGAATTAAAGATGCAGTAATGGCAATCAAAATTGGAATTTTTATTATATAAAAAATTTGATTGGAGCACTAGAATTTTTGAAAAATTAAATATATCGCGATCTTTATTTCGGAACGTTTACTTTTGTATTAGTAAAATAAATGCGAGTATGGAAAAAACCAATTTTTGGTTTAACGTTTTTTTTTTTAATCGCCCGCCGATTACAATTATTTTTTCCGAAATCAAATTATTTGTAAAAATATATGTTGTTAAAAGTGAAATTTTAATCCTTAAAATTTTCTTGGGTCAAAAGAACATAGAAGAAGCCAAACTAAAAACATTTGTATAAACAATCGCGCATTTCGAAGACCAAACCCCATTCTTTAGTAAAAAAAAAAATTACCAGACATCTAATATTCTACAAAACAACTATACATTATATAGAAAAGCTCAACCTCATCAAACAAAGCCCTTCGGTGAAGATGTTTGGTGATATTTCATACAATTATTTATCATTTCATAATGATATTTAATTGGTAGAGAAATATCGCAAGGCATAACGACAAAGTAAAAATAACATTTGATAACTTTTAAGGCAAAATATTATTCCAAATAAAATGGTATAAGAAGAAGATTAAATTGCAAGGAATAAATTTAATTTTGTATTTAATGTAATATAACTCGCAGGATATAATCCTTACAAGGACTTGAGTGTTATATCCTTGCGTGGGTTTTATATCCTTGCCAGGATGTACATAGTGGGACCAATGGGAATGCGGAAAGCAACAGTAACGAATATTTCCACCAATAGCGGGGGTTGTGGGGGAGTCACATTCTTGCGGCGGCAAATTCATTTCACCACTTGCAACAGTGTTGCATGCCAGCGTTATATTGGTATATAATGCGCCGCTTGTGTTGAGAAGACGCCACCACCACCGCCACCGCCACCGCCACCGCCACCGATGCTCATTCGCATTTTCTATACGTCGCTACTATGTATAATATAAAGCTATCTATAACAATGCTTAAGGACTTGAGGACTTGCGCAAATTTGTAGAAGTAAAAATATTTTATAATAATTTTAATACATATTTGAAAATTGTTAGGTCAGAATTACTTTGATAATATTTGTATAGCTTATAGATTGTAGAATCTATACTTTTTATTTTAATTTGGTAGGTTTTAATTAATACAGTTTAATTAATTGTAATTTAAGTTATTTTCTGCATGTACTGTCATATTATGCTGTAGTTAGTTAGTTAAAGAGTCCGCAATCCTAAAGATTGGTTGGAAACAGCACGCCATGCCGATCTATCCTGAGCTAATCCCTTCATCTCCCTATAGCTATTCATCTCAACGTCTTCAACTATCTGACTCACATACTCCAATCTAGGCCTACCTACCCCTCTCTTTCCCTCCACTCTACCTTCTATGATCAATTGCATAATCCCCCCATTCCTAAGGATATGCCCTACTAATCTGTCTCTCCTACGCTGTAACACTCTCCAAATACTTCTCTTCTCCCCTACTAACTCTAGTACAGCTTCATTTGTTACTTTATCTTCCCAACCAATCCTCATCATCCTCCTATAACACCACATTTCGAATGCTTGTAATCTACGCTTCTCTTCCTTTCCTATAGTCCACGCCTCACACCCGTACAGTGCTACACTCCAAACATATACCTTCAGTAATCTTTTTTTAATACCCAAGTCAATATTTGATCTTAAAATCTGTTCCTTTTCTACGAATGCCTTCCTACCCTGTGCTATCCTACACTTTATATCTACCTTGCTTCGATTATCTTTTGTGATTCTACTGCCTAAATAACAAAAATCTGACACTTCTTCGATTCTATTATCTCCTATTGTGATCCTCATTTTTCTACTGCATTCCTTTTTGTCACACCTCATCACTTTAGTTTTATCTATATTTATTTTCATGTTAAAATCCCTAGTCAATACTGCCTGCATACCATTCAATACCCTTTCTAAATTCTTTTCGCTTTCTTCCAATATAGCTATATCGTCGGCGAATCTCAACATATATATTTTCTCTCCCTGTACATTCACACCTACACTATACTCTTCTTTTACTTTGTTTATTGCATCTTCTATATATAGATTAAATAATAACGGTGAAAGTGTACATCCCTGCCGAACTCCCTTCCCTATTTTTGCTACCTCTTCTTCCCCCTCAATTCTAACTAAGGCAGTTTGGTGTTTATATAAATTAAAAATTATTCTCCTATCCTTATAATCTATACCCGTTTCTTTTAAAATTCTAAACATTATGTCCCAATCTACATTATCAAATGCCTTTTCTAAGTCTACAAAAGCTATGCAAGTTACCTTTCCTACCCTATTTCTTTTTTCTACTACCGTTCTTAGTGCTAGAATCGCCTCCCTCGTCCCTCTGTTTTTCCTAAAACCAAACTGATCTTCTCCTAGCCTTTCCTCTACTTTATTTTCTAATCTCCTATAAATAATCTTTAGCAATATCTTCGATGCATGTGATAGTAGACTAATGGTCCTATAGTTCTCACACAAATTAGCTCCTATTTTCTTCGGCATTGTTACTATTCTACTACGCTGAAAATCCTGTGGTACTTCTCCCTTCTCATATATTTTACAAACTAACCTGTATAATCGCTCCTGCAATTTTTCCCCTGCTGTAGTTGATTATTATTGGGCGAAATCTCGATTATGTATATTTAAATAAATAAATAATTTGTATAAAATCCGGCCCCCACAAATGATTTGTTTTTATCGTCCAATTTTGTTTAACATTTAAATCATTTATTCGAGAAAAAGTGCTTGCATTTAATAACAAAATAACCGAAGTAAAATGTATTTTCGATAGGTGGAGGTTCGATAGGATTGGTTGGGCATAGTGATAGATGAAGACATGCAGCCGTCTAAAGGGGATACCGTTTAAACCTTCCGTACCTAGGAACCATTCGGGTCTCGGTTTACTCCTTCGTTATGTTCAGAAGTATACCAAAAATTTGTCACCAAATGGTTTTAATCGGAATTACTGATATTTATCAAAGAAAATTTATTTAGTAGTATAATAGATCTACACCCGTCATATATAACTGACAATAGTATTCAAAAATTATATAAGATAAAGATAAAAGATAAAAGATTAAAGATATTTATTTAGAATCTTGACAATTATGCTTCCCAGAGGCTCTTATGCTTTTATTTTTAACGACCAAACAAATTCAAATGTCAACATCTGTATCATATGCCAATATTTACATCATTTGACATATGTCATTACTTTGAATCTATTAATTTAATTATATTACAATGGCAAATAAAAGCAAATATAAAAAGAAAATACGTTTAATTTTAAAAAGAGTACTCCAGAGGTTATTGTAATAGAAAAAATAAAATTTCTTTAATAGTTTGTTGATTCGATTGTGTAAAACAATTTCAAATGTCAACATCTGTATCATATACCATTATTTATATCAATTGACATATGTCATTACTTTGAATCTATTAATTTAATTATATTACAATGGCAAATAAAAGCAAATATAAAAAGAAAATGCGTTTAATTTTAAAAAGGCTACTCTCAGAGGTTATTGTTATAGAGTAAATAAAATTTCTTTGATAGTTGTTTGAAAATGTTTCGATTCGATTGTGTAAAACAATTTCAAATGTCAATATCTGTATCATATATCATTTGACATATGTCATTACTTTGATTCTATTAATTTAATTATATTACAATGGCAAATAAAAGCAAATAAAAAAGAAGTGCGTTTAATTAAAAAAAGGGTACTCTCAGAGGTTATTGTAATAGAGAAGAAAAAAACGAATTTTTAATATAAGGTGGTAAAAAAGGGTGTTTTTGCACTTCTGCCCATACAGAAGTGCAAAAATACCGCCTTATATTACAATGCATGAAAAATGGATAGATTGTACAACTGAATATTCTTCAGTGGCGGTTCCTTATGCAGGCCGCAGGGCCGCGCGCCCCTCCTGAACAAATGAGCGCATCACCGTAGATATATAATTGTATTGCGATATTTTATCTAGGCATTATTTTGTATAAAAGATAAAGCTTGCGCCGCGAACATACCCAACACTCATGACTCAACACGATATGGCAGCTAGCAAGTACGAGTCAAATACGTTGTTTATGCTATTCTGGGCTACGATTCTTTAGCGTCCTAACAGAGAAGCCTAGTAAACAGTAGAATTGATATAGATATAGTTGCATTGTTCTGTGAGTTACGTATGCACGATTTTGCCACGTGTTTCTCCAAGAATATATTTAATAAAAATGAATAGTGTTAGTTCTTTATTGAAAATAGAGTTTTGTAGACTTTCTCTTGTGGACAAAGTAAAAATTAAAGAATTAGGTAGGCCATTGCCTGATTTAAATTTATCGCAAACTTGTGCAAGGAGTGCTCAACACCGGACATTTACGCGGCGTTTTACAAGAGACATTTACAAACAAAAATTATAACACAGATGAAGGACAGATTCTCATATCGAAGCCGATGAGTTATTTAACACGAAATCGATGCCAACATTTTCTAAACAATTTCCAGTGGACCTTTTGGAAACCGTTTTATCAATTTTTGAATAAAACCAGATTAAAAACAGAATTAGAAGTCATTTACTCGCGTCCGGATTTTTATCAAATAATTGGAGCGACAAATTTTCTTTCGTTATTGCTACAAAATAATCTCAGTGAAACTTTCCCGGAAACTATAAAATTTATTTAACAACCCCGATGACCACTGCCGAATCAGAGCGTTGTTTTTCAACACTTAAAAGAATCAAGACTTTTTTGCGAAATGCTATTATGGATAATGATCGTTTTTATACGCGTTGGCGATGATGTGTATTAATAAAAATATGGTGCCAGATATTTACAATTTTAACGAAAAAGTTTTGGAAAAGTTTATATCAACGAAAGATAGAAGAGTGGAATTCACTTTCAAGAATGATTGAATTTAATCATTTTACATCCATTTTAGGTCAGATTTCTCACTATTATGTTACTGTTTAAAAAATGCGCCCCCCCCCAGATTGAAATGGCACGAATATTCTTTAATATTCGTTTGAAAAATGGTTCGGTTCGATTGTCAAAAAAAAACTACGACAGATAATGTATGGATACGAACAGCGAACGGTCCGCCGTAGAGATATATGTTTAATGATGTGCAGATTGACGTTTTAATGACATTTATCGTATGGGCACCACGGTGTGTCATTGACAACGCAGAGGGCGTACTTGCTGCAACATTCAGATCTACACACATCTCGTGTATGGTCCCGTATATAGTTCATATGACAGTAGGTCCCGTTGTGGTGGAGACTGTGGCCCGGACACCGAGGACCATCACCGCCACCGCTCCACCAGGACCCCATTATCCTGGCGCACCTCGCACTGTTCCGCTCTTTGTTCGATAGAAATACGCCGCCGTGTTAATGGTTAATGGCCTCTGTAGAAGTTTTTGTTTTGTTCGGCGTATAGACAGGTATAGGTTCTTGTGCGTTCTGTGTTTGTTGTATTATATGTACTGTGTGTATATGCGAGACACACCGCCATCCAATTATTAAGGCGAATGATGCTAAAACTCTTGTGACGAGCTATTTTAACACTGTTATAATAACTAGCTACGATTTTGTATGACGCCAAAATGAGGGTCTTTCCTATTTAATTTTTTTTTCGTTAATTCGAAGGTATTGTCTACGCCACTGTTTTATTAAAATTAAAATATCTGTTGTATAAATAATCGACAAATTGGAAAAAAAAAATACGCTATAGGCCCAGGGATTTTGGTTTAAAATATTTCGCCTGTTTTGACAAAATTGTCATTTTTCTCAACGATTATTTTTTATTGTCTATACGAATGGAAATTTCATGAAATTATGCCAAAAAAATCGAATTCTATATACATATGAAAAATAATTTAAAAAAACTGATAAATCGCGGATGGACGAGAAGGGTTTCGTACATAAGTTCTTAATGCAAATACTTATTAGAATGGTAAGGATATTTAGTTGACAGGGTGTGACAGGCGTTTGACAAACTGGCTATTCACTCGATGACATTGTACGTGGTATATGTGATTGTGATTGAATAAATGGATAGTTAAAGAATGATTGTTTTCGAATCAATTCCTTCGAGTGTGCAAAAAAAAATGAAAGAGTGGTAAAGTGGTAGACAAATTTTGGTAGTGTAATAAGTGAGATATATAGTTATAAAAGAATTATTTATAGGCTTAGTATATATTTTTAAAATTGAAAAATAATGATGGCAAAAAGTCGAGAAGAAAATGTTTTTTTTTTTAAAAAACGTCAAATTAAAAAAAATGGAATGAAATAGAGATTGATGAAATTTGAAGTTAGTAGCATAGAGTTAAGTGTTCTTTATAAAAGAGACTACATTTCAAAATAGTATAAATAGTAATACCAAATCAAAACGAAGAATTAAATTTCCAATTTAATTTTTTTTTAAAGTAAAATCACAACTATTTTGAGTAAAGCAGCGATAGAGATATAAAAAGTTTAACAACAATAAAAAATTATCTATCAAATATCCTTTTTATCCAGAAATGACCACAAAATTTAACGTTTCTGCAGAAACTGTTCAACGTAATTATAACATTTTCTTTTATCAATCTGAACATGATCTTAAAAAGCAGAACAAATCATTTTTTAATATAATCCCTTTAAAAAAAAATTTAACTACATCAAATACAGAATAAATATTCTATAAATTTCTATTAAACTTCTTTATTCTATTCTATTAATTATTTTTATTAATCTATTCTATAAAACAAAAATTTACTTAAATTTGCAAATGGACTATTATAAACAATAAACATAGATATTTTCTGGTCACTTAAAAAAGTTCAAATCAAGAGCGTATAGAGTACGGAGAATTTTATACAACTCGAGTTGTCAAACGAAATAATAATTTTCGAAAGAAAAATCCTGCCAAATTAATGCTGGCTTTTTATATTTGTTCATCAAGTCTCTCAAATTTAATTCGTACCATTTTCGCATTATTTCGGTACTAATTTGGTATATTTGGCAACATCTATTCTCTTTATACATGGCTAAGAACAGTTCATGAACATTGCCAATTTGTATTCTTCATCGTAGCGTTCATCTTCACATGTACAAACTCTTACCTATTAGCTTTTGGTTGACATTGAGCTGGGCATAGAATATTATTTCGATTTTGAACAAAAATACAACTTTTATTTCAATCAATATAATTCTACCAAAACACGCTACGCTTCTGCCATCTCCAAAGAATAAGTAGGAGTGTCTAGTGCGTCTTAAGAAATGCAATGTTGACAAATCACCACGCACAGTTATAACAACCATTTTATGCAATTAGAATGAATTCTTTGAAATTAATACAAAAAGTTATACTATTGTAGAATATAAGAAATGTTGATAAATACTTATTATAGTATCATATTTATGCTATCGATAGCTATAAAATAGTGACAAGTTTAATTTCTCAGACCTAGAGTATTTTTTGTTGTCTGGCACCACTGGTACTGTATAACCCCGATAAGCGCAACCCTATGCGCAGACAACTACCAATATTCTCCGCCATTTTAAATAAAAGCAGCTGTACCTTTGTTTGGCATCTAGTAAAATTCCAAGCGTGCCTTTTTGTTCAATTGAAAAATTGTCGATGGTCCCATTTTGTAGTATACTACCTTTGTAGCATGTACCATGTTTATAGTAGCCGTAGGCAGAATGTAATTGTAATACGTTGTCAATTTGAACATCGGTCATACAGTTTGCGAAATAATAAATTCGCCATTTATATAATGAATAACAAAATGCAATATTACGTCACGTGACGAATACGGACCCAATTGTGCATATGAACTTTATATTGTCTCGCAGTTTTAATTCAATATATATATTATAGTAATTGGTCTGGATATGAATGTGAAATACAGCAGTCGAAATAGGCATTTTTGAAATTGCGATTGCGCCAATTATTTACCACTTTTAATATAATTTTACCTTGATATTTTATTAATTAGAAGTTTGTACGACAATATGACATCGGTTAAATTAGAGTATGACATGCTAATTGTGATTTATTGTACAACTAAAATCGAACTATTTGTCCAATTAAAATGTACCAAGTTTCAAAAAAAAAATGAAACGTCAATGCGTGAATTTGCTCAATAATTTCGATTTTTTAATTGTGGCCAATAAAAACATTTATGTCCAGGCAAATCTTTTTTGGAAAGGCGCTGAGAAATTATCGACATTTTACATAAGAAAATTGCTTTCTTTGATAAAGCCGAACAATATCAATCGTTATAAAGCGATTGTACAAGTCAAAATAAATGCTAATCACGTGGTAGTAAAAAAGGGTATCTTCGGAAAGCGAAAAAGCTCTTAAGCACGCATTAAAAACTCACGTGCTCTATAAAAATCATGCGTAAAATGAAGACGCAACGAGTTAACGTATGCGCACAGAATATTTGTAAGAAAAAATTGATTAATTAGCAAAATATGTTCATGTTGGAATTGGGACAAGTCAAAGCGAATCCTATGGTTCCCTTTTCTTCATTTGACTGGTGTAATTGAGAAATGTTCCAAATTCAAAACTAGTTTTGGAACTACGACAAATTTATTTTATAATAAACGGTATTCTAAAATATCAAAACTAGTTTTGCGCATTTTTCAGTGGTCAAAACTAGGTCATGAATTCCACGTACTTTTAACAAAAAAATTATTGTAAACGCTTTTTTGGTCGGAATAATATACGTTGTGAAATCCGACTTTTCCCTGCATTTTTTGAATTCATTTTCTAATTTCAAGCAAACGTCTCATTCGAGATTGTTGAATGAGCCGAACGGGTCATTCAAAAATGCATAAAACTGCCCGCGATTATTTTGGCACACCTTATAAAAGTAAAATTTCGACTTAGACTTTAAAAAAATGGTGCCAAAAAGCGACGTTTTAAAACAAAAATGTTTTTTTTTTTTAAGCATTCGTACTGGACATTACGTAACAGCAATTATAAAAATGAACATTCGGCCAGTTACCATAATCATTTTATATACCACATTTGTAACTACCATAAGGTACCACACCATCGCGGTGTGCGCGCCATATCTTCCGTTATACACCTGGTGTGTCCACCGAGTCAAGGTCGCTCTTCAGTTCTCGTTACTCTTCTGCATGTGGCACGATGGGTGCTCTCGTGCAATGTGCAAACTGCGAAAGTGCTTCACACACAGAGTTTTGCGCGATGTGATAAAAGAAGGTGCACGCAAGTTAAAAGCGAGTATATTTTTATACGAGCTGATTTGATAGTTATTTTATTTAGTTTAAAGCACCATGAAGAGATAACAGATAAGATCCATAAGGACACTCATTCATATATTTTATATAGTATGTAAATAGTACAAAATGAAGACATTATTCGTACAATAAATCGCTTAAAACTAAGAAGATAGGCTGATGAAAAATCAGCCGTGAATTGAATAATTGTTTTACTAGTTCTTAAGCGAATGTGATATACAAGTAAAAAAATCATTTAAAAAGAAAATGCACAAATGAACCTTCGATAATTCTCGAGTGTAATAATCACATATGTGATTTTTCTCGCATAGAAAAAATCGTTTATTTTTTACATAAAATATCCACTAAAATTATAAAAAATACAATTTTACATTGAACTATCTAAAGACTTCTGTTGCTCTGCTAACAATGTGCTTAAAAAAAAGTCAATGCAATTAAAAAAATTCCCGCGTAAATATTGTTTAAAAATTTATAAAACAGTATAAAATTCGTCTACGTTGGAAATTCTTAGTATGAAAAGTATCACTCTAATGGCCTTACACTCTTACCGCCTGCACCGCTGTACGATTGGTTACAGTACCATATAATAATATTGTCTTGGGGCTTAAGTTAAGTAGACTGATGATCGTCATTTGAAAATACTTTCGATTTTTTTTTTTTAAAACGATGCTTATGTAATACGATCGAATATAGGTACTTTACTGAACAAGATGAATGTCCCAAATGTATAAAGGTACAATTCCAGTGCTATATGGATGAAGGGAAATATTTGTCGAAAATAGCGCCAATAAAAATTCACAAATTGTGTATATATGTTCGATTATGTGAATTGCAAATTGTGAATAAAATTGCCAATAAAAATGCGTTGTCTATTAATAAAGTATTTTAACATGTGAAAACATGTTAGTGAGGGATTAGGTAGAACGAATGGTTGCATATAGAAAAATTGCGTCGAGTTATTGTTGATTAAACGAATTATTTGTGGTTTATATAAAAAAAAATGTATTTATTTCGATTATTTAGCGATAAAATTGTCGGAAAAAAAATCATTGAAGTTGCAGAGAGCTTTTAAATGTCATAAGACAAGTAGCTATATTTAATTAAATTTTATTTTATTTTATTGATGGCAAATTGACATTTTGCTCGTTATTTTTGATACAAAGTTTCTATAGTGATTTTAAACATATTTTTTTTTTTAATTATGTCATAGTCACGCTTCAAATTTTTGATTGCTTTAACGATTTGCGAATTAATTAAATATTTTGCTAAATAGTTTTGCTAAATATTTGTTGGTATTTAAAGTTACGTTATAATTTAATTATATATTTGCAATATTATAAATAATCCAAAAAAAAATGAGGATGCTATTTATTTAGATTATTTGTCACAAAAATTGCTGAAAAAAAAATTCAAGCAACTTTTTTTTTAATGCCATAAAAAGTTATTTTAGAAAATTCCTTGTCACATTTTTGTGGAAATCCACCAGTGGAGGAGCAATTCAAATTTAACATTTCTCCATATACTAAATAAAAAAATCAGTGTGCAAAAGTTGTAGCCTTCTAAAAAGTCAGTAATCATAAACTTTTTTAAAATTCATAATAGCACTTATATATTAAAAAAAATTTAAATAGAAGCGGAAGCAAAAAAATTACTAGTATGTATAAATTGGCAAATTACTGATAGACACATTATATGCGCTATTATGGATGCATTTAAATTTAAAAGTCCCTTTAAATTTAAACACAATTTCAAAATGACATCTTTTCAATTTAAGGCGAGTCTGATTAATATTCAATAATTAATATTTAGCAAGCTCATTTATTGAGTTGGTACCAGAAATTATAATAGCAATGACGATTTTTTAATCGTTGCCCATTACATAATATTAGTACCCGAAAGAAATATGCTAGCTGACTATATTCCAGTGGTGTAACCAGATGATTTTGCGTTTATCAGTG
Organism: Leptodirus hochenwartii; assembly: GCA_947310635.1. Lineage (NCBI taxonomy): Eukaryota > Metazoa > Arthropoda > Insecta > Coleoptera > Leiodidae > Leptodirus > Leptodirus hochenwartii. The sequence goes on from OX371188.1 coordinate 6,904,815, forward strand.
ATAAGTAGATTTCTTTAGGCAATATTAATTAAAACTATTACGTGAAAAAGTGTAAAAAAGTTTGGTATAATTTCAAAAAATAATACAAAAAGTTGTATATACACATTTTATATTAGAATTTTGGACAATAAAAATTTTGCTTTTGATTATTTTTATTGTTCTTTATTATAAATTGACCGCCGACGCCTTTTGCCAACAAAAAGTTACCTGGCAAATTATTTTCAACTTCAGTAATTATCTTCAAAAAAAATTTTTAGTTCGCGTTTTTATTACAGCGAAAAAAAATCATTTACCACTCGAAAAGTGCCATATTTACCATATTTAAGTAAATCTTCAGTACAGCACTGTGATATTGGGTCACAGAAAGAACAATATGATTTCTTAAATCAAAAATTGTTTTACTTTCATTTATCTAAAAAAAAATTTTTAGCTCGCGTTTTTATTACAGAGAAAAAAATTCATTTACCACTCGAAAATGCAATATTTACCATATTTAACTAAATCTTCAGTACAGCACTGTGATATTGGGTCACAGAAAGAACAATATGATTTCTTAAATCAAAAATTCTTTTTCTTTCACTTATATTAAAAAATTTTTTTAGCTCGCGTTTTTATTACAGAGAAAAAAATTCATTTACCACTCGAAAAGTGCCATATTTACCATATTTAACTAAATCTTCAGTACAGCACTGTGATATTGGGTCACAGAAAGAACAATATGATTTCTTAAATCAAAAATTCTTTTACTTTCACTTATCTTAAAAAAAATTTTTAGCTGGCGTTTTTATTACAGAGAAAAAAATTCATTTACCACTCGAAAATGCCATATTTACCATATTTAACTAAATCTTCGGTACAGCACTGTCATATTGGGTCACAGAAAGAACAATAGGATTTCTTAAATCAAAAATTCTTTTACTTTCATTTATCTTTAAAAAATTTTTAGCTCGCGTTTTTATTACAGAGAAAAAAATTCATTTACCACTCGAAAAGTGCCATATTTACCATATTTAACTAAATCTTTAGTACAGCACTGTGATATTGGGTCACAGAAAGAACAATAGGATTTCTTAAATCAAAAATTCTTTTACTTTCACTTATCTTAAAAAAAATTTTTAGCTGGCGTTTTTATTACAGAGAAAAAAATTCATTTACCACTCGAAAATGCCATATTTACCATATTTAAGTAAATCTTCAGTACTAGCACTGTGATATTGGGTGACAGAAAGAACAATAGGATTTCTTAAATCAAAAATTCTTTTACTTTCACTTATCTTAAAAAAAATTTTTAGCTGGCGTTTTTATTACAGAGAAAAAAATTCATTTACCACTCGAAAATGCCATATTTACCATATTTAACTAAATCTTCGGTACAGCACTGTAATATTGGGTCACAGAAAGAACAATAGGATTTCTTAAATCAAAAATTCTTTTACTTTCACTTATCTTAAAAAAAATTTTTAGCTGGCGTTTTTATTACAGAGAAAAAAATTCATTTACCACTCGAAAATGCCATATTTACCATATTTAACTAAATCTTCGGTACAGCACTGTCATATTGGGTCACAGAAAGAACAATAGGATTTCTTAAATCAAAAATTCTTTTACTTTCACTTATCTTAAAAAAAATTTTTAGCTGGCGTTTTTATTACAGAGAAAAAAATTTATTTACCACTCGAAAAGTGCCATATTTACCATATTTAACTAAATCTTCAGTACAGCACTGTGATATTGGGTCACAGAAAGAACAATATGATTTCTTAAATCAAAAATTCTTTTACTTTCACTTATCTTAAAAAAATTTTTTAGCTCGCGTTTTTATTACAGAGAAAAAAATTCATTTACCACTCGAAAATGCAATATTTACCATATTTAACTAAATCTTCAGTACAGCACTGTGATATTGGGTCACAGAAAGAACAATATGATTTCTTAAATCAAAAATTGTTTTACTTTCATTTATCTTAAAAAAAATTTTTAGCTCGCGTTTTTATTACAGAGAAAAAAATTCATTTACCACTCGAAAAGTGCCATATTTACCATATTTAACTAAATCTTCAGTACAGCACTGTGATATTGGGTCACAGAAAGAACAATAGGATTTCTTAAATCAAAAGTTCTGTTACTTCTACTTTTCTTAAAAAAATTTTTTAGCTCGCGTTTTTATTACAGAGAAAAAAATTCATTTACACTAGAAAAGTGCTTTACCATATTTAACTAAATCTTCGGTACAGCACTGTGATATTGGGTCACAGAAAGAACAATAGGATTTCTTAAATGAAAAATTCTTTTACGGACTTACAGGTTACTTTGTAATGTGTGTATTTATATTATTGCAATATGCAATGGTATTTAAAAACAATAGTGTTGTGTGTTCGGTTGAACGGGCGTAGTCATTATGTGGGTGACCCTATAGGTCAATGTGGTACCTCACCGATTTTACAAATGACACTTTATACACTCACACGTGCAATTTGTATAAATCCATACATTATAATCCGAGTTTAACCTTTCTATTTCGTTTAATCATGCCAGTGACAAATTATAGTATTGAGTACTGAATTTGTCATTTAACAAACAGTTACAAGTTCATTAAACTAGTCAGATCCTTAAACGAGTTTTAATATAGTAAAAATCTGATTTATTTATTTTTTATTAATAAAATGAACGAAAAATACGTTCTTCTCTCATTGTATTTGCTAGAAGAAAGATGTAGACAAACATTTTGTGACTATAAAACAACTATAAAATTTACCACGCAAAATTGTCCACTTTTACTCATTGCAAAACAATCTACTATTAATTAATTCTAAGTGAACAATAATAATATTGATATTTCATATTTGTATGAATTGTATTTAAGTGTCAATATATGAAACGAAAAATGTTAAAAATCTGGTTCGTTAAGGCACTCTTAAGAGCGTTGTTCTTATCAAGATAAATGCTATAAGATATCAAATGAAAATAGATAAAATTGCAATTTCGTGCATACTAAAATATATATTTTAATTTGCACGGAATCCAAGAATTTTTTATACGCACTATTTGGGCGTAATAAAATTTCGCCTTATATAATTGCATAATTGTATATGTTCGACAATTTTATAAAAATTAAAAATTCGTCATTTTAAATAAGCTATAGATGTTGCCGTTATGTTGAGGATATTCCATATTAGGGAAGAGAAATAAAAAATACAATGTTTTATAATCACCGTTAAAAATTATCAGTTTCGTGATAAATGAAATTACAGTGGAATAAATCCTCGTTTTTAACCGTTATATAAAACATTTTAACATTTTAATTTCGCAACAAAAACTCTAGGTATTTTTTTACAAAATAATATTATATGTATACCTATGCTATATTATAACTAGTGACCTGATTTTAGGCAAAATGCCTTAAATTGTCTTTTCTTGTCTATTTCGACAATTTTGATCAAATTTTGCCTATTTTTCAGTTTAGAGCGCCTATTTAGTCTATTTCGACAATTTCTCATATTTATTTTGCTTTTTACCATAATTTATTTTGATCGATGATAAAAACTTTCTAAATTGTTTGCTAAATTACCAATGGAAAAATCCTTAATCGTTCTTAATGTACTCTTAAGTACCAAATAGTGGTTATTTTGTAACGACTGTTATTTCAAATAAATAATTCACCCTTCATTTCGTCAGTCTGTGTTTAGTTAGCGCACGAATACATTCGAAAATAAATTCAAAATACCTAAAATTAGCAGTTCAGATGAATCCAAGATCCAAAAAATAATTCGGGAGTTCGGCTCTAATATTTTTAATGGAGACGGTATAATATTATTTTGTAAGGTTTGCGATACAAAAGTGAAACATGAAAAAAAATATTTTGTGTTTTTTACTGTGTTTTTCATGCCTTTTTTGAGTTTTTTTCAAAATAAGAAATGCCTTTTTAGCGCCTTTTTAAAGTTTTTTAGTGCCTATTTGCTGCCTATTTTGACATTTTTTTAGTACCTATAATCCGGTCTCTAATTATAACATTTCGTAGAATGGGAACAATTTTTTTTTATATTTATATTTTATAGGAACTTTATATTTATATTTTATATTTTAACTTTTTATTTTAATTTCGCAAACAAAAACTCTGGACATTTTTTACAAAATAATATTATATTAATATATTATATTATAATATATTAATATTGATATTATAATATTATTATATGTATACCTATGCTATATTATAACATTTCGTGGAATCGGAACTATTTTTATATTTATATTTTTATATATGTATTTTATATTTATATTTTAGAAGAAAAATATTTTTTATATTTTAATTTGGCAACAAAAACTCTGGGCATTTTTTACAAAATAATATTATATTAATATATTATATTATAATATATTAATATTAATATTATAAAATTATTATATGTATACCTATGCTATATTATAACATTTCGTGGAATCGGAACTATTTTTATATTTCTATTTTTATATATGTATTTTGTATTTATATTTTATAGGAACTATTTTTTATATTTTAATTTGGCAACAAAAACTCTGGGCATTTTTTACAAAATAATATTATATTAATATATTATATTATAATATATTAATATTAATATTATAATATAATATAATATAATTACAAGCAGAAAGTAGAAATCATGGCTAATGGAACATCTAGGAACGACATAGATTGCGAATGGAGGGAAATCAGAAATGGGTTAACTACAGCAGCAAATGAAGTATTAGGCACAAAGAAAAGGGCAGGTAGGAGGGAATGGATCACGGAAGAAATAGTTGAAATGATAGAAGCAAGAAGGAAAATTAAAATTGGAAACACAGAAGCAGGACAGAAAAAATATAAGGAACTAAGGAACTTAATTAATAGGAAATGCAAGCTAGCGAAAGAAGAGTGGATAAAAGGAAATTGTGAGGATATTGAGGAGGATATGAGAAGAGGTAAAGTAGATTTGGGCTACAGGAAAATTAAGTCACATTTTTCTAAAGTAAAACCAAAGGGTAACATTATATGTGATAAGCAGGGTAAGGAACTCACAGAAAATAAGGAAAAAGCTAGAAGATGGAAGGAGTATCTTGAAGATTTATATAAAGGTAGGCAGGACATGGAGGAGCTAGAAAATGTGGAACAGATAGATGAGGATGACTTAGGTCCTAGCATACTTAGGTCAGAGTTTCATAGAGCATTAAATGATTTACGGAATAACAAAGCAGCGGGGATTGATATGATACCAGCCGAATTAATAAAACACGCAGGGGAAAAAATGCAGGAGCGATTATACAGGTTAGTTTGTAAAATATATGAGAAGGGAGAAGTACCACAGGATTTTCAGCGTAGTAGAATAGTAACAATGCCGAAGAAAATAAGAGCTAATTTGTGTGAGAACTATAGGACCATTAGCCTACTATCACATGCATCGAAGATATTGTTAAAGATTATTTATAGGAGATTAGAAAATAAAGTAGAGGAAAGGCTAGGAGAAGATCAGTTTGGTTTTAGGAAAAACAGGGGGACGAGAGAGGCGATTCTAGCACTAAGAACGGTAGTAGAAAAAAGAAAGAGGGTAGGAAAGGTAACTTGCATAGCTTTTGTAGACTTAGAAAAGGCATTTGACAATGTAGATTGGGACATAATGTTTAGAATTTTAAAAGAAACGGGTATAGATTATAAGGATAGGAGAATAATTTTTAATTTATATAAACACCAAACTGCCTTAGTTAGAATTGAGGGGGAAGAAGAGGTAGCAAAAATAGGGAAGGGAGTTCGGCAGGGATGTACACTTTCACCGTTATTATTTAATCTATATATAGAAGATGCAATAAACAAAGTAAAAGAAGAGTATAGTGTAGGTGTGAATGTACAGGGAGAGAAAATATATATGTTGAGATTCGCCGACGATATAGCTATATTGGAAGAAAGCGAAAAGAATTTAGAAAGGGTATTGAATGGTATGCAGGCAGTATTGACTAGGGATTTTAACATGAAAATAAATATAGGTAAAACTAAAGTGATGAGGTGTGACAAAAAGGAATGCAGTAGAAAAATGAGGATCACAATAGGAGATAATAGAATCGAAGAAGTGTCAGATTTTTGTTATTTAGGCAGTAGAATCACAAAAGATAATCGAAGCAAGGTAGATATAAAGTGTAGGATAGCACAGGGTAGGAAGGCATTCGTAGAAAAGGAACAGATTTTAAGATCAAATATTGACTTGGGTATTAGAAAAAGATTACTGGAGGTATATGTTTGGAGTGTAGCACCGTACGGATGTGAGGCGTGGACTATAGGAAAGGAAGAGAAGCGTAGATTACAAGCATTCGAAATGTGGTGTTATAGGAGGATGATGAGGATTGGTTGGGAAGATAAAGTAACAAATGAAGATGTACTAGAGTTAGTAGGGGAGAAGAGAAGTATTTGGAGAGTGTTACAGCGTAGGAGAGACAGATTAGTAGGGCATATCCTTAGGCATGGGGGGATTATGCAATTGATCATAAAAGGTAGAGTGGAGGGAAAGAGAGGGGTAGGTAGGCCTAGATTGGAGTATGTGAGTCAGATAGTTGAAGACGTTGAGATGAATAGCTATAGGGAGATGAAGGGATTAGCTCAGGATAGATCGGCATGGCGTGCTGTTTCCAACCAATCTTTAGGATTGCGGACTCTTTAACTAACTAATATTATTATATGTATACCTATGTTATATTATAACATTTCGTGGAATGGGAACTATTTTTATATTTCTATTTTTATATATGTATTTTATATTTATATTTTATAGGAACTATTCTTTATATTTTAATTTGGCAACAAAAACTCTGGGCATTTTTTACAAAATAATATTATATTAATATATTATATTATAATATATTAATATTAATATTATAATATTATTATATGTATACCTATGTTATATTATAACATTTCGTGGAATGGGAACTATTTTTATATTTCTATTTTTATATATGTATTTTATATTTATATTTTATAGGAACTATTCTTTATATTTTAATTTGGCAACAAAAACTCTGGGCATTTTTTACAAAATAATATTATATTAATATATTATATTATAATATATTAATATTAATATTATAATATTATTATATGTATACCTATGTTATATTATAACATTTCGTGGAATGGGAACTATTTTTATATTTATATTTTTATATATGTATTTTATATTTATATTTTATAGGAACTATTCTTTATATTTTAATTTGGCAACAAAAACTCTGGGCATTTTTTACAAAATAATATTATATTAATGTATTATATTATAATATATTAATATTCATATTATATTAATAATATATGTATACCTATGCTATATTATAACATTTCGTGGAATAGGAACTATTTTTATATTTATATTTTTATATATGTATTTTATATTTATATTTTATAGGAACTATTTTTTATATTTTAATTTGGCAACAAAAACTCTGGGCATTCTTTACAAAAGAATATTTTGTTAATATTATTTTGTAAATAATAAATATTATAATAAAATTATATTATATTATACCTATGTTATATTATAACATTTCTTGGAATAGGAACTATTTTCATATTTCTATATTTAGTGTTGATAAGGGTCAGATAGTTAATTATTAATTAATAGTATATTAAAGAACGAATTTTAGAATACAAGTTTTATTGCACGAGTTCAAGTTTTAAAGAATTTAGACTTTTTTAAAGAACGAGTGTTATGACTTATAAAATGAGTTTTTTTATAATATTTTTTCTAATTTGCGTCTTTTATGCCCTTTTTAAATAAAAAAAACGAAATTTCAAAATTTAGGGAATTTTTCGACTGTTGGTAGTAGCTATTTGAAATATTTCAAATAAATTGTCAAATAAATTAAAATTAAACTATTTGTTGCTTTCTTTTGTAGTTTGACGTACAATTGTACATGTCATGGACAAAATTCAAATCAAACAATTTGTTGCTTTCTTTTGTAGTTTGACGTTTGACAACTGGCAAGCAGAGCTACCAACTTTAACACACTAAATTGCCCTATGCTATAACCGAACTCAAAATCGCTATAAACGAATTCATTTAGGTTCGTTAACAGCTCTATTACAAACGCAAATTAGAAAAAATATAAAATCGAATTAGAACACATGCTATAATTGGTATTAAGTAGATGTAATTATGTGCAGATATCCCATAATTACATCAAGTAGGTCTTATATAACGTAGTTAAGGTAAGGCACGTTAAACATACGAGTGCAACCATTACACCGTCTAGTCCTGAATAACTAACTAACTGATGACTATTTTTTCAGCGAATTCTACACACATACACACACACACACCAATGTATTATTGCTCTCCATTTCTGTTCTACTTTTAAGCGTACTCCATCGAATATCGAATGCAAGAGTTGCGAGATTAACAACATAACACCGCAGGAGGTTTTGACATACATGTACGGATCGAAAAGATTATATAACGCAACCGATTCCATGTAGGAAGAATTTGAAATGATTATCAATTATTCACTCAAATATCGTAAATAGATATTATCAATCATGGTACTGTGCGTTCCTATTAAATGGTACCAGTTCCTGTACGAAGGATTAAATAATGGCATGAGGCTGCTTAAGTATATACTTCGATTTCGTTTCAAATAAAAAAAATCGTGTGTAAATATTTTTTTTTTAATTATCACTACGGTATTAAATAATAGTATAAAGTATCACCCTGTTTATTAAAATTTCCGTTATCTAATGATAAATATAACATTGAATTAAATAATATCCGAAATATTGCAGTACAAAATGGCTATTCTTCTAAAATTATAAATGACTTATTAAGAAAATTTATCTTGTGCTACTGAAGATGGGGGCATAGCCATGGAAATGCGCATCTAGCTACTCAATGCTTTAAGTTACGGTATTTGGGTGATATTCTATACTATTATAAAAAAAAATTGTTGTCATTGTTTATATTTGATGAAATTAATTTGATTGTAGGAAAAACAATATTTGAAATTAGGTCTTTTTGGTAATTTATTTTCGATTTTACATAATTTTAACATAATAACCCCGCGTCTAAGAATATGACTCGTATTAATAATTTCACAGAACATATGAAAAATCTTAATCATACCTCATTTCTTAAATTTGAATTTTTTTAAATTTTATAATTTGAATTTATCAACAGTTATTTTTGTAGTAGTACAAAAAATTATATTATATTTTTATTTAATTCAATATTACTTATATATAATTTTTGAACCAATATTTTATGACAATTTCTTGTTTCGGTTACTAATTTCTAGAAATTAAAAAATATCTAATTTATCAATATATAAATTAATCGACTAAAAAAAAACCGTACAAAAACATAAACTCGAAAATTTTATGGTATGGCACTTAACTAACACTCGATTCTAAGAACTACAAGAAAATGAATAAAGTAACGCAATTTTATGTGTGATATTAAATCGGTACAGCAGGTCCCTTGACCGCAATTAAAATAAAACTATTTTTCTGTCGACCCAATTGCAAACAACAAAAAAATGATATCCCACCAATTAATCGTTTAATGTGCTATATTAACTGTCCCAAAAGGGATATACCTTCTATAACTGTGCGAGCAGTTATAGAAGGTACAGTAACAGGAAAGGAAAGGGTAGATAGACAGGGATTAAAGCACGTGTCAATTCAACAGTGAATATATTTCAATGTTTTTTTTTAAATTGCCCGTTCCATTTCAAATTAATTTTTATATCAAACATCAAACTCAAAATGCATTGAGCACGTTCAACAATAACTGTACGGTTTATAATTTAAGATTTGCCATGCCCTTAGCATTTTACTACTGCAATCATCTAATCGAAAAGAGCACAGTATTCATAAGAATAATATAGCATATAATAAGCAACGATATAATTAATTATACGCCATTAATAATGCATGTTATTATGTGCATGTTACAATTTTCTAGAACACTGGTTAATTTATATCTCTTTGCGCGGATACGAATTATTTCTGTCAGTGTACGTCCGTTTCTGATCCTTCTATGTTGGAGCACACCATTTATCCTACCGACCATTACTCCTACTCGTCATTCATCCCACCACCTTTGCTCCTAACAGTCAAGTATCCTAATCGTCATTTATCCTAAACGTCGATTATCCTACGCTTTAAATAGCCATCCTACACAGTTCGTCGTTTATCCTAATACTCAAGTGTCCTACTCGTCATTTATCCTACAGTGCACAGTTCGTCAAATATTCTATTCGTTATTTATCCTAAACGTGGATGTACGATTATTGACAACGTTGCATGGATTCGATATTCGTTAAAGAATTGACTGTATGTGCCGGCTAGAGCGCACTATCGTCTAACTTCGGACGTGTACTTTTCTAGTCAGCTGATTGTAACAAGATTGTTAGATTCTATGAACCTGTAAGAATATATATATACAAGTACGAAAATTAGATATAGAACATCACACCTAAGACAGATCTTCAGATTAATTTTTACTATCGAAGAAGTATATATTTGGACAAGGAATTCGGTGATTTTAGTAGAATCTATTTTCTTACCAACGTAGGCCATCTGTTATTGATAACGCATAAGAACTACTGTCTTAACTAATAGTATATATTACCGGTCATTGTGTTCCTTAACAAATAATTGAATAGAAACTAATTAACTAACAAATTCTATAATATAGCGCAATAATAACTGGCACTGATCTAAAGCACTGATCGATTATCAGATTTAAGCAGCATCAGATTAAATAGAAACGATAAAAGTGCTGTAGCCAAGCATATTTTTGATCAATCAAATTAGTTCACTTAAATTACTTAAAAGTGTTGAATTATTCCGAGTTAAATGCTTATGTACATGCATATATCTAAATCAAATTTAATGAATTTAGATGATCTCTATTATAGCAATTTCTAAAGATTGTATTTTTTTTTTAAATCGCAAAAACGGGTTGAATAAAAAAATCATTTCATTGGCTTTCGAATTCATAAAATTAAAATTCTTGCATTGAAGAGTTATATGTTATGATATTTTTTTCAAATATCAATATCAATATCAATAAATTCATTAGCATATAGATTGAGTCCTAGTTATGAAAAATCATTTTTTTTATTCTATTTTGCATGTAAATAATGAAATTGTATTACCTAAGTGAAAGTGACAAAAATCAATTTAAATTTGATGAATTGTTAAAAAAAAATTCGTACGATTAGAATATATGGAATTATGAACTATTAATATCAAATTTTAATAATTTATTGAAAATTTCATAGACTTTTTTGTCTCCAAAAATGTCGGATGATATCTTTGCACAAGTGAATGCAGAAAAAACGTTAATATAGAAAATTATAGAATATAATTTCCTGTTCTAAATTGATAAAATATTTTCGAAGCCAAAATCCAAAAAATTCCGGCCAAAATGCGAATGCAAAAAAAAAACATAAAGACTAAAGAACGAAATAAGGCGAAAACTATCCTAGGTTTTTCAGAGTCGTTTTATAGTTTAAGAAAATTTTATATATATATTTTTTAATTTCTCATTTTTTCAGTCTTAACATGCGTCAAATCCAATGCAAGGTAATAAAATCAAAGTTTTTAGCTTAGTAAGCTTAAATAGTTCAATATAAACTTCTTAATATCCCTTACTCGTCTCCTTTTTTCCAATATCAAATAATTCGTTCGCTTCCTCTACATTCATACATCTTCTTAATACATTTTTATCAAACAAATTTGTTAAATATCATATTATATATCATTTATTGTATTCATCATACTATTTTTAGATTTTTTTTATTAGATATCATGTTATTCTTTCTATTTTCATTCTTTCGAGCCGACGATTTAATACATGGCTTCAGATTTCGATTATTACATTTTATTTGGATATTAATTGTTGCCTCGGGTATTTCGTAGTACTGGCCATGGGAGTGGTTGTAATTATTCCGCCGATTTATAAATAATTAGCGCACATTCATTCATTCATTTCGATATTGCCGCAAACCATACGAACATCGAACATATTATTTTAACGGAATACGTAAGACTTAAGATATAACACCGATTGTAACACTTTGTCCGTGGTATAATACAAAAACGTGCCAAAGAAGCGGTGGTTTGGCGATATTTATCCGCAATGAATTTGTTATTAGTAATATTGGTCTTATTTCTTGAATTTTAACAATTTTATATATTATATATTGTATATAATTCTAAATTGTATATATTTCGAAAAGGGTAATATTTTAGTGCAAAGTTATCACACAATATTTGATAGAAATAGAAAAGATTGTGCCAAAAAATATTTTGTTTTAGTCCACATTACTTATAAAATTGTTTTGTTATAAGAAAGTACTTCGTAAAGCTGCGATTCTAAGATTTCAAGACACAATTAATTTTTATTTATATTGGTCGTTAAGACATTCTTTTGAAAACAATAAATTTTTCCTGATTTTTGTGGTCGCTTTAAAATGCCGAAACAAAGTATTAATAAAATATCTTTTGGCATTTTTTTTGGTTCACTGCATTTTATATATAAAATTAATTTGATGTAATTATTAGCGCTCCTATTGACTTAAGAAAAAATGAGTGAATAGTAGAGATAATATTGTTACAATATGATATAAAAAATAATTGTATTTAAATAACGTCCAATTTAAATTTTAGATAAAATAAAATTTGCAAAATTTCTGTATTTACCTACGGATTTTCTTCAAAACAAATAAAATTTTATATGTAAAATGCCTGTGAACAAAATGGTCTACACCCGGTATATAAAACAGTTTTATTTAACAGATCTCTAAGATTTTTCAAAAGCAATTTAATACTAATCGAATTAAAAATGGAAAAGTTCATAATCATTATTTAATAAACGAATATGAATTAATATTATAACAATTGCATTGCCTTTAGGAAGGTTACTATAAACAATATACTATAATAATATTGTTTTTAATTAGATACTACTTTAATTACAATTAGAAAATAAACTAAAAATGAGTAAAGCTAAATATCAAATCGTTGATTATTCTAAAATGAAATGATCGCACTGAAAATGTTTGAAAACGTCCAAATTCTTCAGAACAACCCACAAGACATTAGAAGGATGTTATACTATATTAGCTTAGCTTAAGAGAAATTACGTACGCTTTAGTTTTTAACTGTAAGTTTTGTCCAGGGACATTAACTCACCTTTTGGGTAATTATAAATGTTAATTGCTTTGTTTGGGAGTAGAAGGAGAGTTGGGGACTTTATCAGGACTTTTACCTGAATGGTGAGGACTCAAACGAGTAGGTGTATTCTGTTGCCGCACCCACACAGCTTATGTAAAGTTATAAAATGTAAAAATACTACAATTTTCATTTACACAGATGGTCGAGTATACGAAATTTCTATTTATTCAGGAAGAGACGATTTTTTTAAAAAGAATTTTGATTGTATTAAAATAATTCGACGGGTTTATAAATAAATAAATCTTATACAATAACTAGATTAATTTAAAAATTTGTAATTTACATTACAATTTTTTTTTTATGGAACACCTTGTATATAGTATCACGTCAATTTGGAACTTTCTTGCAATATATAATTTGCTATATATGGAAATGTTTTTTTTTTCACCACATTTCCAACATATTAATTAAATATTTCTCAATGAAAAATCAATTTTTTAGAAGATTACCAAAATTTTTGAAATGCATGTATAGATAAATTCCAAAAAATATTTCTTTATGAAATATATTTGCCTGATTAATTTTGCAATGATAACTTTTTGATTATTATAAACATATCCTTGTTTTGGCAATAAAAAAGTGTGATATTAAAAATGTTAAATGCTCAAATAAATGGTCTAATAATATTCCAAATTATATTAAATAAACTCTAAATGAAGATATTCAACAGATTATTCAAATAATAAATTATAATATTATAATATTATATATATTATACATAATATTATAAATAATATTTAGAATATTTAATATACTACCAGATATGTTATAAAAATAACCTTTCCACAGAAGATATCTTTTAAATGTCAATTATTTCTGCCAGATTTTAGAAAAAGATATTTACCAGCAATAAATATATCGGTAACATTTAGACATAGAAAAATGAATGTCACATTTAATTATTGTAACATACTTTGTATTTTTTTGTAATTTTCCAGCACCCAATAAAGCTCTTCTTATATATATTTTAACTAGATAAAAATTTGGTTTTGTTCAATAATAATATTTTCCGTTAAAATTGTCTTCTTTGGGTAGTTTATAAGTTATAAGTGGAATATAATATTATAAAAAAAAATCGTAAATATTTATAGTAGTTTAAAAAAATCATAGTATTATAAAGAAATAAATTTTGATACGAAAAATTATTAGCTTTTACATATTGAATGTAATAAACACATATTTCTTTTATATATTAAGTTTAATTTTTATATTATTTACATCCTGAAATCGGCCCATCATTTTCGCAACATTTATAAATTTTATTGTCAGAAAATAACGTTGAAAAAAATGTAATTATGTACAAAAAAATGTAAAATTCCGTTACGGTTCCAAAAATTATAGTTACGGTACTGGATCATATCCTGGTTATAATTTTACTGTATTTGCATAAAATAAAATTTCTTTTCAATCATTTTCTATTCTCCTCCAATACACGCTTCAAAAAATGTGTAAATGTCTATTTGTAAACGCCCAAAAGGCTAAAATGACATTAGTCCTAAATCCTGAACATTTATATAAAGCGAACTAAATAATTTATATTGGCTGCTGGTTAATAAATAATTGGCTACTGAACCATTGCATTTATTGGACTATTAAATTAGTTCACTATCGCATGGCATATGTTAAATAACAACAAGCTACGGTGAACTATACTAAGACATTAGAAGGCTATCTACACAGTGACAATTTACAAAATGTCCAATCAAAAATCTGATTGAAAATTCTTTCTATCGGCCCATGGTAACGTTATATCAAAATGATTTAACGAAGATGGAAATATATTCGAATATAAAATGAACTATGGAGTGTGTTTATTGCGTCAGATTCGAAAAATAAGAATATCCCGTTTGAACGAAAATGTAAATGTTTGATAAACATTTCATTTAAACACATGGATGTCTTTGGAACCGGCTAAGAAGTCACGCCATGGTCACACGGTATGTTTTATACCACCGATCAGATTCAATTCGCAAAGAGATCAGGCTGAGGACCATCAGATTGGATTGTGGCGTCGCGGCTCCCTCCCCATCTGCCTTTATTGAGGGGCCACACCTTGGCCCCTTGTCATTTCTTTCTGCACATGTATATCTCACCGTACCGGCCTCTGCACTATATAAGCCATCGCCGGGGTACCCAAGATTATACATTACCAAAATTTCGCTAGAACCCATCGCACATAGACACATACTAACATCATGGCATTCAAAGTAAGTGAGCAAAAAAAAAATGTTGTACTTATTTTTAAGTGTTAAATTTAATTTAGTGCGCCGGTATAATTTTTGTAATCGTTTTTTTATTGTCCCCGTGCGGTGATTTGTGCTTTTGGAACTGGACTAAACTATCCTATTACTTACAAAGTCGTACTTTTGAATTGAAATTTTTTTTTATCTCTATACTGTTACGTATGTCGATGCTTAAATTGGCGCACAAGCGCCATCCATTTTTTTTTTCAAAAATTTATTTTATATATATTTTTCTATTATCTTTGAGACTTCCGCAACATACGGTTTTAAATATCGCACTATCCGTCAACACATTTATTTTCATTTAGAAGTAGCTTAAAATTTTGTTCATTTATTGCATTTATTTTCATTTATTTTAAATTTAAACGCAGCTTTAATATGGATCAGGCTTAGATTAACTATTTTAAATTGAAATGTTGACGTTAATTTATATGGCACACCGAGTATATACTATTTAGTTTCATTTTTTGTTCGATTCTAAATTAAGAATAGTCAATATTATTGCAATTGATGAAGAAATGCAAATAATAATTGGCGTAGTGGTTTTTGAGACCCGCTTCGTAATAGATAGGTTGCGGGTTCGAGTCCCGCCACGACAGATAGTTTATTAATCAATTCTGATCGTGCCATGGGTAACCTGTAATTGGAGGGGACTTCGGTCCTGTTGGTGTTTGGACAAGAACAAAATAAAGACATAAGAATAAATAGCAAAATGATTTTGAAAAATGATTGTTATTAAATAATGTGTATCAAAAGCGGAGTTTGATAACTAATAAATAGGTCTAAGAATTATTCTTTTTTGTTAATTATAACGCTTCTTTTCAATTTTCGTTAGGAATTTTTAATACAATAATTCGATATAATCGAAATTCGAAATCACTTTGTTAGCTGTAATTCATGATTAAAGAGTTTGCTTACGTGTTGTAGTTATTTTTACTATTTTATTAATAAATTGAGTAATATAAAAATATTTCTTATATGCTTTAATATTACATTTAATTTTAGTGAAGGAATTTAAATACGAGAAGAATTTATTTATTTTTGGGATTATTTCGTTTTTGGCTTCAATTTACCACATATTGATTTATTTTTAAGCGGGATCCATTTGCCACTAAAAATGATTTTCAAATTATTGCATTTGATATTTCATAAATGTGTATAATTTCAGCATAAATTCAAATTAATGCAACACTTGTTTATAATCATTGCACATTCGCTTATTAAACAATCCGCATTATTCGCAGTTCTTGGCATTCGCCACCATCATGGCCATGGCCCGCGCTGCCGCACCACTGGGCTACGCTAGTTACGCTGCCGCCCCCGCTGTGACGCACTACTCTTCCGCCCCAGCTGTGTCCTACTCCTCCATATCAACACCGACACTAGCTAAGGTCGCTTATGCTGCCCCCGCTGTAGCATCCTACGCCGCCCCAACTATTGCCTCATACGCCGCCCCAACGATTGCCTCCTACGCCGCCCCAGCGATTGCCAGTTATGCCACGCCATCGATTGCCAGTTACGCCGCCCCAGCTATCGCCAGTTACGCCGCCCCAGCTATCGCCAGTTATGCCGCCCCATTAGCTAAATACGCTGCCCCAGCTATCTCCTATACACATGCCGGCCCAGCTGTCTCCTATGCCGCCCCCAGTCTGGCTACGTACACCCATGCCGCCCCAGTTGCTAGCTACGCCGCCCCAGTTGCTAGCTACGCCGCCCCAGTTGCTAGCTATGCCGCTCCAGTGGCGTACCAGAGCTATGCTGCTCCAGCAATTGCTAAGGTAGCCGCCGCACCCGTTTTGACCAAGGTTTTTCTTGTACGAAATGTCTTTCTTGAGTCTATTCACATAGATCCTCAATTTTCTGGATAGGTTTGAGTTTGATACCTTGTACTTTTAAGAATCTTTCTTTCTATAAATTTATTTTTTTCATTGACCATTGATCACATATTCTCCATTTATCGTAATCATTTATCTCCAATCATTGTAACGATAATGATTTAACCGACATGATGAATCTAATAAATTTCGTCATCGAATAATGGATCACTTGTGATATTTTAACAATGTCTTCATCTACAATCTAAAGTGAACTTAAAGCCACGTACTGAAGAACCTCAAAGATTTGATGCACAGATTTTTTATATTCCCATTTATATGGTCATATAGACACAAACAATATTGTTAAAGGAATTACATTTGTTTTGCACTTCTTGTGGATCATAAATAGATCGCTGCTCCCTTAGCGTACGCCGCCCCCATAGCAACGAAGGCGATCTATGCCGATGCCCCAGCCGCCTATGACTTTGGGTACTCCGTGAACGACCCACACACCGGTGACAGCAAGGAGCAACATGAAAGCCGACGTGGCGATGTTGTGCAAGGCAGCTACAGTCTGATCGACGCTGACGGTACGAAGAGAACTGTTGATTACACCGCGGACGATCACAATGGCTTCAATGCGATCGTGCACAGGGAAGGTGTTGCCACCGTCAAGGCTGTAGCCGCCCCATTCATCGCCAAGGTATAAGCAATTTCTAATATTGAGTCTGAGGTTATGGTTACCAATCCAGTCAGTGTTGCCCGATGAATTAATATCGATCAATCGATATATTTATTACATGCGCAGTACAAAAACAATTTGACAAAATGTCCATTTTAGGTAGCCGCCCCCGTGTACGCTCATGCCGGCCCAGCACTGTCGTACGCCCATGCCGCCCCAGCTGTAGCAACATACACCCATGCCGCCCCACTTGCTAGCTATGCCGCCCCAGTTGCTGGCTATGCCGCCCCAGTTGCTAGCTATGCCGCCCCAGTGGCGTACCAGAGCTACGCTGCCCCGGCAATTGCAAAAGTAGCTGCCCCAGCAGTTGCCTATTCTGGTTACGCCGCCCCCAGCTATTACCACTAAGTAATGGCTCTTTGCCAGTGTACCATCGGGATTATATAGCGATAGATGACGATGGTATGTTATCTAAGACAACGACATATATGTGATTTGGATGGATGTGGTGGAGCTAAAAGGATTCCTTCGATTCCAGTTCTACTAGGAGATTTGTTATATTCTAGTTACACGTACAAATATAAATTTTCTGTATTTATTACTATTAAATTTGACCTAAACGTGGTCGCAATTTGAAAAGCGTTTTTTTGCTTTTTTTAAAAATATTTTTTAGCATCACAATCCCAACCTGTACACGTTTGTGTAGAAATAATTAGTCTTGTTACAGTATATCGTATTATTTTTTGAAGTCCTTGGTCAGATCTGCATATAACCACTCTTGTGGAATGAAGAATGTATTCCCGTTACATTTTTTCAAGATTAAATTTTTTTTACCAAATCAACATGTTTTAAAACGTTTCATTAAAGAATATCTTAAATTCAGTCTGATAGAAGACCGTCGCTAAAACTTGAAAGAAATCCCTAAAATATTAGAAAATAAGAATTTTTCCTAAATATATATATACGAGAAAAGATGTCTTTTAAAATAACAAGTCTAAATATCAATGATATATGTCTTCAAACAGTTTTTTTTAGCCATTGTCGATTAACGTTTATATTTAATTCTATACAATCTTCAAATTTTTCTTTCATGGTAGATAACATTAATTAATAAATAACATTAATATTATCTGGCATTTGCTTAAAAAAAAAACTGAATGTGAAAGACGCTTCTTGATTGTAAATTTTGAAAACTGTGAGATCATGAATTTTTTTTCGTGCTGCTCTTTTATTTCTTCAAATTCGAAATTCGTTCTGTCCCATACAAACGTTCCCATCTAAAATCATATTTTTTTAAATTGCATCTTAAGACATTTGTTTCTATGTAGCGATTTCCATACTATAGCTAACATTTGATATACTTCATGTCTTTTGCTAGATAGCATTTTTTGTTTCAAAACTTGTACAGTATTTATGGATTAGGGTGCAATGGAAATTTCTTAAAAAAAATTTGCTCAACCCTACAACATTGACCGTATCGAATGGTGCGATTCTACATAAAAATACACCAGAGTGTGATACCAATTCATGCAGGCCCGTACTTATACAAAGACTATTGCTTATCAATTATTCAACAGCCCAGCAGAATTGTTAAAACACCTCCAGTTTGTGTTTTTATTCTTGTATTTTTCGTCTGTTGCATGTCGATTAAGTACTGTGGTATAGGCTATTTTTTTTTAAGTGGCGGATCCGCCCTTTCTACTGCGCATTACAAATTAAGACTAGTTTATGCATAAGACCAATGATAACAAAAATAAATGAAAATATACTGGCCGCTTCAACACCCCGAAAACTTATGCTCGCGAAGAGATGCTCGCCACTGCATTTTTGTTATTTGAGGGTGTGGTCAAAATTACTGCAATGTTGTCATATCGACAGCCAACAAATGCAGAGCGTATTATATTAGCATAATTGATCAAAACAAATAATAAATAACTGGAATCTTTTTACTAAATAGTGGACTTTAACCGAAGCCGTATATATATTAAATATTCTTAATCTGAATTTTGCAGTTTAGAATTTGAGCACTTTGTACTGCAGTTTTTTATTTATATAAGGCAACAATGGTATTGGAAGCTCAACCCTTATGCGCAGTAGAGGACGAATTAGGTCCACCAAGATATAAAAAAAGTCTTATAGTACTGAGGGCATCATAAATATGTTAATACGGCACTGGATATCGTATTCGCGCTGAAATCTGAATTTGAAATATAGTGGTCATCGCACCCGCTCAATTCCATATAGGAAGCTTTTTGTCGATGCTTTGGTCAGCGTATTATATATTTTGTAGAAGTGTTAGAATCACTTTGCTAATTCACAGACATCTCAAATATAGACAGTGAAAAGCTAAATTTGTACATATTTGACCAGTAGATGGCCAATTTTCTGTAGAATTTGTAGAAGCTGTTAATTTGTCCACAATACTTAGTATAAATACATTATCGTCAACTTCGATATCGATTATGTTCATTATATATAATAAAAAAAAAGTTGAAATAAATTTGTGTACTCTTTGCATTGGGTATTTGTCAGGATTTTAACCAGAATGATGAGGACTCAAAACCAATACCATTTGTAGTAGCAATTGTAAATACAAATATGGCAACATACCGTTGTTTTTTTTAGACTGCAGGTATATTTTTGATGAATTGATGAGACACCGTGTATATACGCTTCACATTTTCACAGTCTCGTCCTGCGGTTTGATATAGAGCGAGAGGCGATTTCTGTGGGGGACAGAATAAAAATGTACCGGACACTATTAACCTACGAATATAAATCGTGCAATATTTTTCAGTATTCTGCACGGTTGACCGTTGGTTTTGTCTGTGGCGGTGGTGGCGATGGTTCTGTTTTTCCCACCCACCCTTTTTTTTTTTTGTAAAATATCCTCTCTCTTTATGTGACTGCTATAACGTAAGCTCACAGTAATTCACTCACCGCAATCTCTCCGACCCAATTGTGTATTGTTCTCTATTCATTTAGGCCCCTTTGCCGATTTTTTTAACATTATTTTTATTTCTGTGTATGAAATTTACGTACTTACGTTATATGTATAACCATTAACTATTTTTATTCCGCGGGCATGTACGGAGGCTATAAATTCGAACTCTGCTCCTCTTTTATGCAGGAAGAATTATATTGTATTTGCACATTTTAAAAGAGAAATTTTGTTGTAGATATACAGTTTTTTTTTTAAGTGGCGGACCAGTATCGTCCACTACTGCGCATAAGGGCTGCACTTATATACATCACTATATACTTATACGAGGTGTGTTTAAAAAGTAATGAGACTGTTTCAATAAAACTATTTATTTGTTTTATATTTACAATTCATCTTCAAAATAGTTCCCTTCTGTGGCCACACAGCGTCGGAGACGT
This sequence comes from Leptodirus hochenwartii, assembly GCA_947310635.1. NCBI lineage: Eukaryota > Metazoa > Arthropoda > Insecta > Coleoptera > Leiodidae > Leptodirus > Leptodirus hochenwartii. The sequence continues at coordinate 6,926,175 of OX371188.1, forward strand.
TGCACCCACTGCTCATAGCAGTGTTGGAAGTCGTTCGATGGGATCGAACGAAGTTGGTCCGTCACGGTTTTCTGAATGACGTTTATAGTGCCAAAATGATGTCCCTTGTGAGTTGAATTTTCAACTTGGGAAAAGGAAGAAGTCACCGGATGATAGATCAGGTGAGTAGGGGGGCTGAGGAGCCACTGAAATTCCTTTTTGTGTCAAAAATTGCCTAATACAGAGTGCTGTGTGACAAGGTGCGTTGTCAAGATGCAACATCCAACTTTCAGAAATGCTTGGTCTGACTCGAAGAACTCTTTTCCTTAGTCTCTCGAGAACTTCGCGGTAAAACTGCTGATTGACAGTTTGCCTCGGGGGCACAAACTCCTTATGAACAATCCCCTGACTGTCGAAGAAGCAAATGAGCATTGTTTTAATCTTGGATTTGCTCATCCGTGCTTTCTTCGGACGTGGTGAGTCGAACAGGGTGTGCCACTCCTGACTTTGGCGTTTCGTTTTAGGGTCGTATTCAAGTACCCAGGATTCGTCATCTGTGATCACGTTTTTTAGAAAATCTTCGTTAGTTTCAATGTTCTGCAGAAGATCTGAACACACAGCTCGCCGATGTTGTTTTTGCTCAGGTGTCAGGATTTTGGGAACCATCTTCGAACATACCTTTCGCACGCCCAAATCCTGGGATAACATGTCGTAGACAGTGACAATGTTCAAATTCAATTCACTGCTGATCATTCTTACACAAAAACTCGCACTTTTTCCAAATATTCGTCGGTTTTTGAACTGCGCGGTCGCGTCCTTTCCGATTTTCATCATTAACGTTTTCACGGCCCTCTAAAAAGGTCTTGTGCCACCTAAAAACTTGAGCTTTCGTTAAGACCTGCTCCCCATACGCTAGCGTCCATTTTTGAAAAGTTTTCGTTGCGGTTTCGGCAAGTTTGACACAACATTTTTATCGCATAACGTTGCTCCAATTTTGTTACGTCCATTTTCGTGACACAATTAAAAAACTAGCTTCACCAGAACACGTAGTAAAAAAAATGCAGTAGCAGTGGGTAGTTTAAACTTGTACTGGAGGTAAATGAAATGCTTATCTAAATGGTTAACTGTCGGGAAAGCTTGCAATGTTGCCAAATCACGCATTGTGCTTGCGTTCTCACTACTTTTTAAACATACCTTATATACACGAGGTACTCAGCCACACCTAGTTTTTCTATTGACAATACACAAGCGTACCCACAGCACTATTCAATGTGCCGTACGACTGACGCCATACTGTTTTGAATAGCACTGCTCTGTACTGTATTGGTCAAGCCATTATACAGGTCTTGATTTATGATGCGTGAACCTCTGTCAATTTCCTGCCACTTTCAATAAAACGGTGTACACAATCTGCTATGATTATCGCATAAACTGGTGTTGTTAATTTTTTTTGGAAAAATCCAAGTTGAAGATATCTTTAGATCATAGAAACGTAAATCAAAAAAATATATATTTGTTTAATAATTCACTTGATATGTTATGGAATGTTGGATAGATAAAAATCTACTAAAAAAATATTATTGGGGCATCAATAAAAGAAAAATGTTTGGTACCACCGATATATAGACACATGATGCCCAACAGCACCCAAAGGCGATTCAATGTGCCTGTTATTCACTCAATTCAATGCCAATATCAAACATAGACATAACATCTTCATTTGATCTACATTGTAGATGAATAGCATCTAACCACTGAAAGGTAATAATATCGGCGCAAAGAAGGGCGTAGGTACTACCAATATTAAATTACACTAGAATACAATATGGGCATTTGTATAATGTAAATATTGTTAAAAAAAACGTTTCGGCTTCTGCGGATAGGTTAAAAGTTAAAAAAATATTAAAAATAAAGTAAAAAACGATCGTCAACGATTTCACTTTGGTCTTTCAAATATGAAATTTACTTTTGAAGAAGAAGAGACTTTTGAAGAAGAGACATGGTGAAACTTAAGATTGTTATAATTTGATTTATCGCTTTCAAAATTATGTCAAAAAAACTACTTAATCGAAGTTCATTATTAATTTATAGTAAGTACAAACAACGCTAATAACATGCGCTTAAATATTAGATAAAAAATAAAAAAATTTAAATATAAGTACTATAGCTATAACTAACCATATTTGACTAAATATGTAATAAGATTCTGCGAATGATATAGTAGTAATATATAGGGTGATCAATTTACGGAGATATCTATAAAAGTACATTTTTTGAGAATTGCCTTCGCTAAAAGTAATAAATAAAAGCAATTTATAGCAGACCTATAAAATCGATAATTCTAACATTTTCTTTGTTTTTTAAAACTACGCTTCGTTTTTAAATAAATAATTAATTTCTATAAAAGCATTAACTGAAATTAAGACTACGTGCATCGATGTAAAACTACTTTTTGTGTAATATAAATTAGAAAAATATATCCAATTAAAACGTTGATTTTTTTTCATTGCGAAAATGTAACACTTTACATTGTGAAAAAATATATTTAGCGTGTAGAGATCAAATCGTTACTTAAGAACTCAAATTTGGTTAATTAGAAGGTACTAGAAACAAAAATATTTCGCCCCGTTGCTTTAAAATGATATCAAATGGACGAAGACAATAATTAATTTAGAATACGTACATTTTTTATTTGCACTATTTTGCGTAAAATTAAATATTGAACAAAAACTCGGGACTTTCGCAAGTATTTGACAAAAAAGATTATAATATATTGCAAGAGATATACTGATAATATATAGGGTGTTTCATTTAAAATTACTGAAATAACTATACAAGCACATTTTTTTGATATATAAAATATAAGCTTATATAAAATTAATAAAACGATCTATAAAAGTTATCATTCTAATATTTAATTTTGTAGTTATAAGCCTTTTTATGAAAACTTGCATATGTCCCTTGTATGGAAAATAATTAATTTAGTAGTTTAGTAATTTTCAAGTCTAAATTTGAAAATTATATTGTAGTAAATCAAAATGTTAATTACGAAAATATATCATTCAGTATAGTAGTGAAAAGAATATTTTTGGAATATAGTACATATAAGCTTCGTTATTGATCTAAAAATGGTAGATTTGTATCATTATTAGTTTACACGGGCACTTCCGGTTTGTCACTGACGACACACCCTGTATAGTGGACGCAAAGTCACAATATACCCTGGATCGCATTGTTGTCGCCGTCGTCACGAACAAAGCCCCGATAGTCCATTGTAACTCCGGCAAACTTTAAATTAATTCACTGACACATGAATATACATCGCATTATTGCCATTCCGATCCTATTGCGATACTCCTATGCCATGCCACTGAGCACCCATATACATGTCACATCCTTCTCTAACTCAAACACAATAAGGACTCCGCCTCAAGGAGCGGAGCGATCATCGTGCACATTCGAACTGTGCATGTTCATCAGAGTTGTCCCCACAATGTTTGCTTTCTTTCGCGTCTTGCAAATATACAATTTGTGAGCGAGCGCGCCCATTAAATGTTAAATTTAGCAATGATGCTTGACCATTTTACTCGTATAAATTCACGGTATCGCATTACTGCATTTTGATATGCGATTAATGAAACTATTGGCCTGGCTCCTGATTTTGATCCTATCCATTTATTTTATGAAATCTTTTATAATTGAAAAGTACCTAATTTTTAAAAGTGAATTGAAAATGAGGTACTATTTAAAGAATACTATCTTCAAATAAATAAGTTTGCACATCTCTGTAATTTTGTTTCTAACTAACAAACTATTTAACTAACTAAAAAAGTCAGTTTTTACAGAATATTTTTACAGATTTCATTATTTTTCAAATATTCATAGATCGTTAAGATCACGTAAAATTACAAAATGGTGCAATATTTTGATACGTTTATCTTTGATCTGGGCAATAACGAGCACTCCTTTGGACACGCTCTTTCGTATCCTGTACGCTCAATGATCGCGCCACAATGTTACTCGTAGCAGAATCATCTTCGTCTCTTTAGCACAGGCGAGTAGACGCAGAAATTTAATTTGAGGATTAGTAGCACATAGAAATGCGCAGACAATACAATGTGTATAAATTGTATTATACAATATTGCAAGGATAAAAGGATATTGAAATTATATTATTGTCACCCCCTAGGTGACTCTGCCTAATAGAGAATTTTAATGCCACTGATTCAGGCGTGCCGTCTACACGTGAAGAAACAACACGCGGTGTGAGAGATCAACGAAATGAATCTGATACAGCTGAGCGAGCCATCGACAAATAGAAATACACCCACTAGTGCATCATACACAAAATTTACATTCTTTCAACTTGCTCATCGCCAATTTGATAAACAATTTTTCAATAATCCGCTAGGTACAGTGTGTTCTATATGTGATCGAATATGGTTTAAGAACGATGTGAAACCTGTTGATCCTAAGCGCGAGCAACTTTTACATACTGCGTTTACAGCCATTATCGTTGAAGATGTGATAGCGTGCAATTCATGCCGAAATGCTCTCACTCGGAATACCATTTCAATGCTATCGAAGTCAAATGGTTTTCGTTATCAAATCGACAAATAGAAATGCACCCACTAGTGCATCATACACAAAATTTATATTCTTTCAACCTGCTCATCGCCAATTTGATAAACAATTTTTCAATAATCCGCTAGGTACAGTGTGTTCCATATGTGATCGAATATGGTTTAAGAACAATGTGAAACCTGTTGATCCTAAGCGCGAGCAACTTTTACATATTGCGTTTCCAGCCATTATCATTGAAGATGTGATAGCGTGCAATTCATGCCGAAATGCTCTCACTCGGAATACCATTTCAATGCTATCGAAGTCAAATGGTTTTCGTTATCAAATCGACAAATAGAAATGCACCCACTAGTGCATCATACACAAAATTTATATTCTTTCAACCTGCTCATCGCCAATTTGATAAACAATTTTTCAATAATCCGCTAGGTACAGTGTGTTCCATATGTGATCGAATATGGTTTAAGAACAATGTGAAACCTGTTGATCCTAAGCGCGAGCAACTTTTACATATTGCGTTTCCAGCCATTATCATTGAAGATGTGATAGCGTGCAATTCATGCCGAAATGCTCTCACTCGGAATACCATTCCAATGCTATCGAAGTCAAATGGTTTTCGTTATCAAATCGACAAATAGAAATGCACCCACTAATGCATCATACACAAAATTTACATTCTTTCAACCTGCTCATCGCGAATTTGATAAACAATTTTTCAATAATCCGCTAGGTACAGTGTGTTCTATATGTGATCGAATATGGTTTAAGAACGATGTGAAACCTGTTGATCCTAAGCGCGAGCAACTTTTACATACTGCGTTTACAGCCATTATCGTTGAAGATGTGATAGCGTGCAATTCATGCCGAAATGCTCTCACTCGGAATACCATTTCAATGCTATCGAAGTCAAATGGTTTTCGTTATCAAATCGACAAATAGAAATGCACCCACTAGTGCATCATACACAAAATTTATATTCTTTCAACCTGCTCATCGCCAATTTGATAAACAATTTTTCAATAATCCGCTAGGTACAGTGTGTTCCATATGTGATCGAATATGGTTTAAGAACAATGTGAAACCTGTTGATCCTAAGCGCGAGCAACTTTTACATATTGCGTTTCCAGCCATTATCATTGAAGATGTGATAGCGTGCAATTCATGCCGAAATGCTCTCACTCGGAATACCATTTCAATGCTATCGAAGTCAAATGGTTTTCGTTATCAAATCGACAAATAGAAATGCACCCACTAGTGCATCATACACAAAATTTATATTCTTTCAACCTGCTCATCGCCAATTTGATAAACAATTTTTCAATAATCCGCTAGGTACAGTGTGTTCCATATGTGATCGAATATGGTTTAAGAACAATGTGAAACCTGTTGATCCTAAGCGCGAGCAACTTTTACATATTGCGTTTCCAGCCATTATCATTGAAGATGTGATAGCGTGCAATTCATGCCGAAATGCTCTCACTCGGAATACCATTCCAATGCTATCGAAGTCAAATGGTTTTCGTTATCAAATCGACAAATAGAAATGCACCCACTAATGCATCATACACAAAATTTACATTCTTTCAACCTGCTCATCGCGAATTTGATAAACAATTTTTCAATAATCCGCTAGGTACAGGGTGTTCCATATGTGATCGAATATGGTTTAAGAACGATGTGAAACCTGTTGATCCTAAGCGCGAGCAACTTTTACATACTGCGTTTCCAGCCATTATCATTGAAGATGTGATAGCGTGCAATTCATGCCGAAATGCTCACACTCGGAATACCATTCCAATGCTATCGAAGTCAAATGGTTTTCGTTATCAAATCGACAAATAGAAATGCACCCACTAGTGCATCATACACAAAATTTAATCCAAACTCCTCTTTATAGACTATACGACATTACAGTTAATAATGCTTTCTTTAATGATCAGAGTGTCAATCAAAATCAATCAAAATCAAATCGTTAACAAATGGAAAAAAATACAATGCATAGAATCAACTTTTCCTAAGGAGCTAACAAGTTTCAGTTCTACCGCGCGAGAGTCTCACGCAATTTTTTTTTAAGTTGCACAGGTTTATTGCATATATATATTTATAATATCCAGGAACGAAAACCCGATCGTAAAATGTAAAGTGTTAATCACTTTACGTGATTTACGTGGCTTAATTTTTTATTCGACGTATCGGTAAAATCGATTCTTCTACATAAGGTCGTGTTACCTTGTGTCTTTCGATTTTGTTTGCCCTCCTATCAAACGATTATATACAATTCTGCCCTGTTCTGTTCGGCATGTATGAGAAAATTAGATATTTCACGAAAATCAACTCGAAAAAGCAACACACTGAACATGCCCACAGCCAATTTCGAGTTCGGACTTTATTGTTGATATACAATCGCGATCATTTATGTGAATAGATATGGATCACGATATCCCTAAAGAAAACACAACTATTTACCTTTTCTGTATATAAAAACCACAATTGGGCGAACGATTAGAATCAGGGATTCTACAAGTGTTTATGCACAGTGTGTGTCAAGTACATTTCCACTAGCAACATTGAATAATCGAATAGGAATAGATTGAGCATTTATTGAAATTTCGTTATTGTAATAATTAATTTCTATAAAAGCGTTCGCTGGAATTAAGGCGATTTAAAACTGCGTTTGCGTAAGAAAAATATGTCCAATTAAAACGTTGATTTTTTTACTGCGAAAATGTATTTAGTGAAAAATATTTTTTACATGAGATTGAAAATATTTCTTTTTGTTGAGAACTGAAATTTGTTTAATTAGAAGGAGAAACTAGATACTAGAAACTAAAACATTTCGCCCGATTACTTTAAAAATGCTATCAAATGTTCAAAAAAATGTTCAGTTGTAAGTTTGCAGACTTCAATTATATTTTACTGAAGATTTGATAAAAATTCAAAACACAAAAAACCCACGTTTCTTCAAAAATCTTATCGAACAAACTGTATGATAAAATATCAAATTAATTTTTGCCATGAACAAGGAATATATTTTTTGATACCACATTCATCATCAGATTAGTATCTTTTTTTAAGGAGTTTCTAAGGAAAATTCTTCACGCCAGTAACCCAATAATTGAGCAATCACTATTTGTTAAAAATATGTATAAACGGTTGAGAGAAATATTTTTATATTTGAATATCACATATTTTATAATTATTTTGAAGTGTTCTTGAAATGAAAGCGAAAAATCAATTAAAATGCGGATGTAAAATTTCTATTATCAACATTTAAAATTATTAATAAACAACTAGGCGTATGCAAATCACAAAATAAACGTGTGCTTTTTTTACGGTTCATTTTCTGTGTAGAAACTATCATTATATTATAAATGTTTGTACGAATTCTTAGAAAATCGTCGACTTTTGTCTAGTCATAATTTTTTTTTCAAAAAAATCATTCTATAATTAATTATTCCACCAAAACGAAGTGAAACAACACGCTACAAAATAGCTTCATTCAATTCACCAATGTTACCTTAAACTTTAATGTTTTAGTAATTAAAAAAAAAAATTATTCACGTGTAATTTCTGTACTATTATTTAACACCGTAGTGATAATTTTTAAAATCTTATAGATATTTAATTCAATTTCGAATGCGTTTTATAATTTTGCGTTATAAACAAAAATAAATTTTTGATCTACCTGGAACTCGAGCTCCTTCTCGAACGAAATGTCAAATCATGGATTTAAATCTGCAAAAATAAAAAAGAATTGCATAAGCAAAAAAAAAAAATACAATAGACGTGGCCACATTTCATTTAACATATAGTAAAACATCTTTCTTTAACGAGAGTTCGAAAAAAACACATACAAGGAATTATGTTGTTTCTATACCTGGCGTTTTTTTTTTGTTCTTTTGTTTGCATCAATTGAAAAGTTGATGCATACACAAGAGTAAGGGTTACTTAAGATATCCTTATATAACCTCCCCCACTTCATGTAAATTCATACCTTAAGGTACAAGTTTTAAGGATGTATTTTGTCCATCAAGTTCAAGAGTGTATTTCGTTTTTTTCTTGTTTCCACACAAGATTGTATATATGTATGTCTCCGTCAGAGAAAGTTGGCCAATAATTTTATAACATATTATATCGTTAATAGACAATAATATAAAATAAAATTTATAACGTCAAATATGTTATTATAAAAAAAAATGTGTATCAAAGATTTGAACGCCTGTAGGGTTATTCTTATTCTCCCGTTGGCCTATTTTTACTAAACGAAGGATATATTTTTACATATTGCGAAAGATTTCTAAAGATTGAATGTCTGATTGTGTTGCTTGTGCAGTTTATGTAGTTCCTTTGAGAATACACATGCTCTCAATATACTAGAATCAATTTCATCAATTACAATTGCTTGTTTCGAACTTCTTAAGACAGTGCGAAGTTTGAACAAGAACATATTTCAGTATATAATATAATAAACCCAAAAGTTTTTTTAGGTATTGACAGGAAATGGGCGATTTAACTTTTTATATTAACAGTTTATCTACAAACGAACTAAGCACTGTTATTGTTTTCATCAACTTCATAAGAAAATAAACAGAAAAATTTCTCTACTACAGTTCGTTTATTGTTTTACTAAGGTAAAACATTTAAGGATGCATTTAAGAATGTAAAAACTTTCTAAAATCTTCCCGTCATCAATTTATCCAGCAATTATGAAAATAGCGAACGAACTTAAATAGAATTAATTGTCAATTACAATCCAGGTCATTATATATTAATTTAAAAGGATGAAATATATTCTACTTTTTACTTGAAAAAATCAGTTTAATAAATTTTCTCGTTAACTAGAACATTGAATAATCATTGTGCAAAATTTTAGCTTTATCTGAAATGGCCAAGTTAAAAAATCTGTTCGTATTTACATAGACCGTATTTAAAAAATCTTAATTTTATTAAATCTATCGAGTGGTACGTTAAATATTTGTTCGAAAACTCTTATCGACTTCAAAATTACATCATTTACGAGTACTATTAAAAAAAATTGTGATAAAATGTTTTGCACGATGCAAATTTCTGCAAGGATTGTAAAATCGTTTTTATGAATTATATATTTTCAAGTTAAAAATAAATCTCGGGGAGTCCATAAAGGATCCTTGTACGTATCGAATACCTATAATACACACCGAAATACAAAGAGAAAAAATTTAATCATAATTTTCAAGTTACTATACGTGCGTATAAATTAATTATATGTTAAATTATGGAAAACGACAAATGTTTTTCGATCTCGCACATAAAAGTTGCGACCTCGCTTATATGGGCTAAAAAGGAATGGTATCCCCTTAAGGAACCATCCGCAATTCACAATTGGCGCCGTAACAAAGTGCTAATCTTAATCGACACGTTAGAATGAACTTCGCAAGCGACCAGCGGATCTTAATCGTAGCGTAAACGGCTTTTTGATCAGCACTGCGTTTTCGGAGGATAATGCGAAAGGACTGTTCCTTTCTTCCATTGTGCGTCCTTATTTCATTTTAATTGCAGTAGGTAAGACACAGACACTCACAGGACTCGGCACATTCAGGATGCAAATGTACAGATATAAACGAAGTTTCGTATAACGGAAAGAGGTTCATTATCTTACTTCCTGCGAAGATCTGCAGAACTCCTGCGGGTGTTCGTTGTATTGCCCCCACTTTCTTGATAGAGGATACATTCGAAATTATATTCAGAATAAACTAATTGTTTGTTAGCTGGCGTTAGTCGTTCCTATCAATTTATTGTAAATTATAGAAAAAGTCGCTACATATTTTTCATTGGTAGTTCTAAAATTTTTGCAAAAAGGAATGCTTCAATTATTAACAGAAATATTTATATTATATAATTGAAGCATGGATACTTTTTTGTCTATTTAATTTTTTGGTGATTATTTATGCAAATACATTGTAAATATGTTAATATTAACTTTTTAGGAAAATCTTCTAAAATTTAATATATTAAATTTGAAAATCTTTATATAAATTAAATTCATTCTTGTTAGATCTTAATTATGATCTTAAAAAAAACATTGGTTTGTTTTATACCATTTAAAGACACGTAAAACTTTTTTTTACCTTTAAAATTAGCTTTTACTCAACTTTATTGGTTTATTAAGAAGAGGCATTTTTTAAAATAATTGTTAATAATTAATACGAATCAATATGGTCTAAACGAAATAAAAACCCAATTTAAAATAATGCTAATATGGTAACTTCACAAAATATGTAAATGAAATATTTTTTCTAATAATATCGTTCCTCAATTTACTTTTATTTCGAATGGTAATTGTAAATACCTTTTTGCCGTAAAGTTTAAGAATTTTTTTTAATAAGACAAGGGCTATTAAACTGACCCAGCTATCTTCCTTAATTTACTCCTTTACTATCCTATCCTCCTTCCATCTTATTAAAGATCTTTCAATAAAAATAAGAATGTGATGGGAGTTTTGCCTCGTTAATTTTTATGTCGTAGTTGTTTTTTTTTTTTTATTTACTGTGCTTTAGGGCAAGAATATTGTAATGTTATTATTAAATGACTCAGTTTATTGCAGAATATTTAAAAGGAGTAATAAATATTTCGTAATAGAATTATTTAAGAAATATTGGCTATTGAGACATTTAAGAATTGATCTGACAAAAATTATTATTTTATAATAAAATTATTTATCTGTATGGGAATACATGTACACGATTATGCTTCATCTTTAACATCTTTAATTTTTTGATAATTTAGCTTTTTTTGTGATTTTCTGAATTTTCTTTTTCATAAATTTCATGTTAATAATGTTTTGGAATAGTTAGTTTCCCAAATTATTATTCACTTCTCTTGTACGTTATGGACAGATTTATATTGTATATTTATTATTTTTATCTATATATAATTACGTTAAAATTCCATAGTTATTCCAAACAAATTCTTCAGCGGAAAAACGATTTAAAGATTAAAACAACTGAAACATCACTATCTAGCAAAATACAATCACAATCACATTAAAACAATTTTATTTTATTATTTCATTTTATAAGAAAGGAAAATCATTATGGAAATTAAAAAATATTTTTAGTACAACTAACAATTTCCATATAGATTTCCAATCGTTGTATCACGTGTTTTATTAATTGAAAATTATCTCTTCCAAAAATAAAAAGTTTATAAAATTACATTGTATTGGACGAAATCGTTAATAAAATTTAAATGACACTGAGATTTTGCAATTATTTCCCCAATAAAGAGTATAGCTAACATATTGAGACTTTTTAAATATACGAGGTGTGTTTAAAAAGTAATGAGACTGTTTCAATAAAACTCTTCATTTATTTTATATTTACAATTCAACCTTATCACCTTCAAAATAGTTCCCTTCTGAGGCCACACAGCGTCGGAGACGTTGCACCCACTGCTCATAGCAGTGTTGGAAGTCGTGCAGTGGGATCGAACGAAGTTGGTCCGTCACGGTTTTCTGAATGACGTTTGTAGTGCCAAAATGATGTCCCTTGTGAGTTGAATTTTCAACTTGGGAAAAAGGAAGAAGTCACAGGGTGATAGATCAGGTGAGTAGGGGGGCTGAGGAACCACTGAAATTCCTTTTTGTGTCAAAAATGGCCTAATACAGGATGCTGTGTGACAAGGTGCGTTGTCAAGATGCAACATCCAACTTTCAGAAATGCTTGGTCTGACTCGAAGAACTCTTTTCCTTAGTCTCTCGAGAACTTCGCGGTAAAACTGCTGATTGACAGTTTGCCTCGGGGGCACAAACTCCTTATGAACAATCCCCTGACTGAGAAGCAAATGAGCATTGTTTTAATCTTGGATTTGCTCATCCGTGCTTTCTTCGGACGTGGTGAGTCGAACAGGGTGTGCCACTCCTGACTTTGGCGTTTCGTTTCAGGGTCGTATCCGAGTACTCAGGATTCATCATCTGTGATCACGTTTTTTTAGAAAATCTTCGTTAGTTTCAATGTTCTGCAGAAGATCTGAACACACAGCTCGCCGATGTTGTTTTTACTCAGGTGTCAGGATTTTGGGAACCATCTTCGAACACACCTTTCGCATGCCCAAACCCTGGGTAGACAGTGGCAATGTTCAAATACAATTCACTGCTGATCATTCTGACAATCATTCGTCGATCAGACATCACAAAAACTCGCACTTTTTCCAAATGTTCGTCGGTTTTTGAACTGCGCGGTCGCGTCCTTTCCGATTTTCATCATTAACGTTTTCACGTCCCTCTAAAAAGGTCTTGTGCCACCTAAAAACTTGAGCTTTCGATAAGACCTGCTCCCCATACGCTAGCGTCAATTTTTGAAAAGTTTCCGTTGCAGTTTCGGCAAGTTTGACACAAAACTTTATCGCATAACGTTGCTCCAATTTTGTTACGTCCATTTTCGTGACATACTTAAAAAACTAGCTTCACCAGAACACGTAGTAAAAAAAATGCAGTAGCAGTGGGTAGTTGAGACTTGTACTGGAGGTAGATGAAATGTTTATCTAAATGGTTAACTGGCGGGAAAACTTGCAATGTTGCCAAATCACGCATTGTGCTTGCGTTCTCACTACTTTTTAAACATACCTTTGTATACACGAGGTACTCAGCCACACCTAGTTTTTCTATTGACAATACACAAGCGTACCCACAGCACTATTCAATGTGCCGTACGACTGGCGCCATACTGTTTTGAATAGCACTGCTCTGTACTGTATTGGTCAAGCCATTATACAGGTCTTGATTTATGATGCGTGAACCTCTGTCACTTTCCTGCCACTTTCAATAAAACGGTGTTTACAATCTGCTATGATTATCGCATAAACTGGTGTTGTTAATTTTTTTTGGAAAAATCCAAGTTGAAGATATCTTTAGATCATAGAAACGTAAATCAAAAAATATATATATTTGTTTAATAATTCACTTGATATGTTATGGAATGTTGGATAGATAAAAATCTACTAAAAAATTATTATTGGGGCATCAACAAAAGAAAAATGTTTGGTACCCCCGATATATAGACATATGTACCTCGTATTTTTATTTAATTTGTGTTTAGATAATTTACAATTATTTAAAAAATATCATTTTTTTTTCTAAAAATAATTTCTAAAGCTATCGCAGCATATATTCGACAAAAAATTAATTTACGCATCACCTATGAATTTTTAACCTATTTTAACTTCTTCAAGTCCTAAAATTCAAATTCTTTCGTGCATTGGTAACTCCTTGCCCATTTTTTATAGTAACTTTAAAATTTTTATTTTTAGACCCTTCAGCTCATTTACAATTTCTTTAAATTAAACAACACATTTTATCATATCAAATCTTGTACTATTATCTAAATCGTGAAAACCCACACCACAAAAAAAACATGGCTCATTATATATTTTCAATTTTAGAATTTTAGTCTCTTCAAATTACAAAAAATTGTCACGCAACAAACAATGCATTATGATACATGTCGCCGTGAAAAATAGAAAATGCAAACTTGTTATAATATTCAATGGGGTCTTGAAGAAGGTAGTCCTCCATAATCTTCATTACGAGTATTGTATCTACATATATCAGATTTTGGCTATATATAAATTACCGGGTACGCTGTCGGTAATAAATACGTATGTATTATATAACTATTATTAAATAGCTCCATACAAAATTTCTTGTTCCGAATGAACGAACGATCCAGCAGCCATCGTCCTGATAGATGAAAGAGCGTTCGGTAAACGCCAAACATCTCATCACAACTACATTAGAGGCGATGATAGACAGCATTAAAAAGCTCAGAGGGCAACCCAATAATACAAGAAGCATTGTAACGGCGAAGGGTCATCCCCGAAACTCCATCCACTATACTATAGTTTGGAGTATGTCACAATAGCAGAGGGGTAGCAATGCGACAAACACAAGCGGAAAGGATCCAAAGTAAAACACTTATATGTGTATAGTATATATGTAAGGTAGGTGGACGATTTAAGGGTAGGTCTGGTATATAATAGGAGTATAATGTTTGTGCTGTACCAACTCAAGATATTCACATTTCACATAGTACGTAAGTTATATATTAAAGACGAGAACTTGGGCGGATTTTAATGATCAATATAATTTTCACGAATTAGAATAAATTGGGCAAATGGTTATCTTTTTTATTATGCACAAAATCAACAGGAACACAGGCCATATTATACATTGAATTTTTTTTTTATAATCAAATTATTTAAGACAACATTAAAAAACAACATTTTTTTTCTTGTAATGTTCATTTGTGAAAAACATGGCTGGAAATTAATCAACTGGCTTCTTATATTAGTTCAAAATATTTAAAGGACGAGCTTTTTCCTTGTATAAATATGAATGCTTACATTAGAGCTACATTGAGAGGAAGAACAACTTCGTCTAATCAATCAACTTATTATTCTAATAAATAAAAAAGTGTAAAATCAGTTTTTTAGAACATTTGTAAAAAAAAAAACATGTAAATTTATATATTGTCTATAACGTCATCATTATACTTCCTGCCAGGGCATTAGAAAATTTAAAAAAATACCTTTTGTTTTAACCCACACGATACAAGATTTGCCAAGTGTGAAAAAAAAGTCTTAAATTATTACCTTCTCGACCACCATAAATGCAATATTCTGTTTAATCATTTTTATGATTTTTAGCAAGTTTTTGCACAATGCACATTAAAATTCAACAATTCAATTATTATAGTTTTTAAATTATTGCATCAGTTGTGAAGAAATCCTTTCATCACAAATTTTTTAATGCATATGTGTGGAGTGTACGGGTGTGAGGCGTGGGACCATAGGAAAGAAAGAGATATAACGTAGAATATAAACAATCGAAATGTGGTGCTGCAGGAGGATGATAAAGATTGAGTGGGCAGTTGGAATTAGTGGGGAAGAAGAGAAGTATTACACAGTAGGAGAGATAGACTAATAGGTTATATGCTTAGACATGGGGGTATAATGCAATTAGTTATATAAGATAGAGTAGAGGGAAAGGAAGGAGTTGGTAGGCCTAGATTGGAGCAGATAATGGAAGACGCGTGGGATGAGTAGCTATATAGAGATGAAGGAGTTAGCTCAGGATCGATCGACAGATGGCGTGCTGTTTCCTTACGATTGAGGACTATTCAACAAACTAACTAACACAAAATGTTTATAGTATTGGACAATTATCCTAAATTTGCAGAACCACCATAATAACTTGTCCATCGATATCGTATCGACCATCCCTTTCAAAAATTTCATCACCCCCAGGGGGATCTATGGCAACCGTATTGGAAATCCCCGATCTTGAATTATCCCGAGATATTAAAAAAATCACACATTTCATGTAATTTATTATACGTGCATAAAAATAAGGAAAAGATTTTCGATGCCAAGTTCGCTGTCTCGAAGCGTTCATAGACATCCCATACTCAGCCAGTACCACCGGCATCGCAATTACCAAACACTAAATTCGGCATCGTCGAATTGGCGCCCCACAACAGGCCTTGTGCAGTGAGACCACCACATCACTATCCCGCTGTAACATCCTGCCGCTCTCACTGATTCAGCTTAGCCCTGGGGCGTTTTGCCACATAAGCACCATCAACAATGGGGCAACGTTTCAACATGAATGCGAAACGCGTGTACCAGAGGCGGAGCGAAGTCTTCGGATTGGCCATAGAGCGAGAGAGTTACGGTATCTGCTCCTGCTTGCCCATACGTACCGCCGTAATGTGAGCACCTCGATCTCGAACGGCGGCAGCAGGGATAACGAATCTTTGCTACTGTCAGTTTGACAGTAGCATATACTGTGGAAAAGCACAGAATCCGCAGCGACGCCGTCGCGCATCACCAGCGTCCTGTGGGTGCCACGCTACAACGTGCCTCGCTTGTTCTATGTACAGCCACTGTGGCTGATCCTGATCCTGGCCACCTACGATACGCGCACAGTTCCCGGATTCAATTGCAACGTGACTCGCGGTTAACTAGTATCGAATAGCGCCAGCCACCCCTAACACATCAGTCCATTATAACGCGAGTTTTGCACATCTCAATTTAAAATATGAAGCGAGTAATCTGATAAATTCCAATACCTCAAAGGATTCAACGCTAAATTAGTCGAAGGTGTTGAAACTTGTGCTCGATTTAGTCGAAAATATCGAAATGTTTTCATCCCGTTGTCGTGAATCATCTTCATAAATGTTCTAAAATTAATGTATAGACCCATCATTAATTCGCATCATAGACATCATCAAATTAAATACGATCGAGTGCATCAAAAATTGATGAAGTAGTTTGGTGCGGTTAATTACGAAACGATATCCTAAGCTTTAAAGCTGGCTACGTGGTTCGACGTGCAGAATATATCTGCTCAAGAGACGATGAACATGCCTGGTGGTGGCGGTAGTGTGGACATGAGTGCCCTGATGTCGCAACACCCGGTCCTGGGCGCCATACCGCCCGCGTTCTTCTTGCGCGCTTCGGAACGGTACCAAAGGACACCCAAGTGTGCCCGGTGTAGAAACCACGGTGTGGTCAGTGCCCTCAAAGGTCACAAGCGGTACTGCAGGTGGCGGGATTGTGCTTGTGCCAAATGTACGCTCATAGCGGAACGGCAACGGGTTATGGCGGCTCAGGTGAGTGTGGAAATTGGCATTTGTTTTCATTGAAGTGTGATAAAAATGCATCTTGTTGTAAACAACAACAATTAAAATAGCCCCTTAAAATGCTTCAACATGAAACGTTGAACTAAATATTTTGCAGTCGATATAAAATGTCTCTGATATAAAATTTCTGCAGTATAATAATCACGAATAGTGACAGGCAGGTATTTTATTTGGTTTCTATCTTGTGTTGCTGAAGATATGGATTTTCGCTTTATATGATGTTAGGAAGACATCACACCGCACGTAGAACTTCAGAAAACTTCATATAGCAGATCATTTTGGTAATGAAGTTCATAATAGTTGTACCAAGACTCTTACACTTTTCACTTTTGCTGTGGCGATTTTCGCCACTCTTCAATAAGAACGATTCGGTTATCTTCCAACTTGCGCGTTTAACTTCAATCTTTCTGTTTTGGATCTGCAGTTTTATTATAAAAATATCATTTGCATTGGTTGTCACGTTAACGTCCACAATTTTTACGACTTTTCAAGCAACAATTTTAAGCAAAAGATTTTGTTTAAAACTTGCGCAGTTTGTTGTAGGTTCTGTGCTTAGAACAATTGACCAAATAAAATGCTACTAATCCACAAACTAATTGATTTAATTGCATCAAAAAACTTTACCGTCGGTAATCTTAATCTGCCATGATAATGATTTCCAAAGAGATTCCGAAAGGGGGTACATTTTTAGCTGGATTAGGCGCTTTCAAATGAATTATGTGTTACAAATGAGGAAAAGTTTACTCCGTAGCGTGATCATCTATTTTGTAAATATTTCGCCAATAATTCCGATATTTCCTTGTACTCAATCATATTTTCCATCTTTCCTTATATTTACAGCATTTTCTTGTATTCACTGATATTTACCCGTATTTACCACTAGATTTACTGAGATTTCCATGATTTTTTCAGTAATAATATATATTTAGTGATATATCCTTCATTTAGTTATATCGTATTTCCAAATATGTCTTGTATTTACGCATATTTCCTAAAAATACTGTTATTTCTCCGTATTTAGACCCATCAAATTTCTTAGTTGTCCAACCCATCGATTTAATCAAAAACTAAGAATCGTACGGGTATAAAAAATTGAAAACATCCAACAGTTATCAGTTGTCAATAGTGTGTGTTGTGAGATCATTTTTATCATTTCTCTATTTAAAAAAAAAACAAAAAAACCCCCAACGATATTTGCGCAGCACGAAATATTCGGTAATCAAAATCTTATAAAATTGATTATTTTAGGTGGCACTAAGACGTCAGCAAGCGCAAGAAGAGAACGAAGCGCGGGAATTAGGTTTACTGTTTCCCACACCAATGCCAGGGGCAGATGGTGCCCCAATTCTGCGTCCTCTAGGCTCTGAACAGTCCTCTGTTGGTGTGGATGGTCAAAGAAGTCCCAGCACCCCGGGGGACATGCACAGGGGCTCTGCATTCACCAGCACTGTCCCCTGTATGGGTGATACAGAACTGAATGTGCGCAACACTAGTCCAAGTGAGTACCAATGTACAAATTTTTTATTTTTTTTGAGTAATATATAATATAATATCGTTAATAAATTTTTGTTAAATGTAACAATTTCAATGTGTATATAAGAAATAAAAGTTAACAGAAAAAATCATTGGTTCGAGCAGCAATTAATTAACATTCTGCATTCGAGAGTTAATGAATACTCGATTATAAATTCAAGAAAGGGCAGTTTAGAACGAGAATGTCTCCACATATATGATCGTTATTTTGAAGCACTTTGTCATATTATCATCGAATCGTTCACGTAGTATGTGGCACATAATTAGTTTCACTTCGGTGCTCTTGCACACGCACTTTTATCATCTGGTGGCTGCGGTTATGTGGCAAATGTTGTATCCCCTATCTATATCCTCCAAAAAAACAGTGCTCCTTAAACATATTGCACTTATATTTACTTTAGGAAATGTAGAATAGAAGCATTCGAAATGTGGTGCCGTAGTAGATGATTGGTTTGGAAAGATAAAGTAACAAATTAAAGTTAGTTGAGGAAAAAGTCTCGCGTTTTGCTCATTTTAGTATTATATTTCATGTAAAAGAGGGAAGTCTCTGAAGAGCGGTTGGGTAATGAAAAAAATTTGAATATGAAACAAAAATGGTTGGGGATCAACTGGTTGTTACGTTATCACTAAGGAGCTCTTTACAGTACGCTCCTCCACTAGGTGAAGTGCTCTGACGTGTGTTTATGTATCAATTTCAAGAGTCATTAGCGGAAGAAGTGCCCTATTAAACTTATTAGTCGCTGCAATCAGAACTCAAATCAACCCCAACGTTAGAATTAGAGGGAGATTGCGGGTGATTTAAATAAAGTGGAACGACGTCTTTTGTGAATTGATCTTTCTGCACAGAATTTCTTAAGTGTTGTCGATTTCCTTGCTACGAAAGTGGACTCATTAACATATAATATTATTGAAATTGCAAGGTAGGTAATTCGATAGTCCTCAATCCTACGGATTGGTTTCTATTTTCTATTCTACGTTTCTCTTCGTTTCCTATAGTCCACGCCTCACACCCGTACAATGCTACAGTCCACACATATGCCATCAGCCATCTTTTTCTAATACCCAAGTCAATACTTGATGTTAAAATCCGCTTGTTTATCCTTTTACACACTTAACCCGATTGAAAGGGATCAAATATTCCAATCGGTAGTTTTCTCTTCTAGAAGACTTCCGGAAGCAAGCTTTTAGTTAAAAACGTGTTTCTACAAAACACGGCCGGCATAGATCGTTGTTAAAAAAAAACACAAACACACAATTGTTATCGACAGGGACTTTTTCAACACGAAGTTCAATTATAAAAGACGCAAATTCAATGTATATAGGCAGCGTCTGCTGCATTCAGAAGATTGCCAGTCGCAATATGTACAGATATAATAATTACCCGAAAGCACACACGCTCTCTGTCTATTTCTCGTATTCAACTTGAGCACTTGAGCCATTGAACAACGTTCCTCATGCTCCACTGAATCCATCTACCAGCTATACTGTATGTAGAGAACAGAGACCGATGTTGAACTGACCAAACACTTCAGATGGATGAATTCATATTTGCTCTAGACATATTTCCACAAACAAATGAAAATTCAACCTGCACTAACAATGCCCCTCCTCCCTCTACGTGCTGTGTCCTTCTCGTTACATATAGTTAAATTGTACATATGTTTTGGTATCGCTCAAAACGAGGAGATAAAATGTGAGAGGTTGTTTTTAATATTTAAGCCCTGTATGTATAAAATGACAAATTAATTGCCAGCTGAAGAAGAATTTGGATATGTAGAAGTACTTGAAGATATTGTTAGCGCAATCAATATGACATGTCATTTAAGGCATTAGCTACGATGGTGGTGAATGCACATTTACAATTAAGAGTGTTAGTTTTGTCGAGGAAAATGGAAAGTTTGGACTTTATCAGGACTTTTACCTGAATGGTGAGGACTCAAACCAGTAGGTGAATTCTTAACCGCCGCACCTACACAGCTTGTGTAATATCTAATATATATATATAATATTAGAAATAGCCGAAGGAACCATTTGATAAATACTGCAAAGATAATGCAGGAAATGATGAATAAATATGGGGAATATTCATAAATGAGAAATACGAGAAATGTGAATAAATATCTGGAAATATATGAGAAATATTGGTAAATATCTGCAAATATTGCTAAATACAAGAAATATTGGTAAATATCAATAAACGGGTTATAGATTTTGCCGTTATGTTGTGATATATTCCATATTAGGGAAGAGAAATTAAAATACTATGTTTCAACCTTAATATAAAATATTATATTTTTATTTCTCTTCCCTAATATAATCAATAAACATTGCTACAATTTGAAAAATGAATAAATAATTTAAAATTTTAGTAAATATTGGAAACGTTTTGGTATTTACACAGGAAAAGATGAAATATCTATTAGTTAGTTAAACAGTCCGCAATCCTAAAGATTGGTTGGAAACAGCACGCCATGCCGATCTATCCTGAGCTAATCCCTTCATCTCTCTATAGTTATTCATCTCAACGTCTTCAGCTATCTGACTCACATACTCCAATCTAGGCCTACCTACCCCTCTCTTTCCCTCCACTCTACCTTCTATGATCAATTGCATAATCCCCCCATGCCTAAGAATATGCCCTACTAATCTGTCTCTCCTACGCTGTAACACTCTCCAGATACTTCTCTTCTCCCCTACTAACTCTAGTACAGCTTCATTTGTTACTTTATCTTCCCAACCAATCCTCATCATCCTCCTATAACACCACATTTCTAATGCTTGTAATCTACGCTTCTCTTCCTTTCCTATAGTCCACGCCTCACACCCGTACAGTGCTACACTCCAAACATATACCTTCAGTAATCTTTTTCTAATACCCAAGTCAATATTTGATCTTAAAATCTGTTCTTTTTCTACGAATGCCTTCCTACCCTGTGCTATCCTACACTTTATATCTACTTTGCTTCGATTATCTTTTGTGATTCTACTGCCTAAATAACAAAAATCTGACACTTCTTCGATTCTATTATCTCCTATTGAGATCTTCATTTTTCTACTGCATTCCTTTTTGTCACACCTCATCACTTTAGTTTTACCTATATTTATTTTCATGTTAAAATCCCTAGTCAATACTGCCTGCATACCATTCAATACCCTTTCTAAATTCTTTTCGCTTTCTTCTAATATAGCTATATCGTCGGCGAATCTCAACATATATATTTTCTCTCCCTGTACATTCACACCTACACTATACTCTTCTTTTACTTTGTTTATTGCATCTTCTATATATAGATTAAATAATAACGGTGAGAGTGTACATCCCTGCCGAACTCCCTTCCCTATTTTTGCTACCTCTTCTTCCCCCTCAATTCTAACTAAGGCAGTTTGGTGTTTATATAAATTAAAAATTATTCTCCTATCCTTATAATCTATACCCGTTTCTTTTAAAATTCTAAACATTATGTCCCAATCTACATTATCAAATGCCTTTTCTAAATCTACAAAAGCTATGCAAGTTACCTTTCCTACCCTATTTCTTTTTTCTACTACCGTTCTTAGTGCTAGAATCGCCTCTCTCGTCCCTCTGTTTTTCCTAAAACCAAACTGATCTTCTCCTAGCCTTTCCTCTACTTTATTTTCTAATCTCCTATAAATAATCTTTAACAATATCTTCGATGCATGTGATAGTAGGCTAATGGTCCTATAGTTCTCACACAATTTAGCTCCTATTTTCTTCGGCATTGTTACTATTCTACTACGCTGAAAATCCTGTGGTACTTCTCCCTTCTCATATATTTTACAAACTAACCTGTATAATCGCTCCTGCATTTTTTCCCCTGCGTGTTTTATTAATTCGGCTGGTATCATATCAATCCCCTCTGCTTTGTTATTCCGTAAATCATTTAATGCTCTATGAAACTCTGACCTAAGTATGCTAGGACCTAAGTCATCCTCATCTATCTGTTCCACATTTTCTAGCTCCTCCATGTCCTGCCTACCTTTATATAAATCTTCAAGATACTCCTTCCATCTTCTAGCTTTTTCCTTATTTTCTGTGAGTTCCTTACCCTGCTTATCACATATAATGTTACCCTTTGGTTTTACTTTAGAAAAATGTGACTTAATTTTCCTGTAGCCCAAATCTACTTTACCTCTTCTCATATCCTCCTCAATATCCTCACAGTTTCCTTTTATCCACTCTTCTTTCGCTAGCTTGCATTTCCTATTAATTAAGTTCCTTAGTTCCTTATATTTTTTCTGTCCTGCTTCTGTGTTTCCTATTTTAATTTTCCTTCTTGCTTCTATCATTTCAACTATTTCTTCCGTGATCCATTCCCTCCTACCTGCCCTTTTCTTTGTGCCTAATACTTCATTTGCTGCTGTAGTTAGCCCATTTCTGATTTCCCTCCATTCGCAATCTATGTCGTTCCTAGATGTTCCATTAGCCATGATTTCTACTTTCTGCTTGTACTTTTCACATACATCAGCTAATTTTAACCTATCGACATCTACTCTGACCTGTTTGGACTTCTGTAATTTCTTGAATTTGACCTCTGAGTCCAGGACTACTAAATTATGGTCACTATCAATATCTGCTCCAGGGTAACTCTTACAATTCTTAATCTGGTTCCTAAACCTCTCTTTAACCAGTATGTAATCTATCTGATACCTCCCTATATCTCCTGGCATTTTCCACGTATATATCCTGCGCTTGTGATTCTGAAAAAGCGTGTTTGCTACCACTAGCTTATTCCTAATACAAAACTCTACCAATCTATCCCCTCTATCATTACGTGTTCCTATTCCATATTCTCCTACTATTGGAACTTCCTTTCCCTTACCTACTACGGCATTCCAATCTCCGATTACAATTAGATTATCCTGTCCTTTAACGTTTGCTAACCTAGATTCAATCTCCTCATAAATGGATTCTACCTCCTCATCATCGTGACTTGAAGTTGGCATATATACTTGCACTATAACTGTGTCCGTTGGCTTCGTGTCTAATCTAATAGTTATAATTCTATCACTAACTTGGCAATAACTCTTTACTCTACATCCCAGCTTTCTATTCATTATAAAACCTACACCGGTATGCCCATTATCTGATGCTGTGGTTATTAATCTATATTCTCCTGACCACGTATCTACTTGATCTTTCCCCCTAACTTCACTAATCCCTACAATATCTAGTTTAATTCTCTCCATTTCTAATTTCAAGTTCTCTAACTTTCCTATCCTATTAAGACTGCGTACATTCCACGCTCCGACTCGTAGAATTTTCGACGAAGACGATTTCTTGCCCGCCCCAGAATCCGAGGGCTTGCCTGCTACCGAAGTAGCAGGATGAGATTCTGAGCCATTGGCTCTACTCATCTGGGGTAATATATTAAAGATAATCGACATTTCATGTTGTACGCTTGAGAAGGGTACAGTGCTGGTTTCTCCTTGCCTTGCACCGACCAATGAGTGCATATTTTAGCCGTCGCCCCACCGATTCAGCCTAATCCCCCTAATACCGTGGGTTAGCCTGAATCTTTCCTATAGACCGGGATCCCTGTATAGGGACCGCTCTATAGGCCAGAGCGTCGTTGCCCATGTCTTGCCCCTAGGAGGCATATGCAGTGCATTGGCACACTATTGACACAAATATCTATAAATGATAAATATAAAAAATGTGAATAAATATCTGGAAATATTGGTATATATGAGAAATATTGGTAAATATCTGCAAATATTGCTAAATACAAGAAATATTGGTAAATAGCAATAAACGGTTTATAGATTCTGCCGTTATGTTGTGATATTCCATATTAGGGAAGAGAAATTAAAATACAATGTTTTAACCGTGATATAAAATATTGTATTTTTTTTCTCTTCCGTAATATAATCAATAAACATTGCTACAATTTGAAAAATGATTTGAAATTTTAGTAAATATTGGAAATGTTTTGGTATTTACACAGGAAAAGATGAATAAATACGGGAAATATCCATAAATGATAAATACAAAAAATGTGAATAAATATCTGGAAATATTGGTATATATGAGAAATATTCGTAAATATCTGCCAATATTGCTAAATACAAGAAATATTGGTAAATAGCAATAAACGGGTTATAGATTTTGCCGTTATGTTGTGATACTCCATATTAGTGAAGAGAAATTAAAATACAATGTTTTAACCGTGATATAAAATGTTGTATTTTTATTTCTCTTTCCTAATATAATCAATAAACATTGCTACAAATTGAAAAATGAGTAAATAATTTGAAATTTTAGTAAATAACTAAATGTTGGAAACATTTTTGGATGTAATAATGATAAGTAAATACAAAAAATATGCTTAACTGTAATTGAGTGTTGCTAAACACGAGATATACGGGTGAAATAAGAAATACGAATAAATATCGCCAAAAAAAAATTAAATATGTAAATATTGGAAATACCATGAAATATTTCCAAAATGGAAACATGCTGTTCGATAGTTTACAGTTATACGCCCTTTGGTAAGACTATTGTTCTAAACAGCTGCTATCTATATATATGTTTGTTCCTTTTGAAGCACCCTGTATGTTGCGCGAAACAAAATATAGTAATGCTTTCAGATTATCCCCTTTTTAGTCTTAATCCGTAATGCTTTTGTATGCATTTCAGTATAGGCATAATCACCGTTCTTTATATTTTACAATTTTCCGCGAGTGAAGCCACTTTCCTCTAACTGAAACAAAGCGTAAACTGTTGTTAATGAGGCTGCAGGCCTTCTCGTATATTTATCGTATCGAAACGGTAATGCCAAGAAAATGCCTCTTCAGCCTCGATAAGTATAACGTATAAATTCAGGCGGTGCCAAATTGAATGCTAATTAATAATACAATTATGAATATTATATAATCGTAGTTAATCACGAATAATTAACATTATATGATTGAGAATTTTTTGTCAAAAAGTTTTAATTGACAATTTCATTCTATAAACCAGAGATGCTCTACAACTTAGAAATTATACGACGTATGAGCTAAGCTGTAAAAGAGAAGATAAAAAAATTAGTCAAATTGATTTTTTTTTTTAATATCTAAGTCGTATACATTAATGAATGTTTTTAAAATCCAAGTATTGCTATATATATTTTTTAGGCTATATTATATTTTAATTTATATTATAGGAGATTAGAAAATAAAGTAGAGGAAAGGCTAGGAGAAGATCAGTTTGGTTTTAGGAAAAACAGAGGGACGAGGGAGGTGATTTTAGCACTAAGAACAGTAGTAGAAAAAAGAATGAGGGTAGGAAAGGTAACTTGCATAGCTTTTGTAGATTTAGAAAAGGCATTTGATAATGTAGATTGGGACATAATGTTTAGAATTTTAAAAGAAACGGGTATAGATTATAAGGATAGGAGAATAATTTTTAATTTATATAAACACCAAACTGCCTTAGTTAGAATTGAGGGGGAAGAAGAGGTAGCAAAAATAGGGAAGGGAGTTCGGCAGGGATGTACACTTTCACCGTTATTATTTAATGTATATATAGAAGATGCAATAAACAAAGTAAAAGAAGAGTATAGTGTAGGTGTGAATGTACAGGGAGAGAAAATATATATGTTGAGATTCGCCGACGATATAGCTATATTGGAAGAAAGCGAAAAGAATTTAGAAAGGGTATTGAATGGTATGCAGGCAGTATTGACTAGGGATTTTAACATGAAAATAAATATAGGTAAAACTAAAGTGATGAGGTGTGACAAAAAGGAATGCAGTAGAAAAATGAGGATCACAATAGGAGATAATAGAATCGAAGAAGTGTCAGATTTTTGTTATTTAGGCAGTAGAATCACAAAAGATAATCGAAGCAAGGTAGATATAAAGTGTAGGATAGCACAGGGTAGGAAGCCATTCGTAGAAAAGGAACAGATTTTAAGATCAAATATTGACTTGGGTATTAGAAAAAGATTACTGAAGGTATATGTTTGGAGTGTAGCACTGTACGGGTGTGAGGCGTGGACTATAGGAAAGGAAGAGAAACGTAGATTACAAGCATTCGAAATGTGGTGTTATAGGAGGATGATGAGGATTGGTTGGGAAGATAAAGTAACAAATGAAGCTGTACTAGAGTTAGTAGGGGAGAAGAGAAGTATTTGGAGAGTGTTACAGCGTAGGAGAGATAGATTAGTAGGGCATATTCTTAGGCATGGGGGGGATTTTGCAATTGATCATAGAAGGTAGAGTGGAGGGAAAGAGAGGGGTAGGTAGGCCTAGATTGGAGTATGTGAGTCAGATAGTTGAAGACGTTGAGATGAATAGCTATAGGGAGATGAAGGGATTAGCTCAGGATAGATCGGCATGGCGTGCTGTTTCCAACCAATCTTTAGGATTGCGGACTCTTTAACTAACTAATTATATTTTAAATCGATTCTTTGGGGAATATCGTATTTGGTGCACCCTCATTGGGAATATTCGCACATTTGCTCATGAAGAATAGGGTTAAACGCTGCAAATGAATTCACTTTGAAAAACTCAGCTGCTTTTATATTAATTTGTGTGTTTCCACAAAAGATACTGCAATGATTAAGTCGAGACTAAAAGCTGACCACTTGATTTGAAAAATATATTTTACTACACGCAGACTGAAGAGCATTTAGCGTTTATATGCAAGACGTTTCAATTCTACAAAAAAAAATATCCTAAGCTATAATCAAAAATAAATACTTCATATGCTGCAAAATGAACCCACCATCGCGCATTATAAGCACGAATCTTCTTTGTTTTTATAACCATATGATCAAGTCACCTTAATAATTCCCTATCATAACATTCTGCAAATATTATTACCAGGTATTCATTTTTAACCCACTAAATAAAAATACATTCCTAAAAACGTATCGCTTTAATAAACTTAGCCATTTATCTATTACATTACAAAATCTTTATATTAAATGTAGTAATGGGACCTTTTAAATTTTTTGTTTGTTTCCAACGCTTCGTTATTTACTTCAATAACTAGAGGAGCCATTTTATTAAAACTTGCTGACTTGATTTAAAGAAAATATTCAATATTCCAATCGGGGTATTCCAAATAGCAAAATATAAAATATGTAGCTATGATGATTTTCAATAATTCATTCGGTACCTGTGCGATTCTTTGAAATTTTGCGAAACTAATGCAGCGTGCAGATTTAATGAACGTTTCAATTTGAATGCATCATTTAATTCGAGATATCGCTTGCTGTATTATAACGAGCCGTTATTTCGCAATTAGGTAGCCAAGGGTAATTATATGTATACTTTTCATTTGGCACAAAATGTATATTTTTTTGTGATTTTTGTTATCACATCCGAATATACTTTTTTTAGGAATTTTTTCATTGCTATTTTTTTACGTAATTTTCAAACAGGAGCTCCCCAATCATACTCCCTTAGAAAATTAGCCACTTTGAATTTTTATATTATTTCCAGACATAATATATCACCTGAATTATTAATAAAAAAATCTTTAAAAATTTAAATCAAGCTAAAAAAAAATTCTTCTATACTATCTATTATTTTATATCATTTGTTAAATTGCAAACTATATAGTTAAAAAATTCGCTTTGAATTTTACATTATTTCGTAACATTTGACATAATATATCACGTGAATTATTAATTTAAAAAATCTTTAAAAATTTATATTCAACAGGCTAAAAAAAAAATTCTTCTATACTATCTATTATTCTATATCATTTCTTAAATTGCAAACTATATAGTTAAAAAATCCGCTTTGAATTTTACATTATTTCCAGAGATTTGACATAATATATCACGTGCATTATTAATAAAAAAAATTGTTTAAAAATTAATATTCAACAAGCTACAATTTTTCTTCTGTACTATCATGATTCTATGATATTTCATAAATTGCAAACTATATAGTTAAAAAATATAAAATCTGTTAGTGAAATTAATTTGAGTTTTCACTTATTTAAAAATTTTACCAATTAAAAATAATTCTTAAGTAATTATTTCAGCGGAAGTAGCTAATTAATAAATATTTCATTACTATTCTAGAAATTTTTATACATAATATTTCGACATTCTGTATAATTAATGATATGATATAATTCAAAAAATAAAAAGAAAGATAAACTGTACATTGCTTTCCTTTTAGAAAAAGACTGTTGTAGTATTATTTGCGAACAAGATAGAACGCGAAGCCTGTAAAAATCAACGTATTTTCTTAAAAAAAAAAAAAATTGCCGTTACTTTATCTCTTTCAATATTCTGTAGGTTTCTAATACCATCCCGAAATATCAAATGAACGCTGTTATTCGCGTTTTCCAGCCAAGATATACGTTGTATTAAATTGCATAAAAAATTGAGAAGATACGATTTCTGTATTAAAAAAAAAAAATTATCAAAGTAAATGAATATTTTCGAAAGAAGTCGTAAAAAGAAAGTACATATTCGAAAGTTAATAAAGTTCTATTCAGCCTTTATTGAGGGCGGTATTCTCTTATAGTTGAATACAGTCGGATTGGGCAAATTTTACGATCGTAGCGCTATTGTTGAAGTTTCACGAAAAGTTCAGCGATAAATTCGATATATTCACATTAAAGCAATTAAACGCTACAGAATTTTGCTCTATGGAATATAACGCGGCTTCAGTTGTGTCTGCCAATAACAGCTGAATATTTAAATTGTGACTCCGTTTCTTTTGAAACTGTCAAAGAAATACCACCGTCCATATTATCCAATAACTTTGCTCGAAAATAAAATTGCTTAATAATAAAATAGCATCAATTGTCTCAAAATTCTACCAATTTCGACCTTCGTGACACTTTCTCCGTTCTTGTTACTTTCGACATTTTTTACCACATTGTCGCAATTTTTAAGTTTCTATTACTTTTAACGCTTCAGTCACATTTAACATATTTGTCAATAAAATATTAATTAAAGACTATATTACAACTATTTTAAAGCTTTTTTCACTTTTACCATGTTTAAAATGTTCAAAGCTTCATTGCAGTAGTTATTTCCATTCATTTTCAATGCCCTCATTTTATAAACTAAACACTTTGTACAAGACATACATCAAATACATTGCATCCTTCGTTCTTAATATCGGATTACACGCGTCATATCACCTGTGTTTTCTTCTGTTTTCTATGAGCTTTTCTTATATTGAAATTGTAACACGGGATCATGTTGGGTGTGCTCAAGCATCAGTAAAACGGTCCTAATAAACATTTGCAACACGAGCTTACCATTCTTCGCAGTCACCCTCTTTTCTGTCGAAATGGAATTTAGTACGTGATACTGATATACATCTCGCAGAGAGCGGGAACAATGGAAAAGCCGTACGGTAACATTACTCATATCTACTTACAGTTTTTTTCTTTCGTTCATTCTATCGGTTCGGGATTAGTTTATTCAATTTGAAACTATATCGCGAAATTGCCATATCTGGTGACGAAAGCGAGAATATTAAATTGATATATAATGGGCTGGTACAAATTGCGAAGGAAGCGAATTTTTGTTGCAGGGGTGGCCAAAGTATATATCGCTTAAAAACAGATTATAGTTCGATATTTCTGTGATATATTTCTTTGAAGAAAATTGACATATTTCTTACATAGAATCCAAAACACCTTGACAAAAAATTTCATGTCTTTTATTGCTTGAAGGTAAAATATTTTTTTAAACTATTAGAATATTTACATAGCATTATTTCTTGCAGACAGTTTGATATTTCTTTGACATATTTCTTTAAAGAAAATTGACATATTTCTTCCATAGAATCCAAAACACCTTGTCAAAAAATTTCATGTCTTTTATTTGCTTGAAGGTAAAATATTTTTTTAAACTACCAGAATATTTACATAGCATTATTTCTTGTAGACAGTTCGATATTTCTTTGATATATTTCTTTGAAGAAAATTGACATATTTCTTCCATAGAATCTAAAACACCTTGTCAAAAAATTTCATGTCTTTTATTGCTTGAAGGTAAAATAATTTTTTAAACTACCAGCTTATTTACATAGCATTATTTCTTGCAGACAGTTCGATATTTCTTTGACATATTTCTTTGAAGAAAATTGACATATTTCTTCCATAGAATCCAAAACACCTTGTCAAAAAATTTCATGTCTTTTATTGCTTGAAGGTCAAATATTTTTTTAAACTACCAGCATATTTACATAGAATTATTTCTTGTAGACAGTTCGATATTTCTTTGATATATTTCCTTGAAGAAAATTGACATATTTCTTCCATCGAATCCAAAACACCTTGTCAAAAAATTTCATGTCTTTCATTGCTTGAAGGTATAATATTTTTTTAAACTACCAGCATATTTACATAGCATTATTTCTTGCAGACAGTTCGATATTTCTTTGACATATTTCTTTAAAGAAAATTGACATATTTCTTCCATCGAATCCAAAACACCTTGTCAAAAAATTTCATGTCCTTCATTGCTTGAAGGTATAATATTTTTTTAAACTACCAGCATATTTACATAGCATTATTTCTTGTAGACAGTTATATATTTCTTTGACATATTTCTTTGAAGAAAATTGACATATTTCTTCCATAGAATCAAATACACCTTGTCAAAAAATTTCATGTCTTTTATTGCTTGAAGGTATAATATTTTTTTAAACTACCAGCATATTTACATAGCATTATTTCTTGTAGACAGTTATATATTTCTTTGACATATTTCTTTGAAGAAAATTGACATATTTCTTCCATAGAATCCAATACACCTTGTCAAAAAATTTCATGTCTTTTATTGCTTGAAGGTAAAATATTTTTTTAAACTACCAGAATATTTACATAGCATTATTTCTTGTAGATAGTTATATATTTCTTTGACATATTTCTTTGCAGAAAATTGACATATTTCTTCCATAGAATCCAATACACCTTGTCAAAAAATTTCATGTCTTTTATTTGCTTGAAGGTAAAATATTTTTTTAAACTACCAGAATATTTACATAGCATTATTTCTTGCAGACAGTTCGATATTTCTTTGACATATTTCTTTAAAGAAAATTGACAAATTTCTTCCATAGAATCCAAAACACCTTGTCAAAAAATTTCATGTCTTTTATTGCTTGAAGGTAAAATATTTTTTTAAACTACTAGAATATTTACATAGCATTATTTCTTGCAGACAGTTCGATATTTCTTTGATATATTTCTTTGAAGAAATTGATATATTTCTTCCATAGAATCCAAAACACCTTGTCAAAAAATTTCATGTCTTTTATTGCTTGAAGGTAAAATATTTTTTTAAACTACCAGCATATTTACATAGCATTATTTCTTGCAGACAGTTCGATATTTCTTTGATATATTTCTTTGAAGAAATTGATATATTTCTTCCATAGAATCCAATACACCTTGTCAAAAAATTTCATGTCTTTTATTGCTTGAAGGTAAAATAATTTTTTAAACTACCAGCATATTTACATAGCATTATTTCTTGTAGACAGTTCGATATTTCTTTGATATATTTCTTTGAAGAAATTGATATATTTCTTCCATAGAATCCAAAACACCTTGTCAAAAAATTTCATGTCTTTTATTGCTTGAAGGTAAAATAATTTTTTAAACTACCAGCATATTTACATAGCATTATTTCTTGTAGACAGTTCGATATTTCTTTGATATATTTCTTTGAAGAAATTGATATATTTCTTCCATAGAATCCAAAACACTTTGTCAAAAAATTTCATGTCTTTTATTGCTTGAAGGTAAAATATTTTTTTAAACTACCAGCATATTTACATAGCATTATTTCTTGCAGACAGTTCGATATTTCTTTGATATATTTCTTTGAAGAAAATTGACATATTTCTTCCATAGAATCCAAAACACCTTGTCAAAAAATTTCATGTCTTTTATTGCTTGAAGGTAAAATATTTTTTTAAACTACTAGAATATTTACATAGCATTATTTCTTGCAGACAGTTCGATATTTCTTTGATATATTTCCTTAAAGAAATTGATATATTTCTTCCATAGAATCCAATACACCTTGTCAAAAAATTTCATTTCTTTTATTGCTTGAAGGTAAAATAATTTTTTAAACTATCAGCATATTTACATAGCATTATTTCTTGTAGACAGTTCGATATTTCTTTGACATATTTCTTTAAAGAAAATTGACATATTTCTTCCATCGAATCCAAAACACCTTGTCAAAAAATTTCATGTCTTTTATTGCTTGAAGGTAAAATATTTTTTTAAACTACCAGCATATTTACATAGCATTATTTCTTGCAGACAGTTCGATATTTCTTTGATATATTTCTTTGAAGAAATTGATATATTTCTTCCATAGAATCCAAAACACCTTGTCAAAAAATTTCATGTCTTTCATTGCTTGAAGGTATAATATTTTTTTAAACTACCAGCATATTTACATAGCATTATTTCTTGCAGACAGTTCGATATTTCTTTGATATATTTCTTTGAAGAAATTGATATATTTCTTCCATAGAATCCAAAACACCTTGTCAAAAAATTTCATGTCTTTTATTGCTTGAAGGTATAATATTTTTTTAAACTACCAGCATATTTACATATCATTATTTCTTACAGACATCAAATATTTTGACATTTTTTGTTAATGTTTTTTTTTTACCACTCACTTAAGTAACTATATACGAGTCGAGTCAAGTATTTGTTCTGAACGTTCTGAGATTGACACGATCAATTCCTACTGTAACATTTACAAAGATAATGGATTGGTAAATAACCAAAACTCTTCAAAGAATCCGATTGCCTTACAGACAAACAATAATTACAATAATATCAATGTGTTTTATTGGATGAAATGCATTGATGATTTTATAATATATTGTTTTATGTGGAAACTAATTGGTCTTAACATAATTCAATTGGTGATTATTGACAAGAGAAAGGTTTTTATTTATTTCTATTTGGATTTTTCAAAAAGAGGGTAGAAAACTGGCAGGTTTTGAGGCACCAAATATTAATGTTCAAGAATCAATCAAATAAAAATTTAGAAAAAATGTTGCGCCACAACCTCAATACCAAATATCATATTTTTAACACATCAATAACTAAGCTTTTCTTATTTCCTCAGCAATTTTGAGATTTGGACTTGGTCCCTCTTCAAGAATCACTGAATCAATTATATAATTAAAAGGAATTTATTTGTCAGTGCAATTAATTAATTAAAATGTGTTTTCAAATGATTCAAGGCTTAAAATATATATTTTTAATCAGGTCCCATATTTAAAAATATATATAAAGATCACTTCGATGAAGTGTATTAGTTAAAGAGTCCGCAATCCTAAAGATTGGTTGGAAACAGCACGCCATGCCGATCTATCCTGAGCTAATCCCTTCATCTCCCTATAGCTATTCATCTCAACGTCTTCAACTATCTGACTCACATACTCCAATCTAGGCCTACCTACCCCTCTCTTTCCCTCCACTCTACCTTCTATGATCAGTTGCATAATCCCCCCATGCCTAAGAATATGCCCTACTAATCTGTCTCTCCTACGCTGTAACACTCTCCAGATACTTCTCTTCTCCCCTACTAACTCTAGTACAGCTTCATTTGTTACTTTATCTTCCCAACCAATCCTCATCATCCTCCTATAACACCACATTTCAAGTGCTTCTAATCTACGCTTCTCTTCCTTTCCTATAGTCCACGCCTCACACCCGTACAGTGCTACACTCCAAACATATACCTTCAGTAATCTTTTTCTAATACCCAAGTCAATATTTGATCTTAAAATCTGTTCTTTTTCTACGAATGCCTTCCTACCCTGTGCTATCCTACACTTTATATCTACCTTGCTTCGATTATCTTTTGTGATTCTACTGCCTAAATAACAAAAATCTGACACTTCTTCGATTCTATTATCTCCTATTGTGATCCTCATTTTTCTACTGCATTCCTTTTTGTCACACCTCATCACTTTAGTTTTACCTATATTTATTTTCATGTTAAAATCCCTAGTCAATACTGCCTGCATACCATTCAATACCCTTTCTAAATTCTTTTCGCTTTCTTCCAATATAGCTATATCGTCGGCGAATCTCAACATATATATTTTCTCTCCCTGTACATTCACACCTACACTATACTCTTCTTTTACTTTGTTTATTGCATCTTCTATATATAGATTAAATAATAACGGTGAAAGTGTACATCCCTGCCGAACTCCCTTCCCTATTTTTGCTACCTCTTCTTCCCCCTCAATTCTAACTAAGGCAGTTTGGTGTTTATATAAATTAAAAATTATTCTCCTATCCTTATAATCTATACCCGTTTCTTTTAAAATTCTAAACATTATGTCCCAATCTACATTGTCAAATGCCTTTTCTAAGTCTACAAAAGCTATGCAAGTTACCTTTCCTACCCTCTTTCTTTTTTCTACTACCGTTCTTAGTGCTAGAATCGCCTCTCTCGTCCCTCTGTTTTTCCTAAAACCAAACTGATCTTCTCCTAACCTTTCCTCTACTTTATTTTCTAATCTCCTATAAATAATCTTTAACAATATCTTCGATGCATGTGATAGTAGGCTAATGGTCCTATATTAAGAAGTGTATAAGACATAAATATAAAATTAATTATTTTTTTAATAATCGATAGTCTTAGACCATTTAGCATTTTAATAGTTCACAAAATGCTACGTTTTTCATAAATTACACTATTCTATTATCTTCTGTTCAAATATAATAAATCTCCTTTTTAAAACACTTCCTTTTTCCACTTCAAATTTTAGGGACTTTTGTAGAAACGTCCAAACTAATGGTCATTTTTTTTTTAATTCACAGTAAGAAAATATGATAAATTGTTTTGGAGATTAGTAATTACAAAAAAATCTAATTTCCAGCTTAAAACGAAATAATTTTTCAAAAATAAGTAGAATTGAAAAAAGTCGCCATAAGTAAATTTTTTTCATCGTTTATATGTTGGTTTTATTTCTTCAAATAAAAAGTATATTATATACCGTACATTTGGAAAAAAAATTGAAATGTTCTTGTGTTTATTTTAGTATATATGTTTCTATAATATTCTTCCTTGTCTTCTTTCAATACATTTTGTATTTTGCAACCCCAATTACATACTTTATTCTGTATCTTATTCATTTTATTGTTACCGTTAATTCTTCACATATTTTTTAGCAAAAAAAAAACCATATCCATTCACCGTTTATCGAATTTTATGCAAAATTCAAATATCTTTAAAATGCACCACAATTTTTGCATTAATTAGAAAACGTCATAAAACAATTCTTCAGATTGTCGAAATTGTAGCAAGAGATATTACGCACTTTTCGATCATTAATCAAATGAACGTTATCATTTTCCTATATAAATATTTCTCTATTATAACTTCCTTCATTTTCGGACTTACGTACTCTTTCTTTCTTTCTACCCTACCTTCAATAACTAGTTGCGAAATACGCCCGTATCTAAAAAATTACTTTTTTAGTTCTGTGTGTAAGTTATAAGAGCTAAAAAAAACTATTTGTTGCAGATTTTTGATTACTCATCAAGTTAAGACAAAATCTTCATTTTCGTCTTTACACCATTCTGGGCTGTATAATAAACTATATCATAATCTTCGCTTACAACGAAATAAAATATAATATCTTTTAGACTGTGGTGGCTTTTGTGAAGCTAAGCGAGATGATTGGTGGCGTCGACGACAGCGGCGTCTTCGACGGTCGCATTCCACTCTTATTGCACATTCCGCAATAATATCTCTTGCGGTTAACACGCGAGGCAATACCTATAATCACCCCCACTCGTAAGCCACATCGCAAGGAATCTTCCCTTAATGAACTAACGTTCCATTTGACACACATCATATTTTCCTGGCCTTTAACACTCCGAGTTTGCCATCCCCCGCAACATCTTCAGCTTTTGATTCAGTATTTAAAAATTTGCAGTTTCACTATTGTACAAGATATTGTCACTTCCATAGTACGAAAATTTCCATAGTGTAAAAATTTGGTAAAAAGATTTTATCGTTTCAAGCGAAACAAAAGTCATTTTAAGTTTTGGTTGAGCTGAGCCTTAATTAGCTAAGTTTCGAGCTAACAAATTTTTGTGAAAATTGAAAAAGAATCTGATTTTTTCTTTTTTTTTAAACTAATACAGACCATATCTCCAGAATTTGATATATATGCCTTGATATGTATTTAAAAATATTACGACTTTTGAGAAAAAAATTCTTAGCTTAAAATGAACCATGTTTAATTGAACAAAATAGCAACACAATCCGCCCCCTTAATAAAAAATTGTTTGGTTGTACAATCGATGTTTTTTTTTTCGTTTTGTGTCAAGAAAATCTAAAACTTACGTACATTTTGTTTGTATCTTGATTTCTTGAAAAAAAAAATCGTTAAATTAATGCGATTCTAGAAATGTACCCTTATTACTACGTACAATAATGATTCTGGAGGCCATCGTTGCTCAATCTGTCTTATGGACATCGAGGACATTAAGACCTACGATTACGTTTGTCATTACATTACGAGGCTATCGTTATCATCAGCGTAGATGGCTAACATACATTCAATTACTAGATGAACAGAATACCGCAGCACAAAAAAAGAATTTCTTCTTCTATGAACTATAGTTTTTTAATAATATATAACCTTTTTGAAGTGAAACTTCTATAGGCGCGGTAGGGCAAATTGGCCTGAACGTCACGAAAACTGAAACGCACGCTACGCGCATGCGCCGCGTGTATGCGCAGCATAAAGCAACCAGTAGAC
This sequence comes from Leptodirus hochenwartii, assembly GCA_947310635.1. Classification (NCBI taxonomy): domain Eukaryota; kingdom Metazoa; phylum Arthropoda; class Insecta; order Coleoptera; family Leiodidae; genus Leptodirus; species Leptodirus hochenwartii. The sequence goes on from OX371188.1 coordinate 6,963,707, forward strand.
GCTTGCGTATTTTATTATATATTACACAAACACAGCTTAATCTTTTAGCTAACAATTTCCATTGTGTGAAAAGTTGAATGGAGAAAAAGACAAGTACAGACAGAGTACGAGCCTTTAGAGAACGGCAGAAAGCGAATAAACCGCCAAGAAAAGTGCCAACAAGTACCTTGGAAAGAAGTAGACAGTATCGAGCCAGGCAAAGGGTGTTAAAGAAACACGGTGGACAACATAACCTTCCAACGACCTCAACTACACTGGACGAATCGATACCGTCTTTAAGTGAGGACACAGTGAGTGGTATAGAGAAGTTGAATGCCACTGATTCAGGCACGTGAAGATACACGCGGTGTGAGAGATCAACGAAATGAATCTGATACAGCTGAGCGAGCCATCGACAAATAGAAATGCACCCACTAGTGCATCATACACAAAATTTACATTATTTCAACCTACCCATCGCGAATTTGATAAACAATTTTTCAATAATCCACTAGGTACAGTGTGTTCCATATGTGATCGAATATGGTTTAAGAACGATGTGAAACCTGTTGATCCTAAGCACGAGCAACTTTTAGATACTGCGTTTCCAGCCATTACCATTGAAGATGTGATAGCGTGCAATTCATGCCGAAAGCTCTCACTCGGAATACCATTCCAATGCTATCGAAGTCAAATGGTTTTCGTTGTCAAATCGACAGATAGAAATGCACCCACTAGTGCATCATACACAAAATTGAATCCAAACTCCTCTTTATAGACTGTACGACATTACAGTTAATAATGCTTTCTTTGATGATCGGAGTGTCAATCGAAATCAATCAAAATCAAATCGGTGGGAAAAAAGCAATGCATAAAATCAACTTTTCCTAGGAGCTAAGAAGTTTCACTTCTACCGCGCGAGAGTCGCACGCATGTTTTTTTTATTTCTACCTAAGGCTACTAAATACAAAAATGAAAAGGATGGCTTTCCAACAATGTATGATATAACGTGTAAACTAGAAAATATGGATTTTCAAAAAAAACACTTCAGTATGTAAACTCGTTTAGATCGACACAACAAATCTTGCGTTTTGATTTATGATGCGTATCCTTCGGTCATTCTGCGCCAATTTAACAAAAAAAAACGAGCTGTACATCTAGCTCTACTTAATGCTTTGAGTTACGGTATTTGGATGATATTCTATATTATAATTTAACACCGTAGTGATAATTTTTAAAACCGTAGTGATAATAATATATATATATATATATAACGTATAGTCTTGAATGGTATAGTAGAGACAGATATAGGATGGCATTGTGGCAGGTTTTCCGGGAATATAACCATGTGGCCCCGCTATTCTCTGGCGGTGTAGAGGATATTATGATATAAATCTATTGTGGTTGACGGTTCGTATTGTGTTGATCAGAATCACATGGGACGTGCATTGTCTTATAACAGAACCTACTGCTATAATGTACTATTATATTCTATACTGTAGTTGTGTCGGTTATAGTGTCCTCGGATATATATGCCTCGTCTGCAGAGGACAAGCTCAGAGAACGCACACACACAGCGTAGAGGTGCTCGATTTGACACCATATTAAAGGACGAAATCTATTATATACTTGTTATGCAGCGCCTACACGATATGTCAGATTATATCATATATATCTTTGGTAAATAGAGATAATAGAATAATTAACTGGAGGTGTCGCCCCTATTCCTATTCTGCAACGTGTTTTTATATGTAGAGAGACTCACTACCTACCCATCTCTAATCTACGTTTCTCGTAGATTATTGTTGTCCACTCATCACAGCCGTACAATGCTACGGTCCATACATACGTGTCTAATGACTTTCTCATAATTCCGACGTTAATTTGTTATTATTATTTATAATTCTAATAGTATATTATATAAGGTGTATAGTTAGTTAGAGAGTCCGCAATCCTAAAGATTGGTTGGAAACAGCACGCCATGCCGATCTATCCTGAGCTAATCCCTTCATCTCCCTATAGCTATTCATCTCAACGTCTTCAACTATCTGACTCACATACTCCAATCTAGGCCTACCTACCCCTCTCTTTCCCTCCACTCTACCTTCTATGATCAATTGCATAATCCCCCCATGCCTAAGAATATGCCCTACTAATCTGTCTCTCCTACGCTGTAACACTCTCCAGATACTTCTCTTCTCCCCTACTAACTCTAGTACAGCTTCATTTGTTACTTTATCTTCCCAACCAATCCTCATCATCCTCCTATAGCACCACATTTCAAGTGCTTCTAATCTACGCTTCTCTTCCTTTCCTATAGTCCACGCCTCACACCCGTACAGTGCTACACTCCAAACATATACCTTCAGTAATCTTTTTCTAATACCCAAGTCAATATTTGATCTTAAAATCTGTTCTTTTTCTACGAATGCCTTCCTACCCTGTGCTATCCTACACTTTATATCTACCTTGCTTCGATTATCTTTTGTGATTCTACTGCCTAAATAACAAAAATCTGACACTTCTTCGATTCTATTATCTCCTATTGTGATCCTCATTTTTCTACTGCATTCCTTTTTGTCACACCTCATCACTTTAGTTTTACCTATATTTATTTTCATGTTAAAATCCCTAGTCAATACTGCCTGCATACCATTCAATACCCTTTCTAAATTCTTTTCGCTTTCTTCCAATATAGCTATATCGTCGGCGAATCTCAGCATATATATTTTCTCTCCCTGTACATTCACACCTACACTATACTCTTCTTTTACTTTGTTTATTGCATCTTCTATATATAGATTAAATAATGACGGTGAGAGTGTACATCCCTGCCGAACTCCCTTCCCTATTTTTGCTACCTCTTCTTCCCCCTCAATTCTAACTAAGGCAGTTTGGTGTTTATATAAATTAAAAATTATTCTCCTATCCTTATAATCTATACCCGTTTCTTTTAAAATTCTAAACATTATGTCCCAATCTACATTAAGGTGTATATTTTAATATAAATTGAGTTTTGAATACTCGCATTTATTCTATTACTTTAGTTTAGGTGAGTACGGGTTATTTTCTGGGGAAGAAAAACGGTAAAAAATAAGGGATAGGGAAAATATAGACGTACAAAATTATATAGTATCGAAAAAATAAACATCGCTGTGATTACTTTCATAAATTTATATGTACAAACAGATTGAAAAAATATGTTTATATTGGCTATATATTGTTTATTGTGAGTTAAAATGATCGACACGATTTATTATATTAAGTGAATGTTTGTGGGATTTCTTATTTTTAATCATTTTTCTTTGGGAGGTGGCTTAGACTGGTCGAAATTTTAAAATAACGCAAATTTAATAACTGCGAGGTACATTCCAATTTTTAATATTTTATTCTGTTTTGATGAAAACTTTCCCATCTTGAGTTATCATTTCTGCCATGACAATATTTCGATAAGCTATTCTACATTTTCTGATGATTGGATAACTAGAATTTTCGTTATCGAATCGATTAACACAGCCAAAGTGGAGTTACTACACAAAAAAAAACCATTATCATTGCAGATTCACTAAAGCGCAATCGCCATCACGTTTCCTCAATATCCGCAGACCACCAAAGGCTTCTTCACAATCACAGTCACCACCACAACATAACCACGCACATAAACCATCACCGCATAATAAACCATCCAGAATCAAGTGATTCTTCTGATCCGGAGGAGTCAAAGCGCATCCGACAATCACCGGGTAATGTACCGACGCCGGCCACCACCCCCACACATACCCCATCACCGCCCCCAGCCACCGTGACAACTATTGCAACACCCTCCGCGGCAGACAGCAGCCACTTACTGGATGTAGAAGATGACGATGATGACGACGAAGCTGATGAAGAGGACAGCGATGAAGAGCAAGCACCCGAAAATTTATCTCTAAAGAAAACCGGCACCGATCTTGATCGCCGGTCACCTAAGAGGAGCATTACTCCACCTGCCAATGCAAATATAATATCATCGCCGGGTGGTCAACGATTGTCACCGCACATAAATGCCAGCGCATCATTGCAAAGCAATCATCATACTGGTGGCTTGCAGCAGAACCATCCGCCTGTTAGTCAGCCGTTCCTGTCGTTCCATCCTGGAGCGTTCCAGCCGCAGTTTGGAGCGTTCCATCATCATCATCAATTTGCCACGCAACAACGATCGCCAGTTGATGTACTACTCAGGGTGTTTCCGAACAGAAGACGAAATGACGTCGAGGCGATATTGCAAAGGTACGATACTAGCAAAATTCCACTTCATCATCAGCTGTCAAATTATCAAATTATTGGCTTGTACAATTCACACGTCCATTACAGATGTAAAGGTGACATTCTACAAGCAATGGAAATGATGGTAACCCACACCGCGCATAACAACAACGGTACATCCATCCACGATGAGCACATATCCTCCCCGAGCACGCCGTCGGCATTCTCACCCCTCGGCCCCCCAGCGACAGGTGCGAGCAACTTCCACCGTTTCTCACCGTCACGTCGGTTCCTCGCTGCACCGTACTCGGGCACCGGTTACCTGCCCACCGTCATTCGACCACCGCCACCGACGCCCGGTGACTTCGCACTCGCCGCCCTAGGGGTGCCAACGGTGGCCCATGATCTATATGGAAGTACGGCCAGTGAGAAGACTACCGCCGCCTCGTCGCCAGCGAGCAACACCGGGTCGGACAAGACGTCCTATTCCGAATAGCGGTATTTCTTGTGGTACCCACGCAGTGATATTTGAATTGAATGAAGATTGTAAGTGTTTATATAATGAAATTTAGACGACGGGAGTGTATAAATTTGGTAGTGACAGTCAGCGAGAAGATTCGTTAGTTATATGTATATAATAAAACCGTTATTATTTTTCATACATTCATTTGATTTTCCATTAATGCTGTACAAAATAGTCGAGCTAAGGAACCTCGGTATTTCCAACAAATTTTAATAAAAACAAAAACGCTAAAATCTTATTGCTAAATGCAAATTTTTTGGGTAATGTTAAAATTGCCACCGAATTATCAAAATATACCGAAAGAAAAGTGATACAATTCTACGTAAGAGTAATTTAAAACATAGTGGATGTTGATAAACTTTTCCATTTTTTAAGTTTCCTAATTCAAGTAAAATTACTAACACCCAGTAAAAAATAAGTTAAGTTAAGTATATCATAAGTTTTTGCAAGAAATTGCGGCGGTTCTAAGTCGGCTACCCTGTATATCAAATAGAGATATCGGAAAATTTACATTGAATGGCCCCATATCGATTACTAATTGTGAAATATTATCAGGTAAGTGATATTCTCGAACATGTACGAAGTATATTCGATATGTAGCTTCGTTGTTATTCGTACGATAATATGTACATATTTACTTGAACATTTTCATCCTTAAATTGCCAAAATAATGAACGAAAGAATCCAAATTACATCTAAGCTAATATATAAATATCTGAACATTGGACGAAGTATATCAACAAATTTTTGAGTTATATAAACGAGTCTATGTAAATACAATGTAATCAACCACCAAATATCATACCACCCTAAAACTTCATTAAAATAAATATGGCCATACAAATATTAATAATAATATCAATAAAATCAATCGACAATACAATTTTTTTGGGGGGTTTTGTAATCAATCTGTTATTTTGTTATATTTCAAACAAACCGATGATTAACATTTATTTTGCATGGTCGTGGTGTTTACTTCGATTCTTTTTTTATCTTCCACACGAATAATATCCACTGAATAACGAAAGCGTTTCATAGCAGAAGATATTTTCCAAAATTTGATATACGTCGTCTGTGATTTTCAAGTGGACGTATTTATAATAAGTTGATACAATTGCAGAAGTTTTGCGTAAAATGTGTAACTATTGTAATATAACAACGCTCCAATTGTCAATCGCTAAAAACAATTGTAAGCGAACTATTTACTTGTATAGAATATCACCCAAGTAGCGATGTGTAGTTCACTCGCGAACGGTTCAATCAAATGACGATGTTTTGCAACGACCTATAGGTCACTAGGACCTAGTCCGTGAACTATCAACTACATGGTGCACGGTGTACTTGTACTAGGTCCTGAACCCGTCGTGTACTAAACGATGCAGTATAGTATACATTACATATACAGTACTAACATTTATTTAGTGATAAAGTGTGTTGGTGAACGGAACGAAATAGGAAACTAGATGCAATATTTATATGTTGGTATCAGATTTCATTTGGAATAATATAATTAATATATTCGCAAGATTAAATATGTCATGGCCATAGTAAATTTTTGCAATAATGCAAAAATAAACATCTAAATCTTATAGTTCTTCTATTTCATACCGAGTGCAATGCAATCACTTAATAACAAATCAAAGCGTTGAAGTTTGAACAAAGAAGATTCGGAATAGAAAATATAAATTATAACGCCAAACAAAACGATTCTATCTAGTTCATTTTATTATAGTTTGTATATTTAATTTTCAAGTGTTAGTAAAGTAGTAAACATTTTCATCAGTAATTTACCAATAAGTATTTTAGAACTACATATAAATAATCGTGAGTACTTAGAGAAGATTATATTTCCTTATATATCTGTTTTGTATAAATTATAAACATTGTTGCCTTTTCTTCCTCATTCTTAATCCAAAATAAGTATTGTAATATTTCAATTTATTTATTTTTTACCATTTAATATTTTTGTATTGAGAAAAAAAGAGATTATTTTCAGTATGTGCATGTATTTGGTCATATAGGTCGTGAACTAGTTCATTTAAAAAATATATTAGTAGTTCATGACCTATAGTTCGTGAACGGTACATTGAAATGAACTACGAACTGGGTCCTCATCAAAGTGACCTACAGTTTGCCATCGCTACACCCAAGTATTCGTAACACTAAACATTTAACAGTGGCACAAGATAAAATGGACGCGCATCAAGATTTTTAGATTTTTAAGTCATACGCTTTGTGTTTTGGTATTTGGGTGATATTTTCTACAATTATTTAACACTGTAATATATTATTGTGGTACAATTAAACTGAGATTTAGGACTTTTGCATGCTGTCGCATTCGTGACTGTTTTATCACACTAATAATAATTCAAATTGAATTTCCCTTACTTTCTGGTTGCTACAGGCGGACAATAGGAGCATGGCCCCTTTATGCAATACGTCCCTCAAATACCGGTCCTCTAGCCACCCCCACATCATTCGAACATTCATAATAGAGAAGCAGAAATTTATATACAATACACCGCTATGGATGCACAGCATCTGTTTGTTGTATACATACCAACTCTTAAGTGAGGATCAACTCGATTCATATGTATTTTATAATTAAATTTTGATGCGATTGTTCGTCCGGAAATTTAAATGTAATAATACCGCCCTCGACGACTACGTCCTGTTTCGTTTCTAGCCCAAAAAAAATTTTTTTTTATTACACTTTCTAGTCCAAACAAATTTTCTATGATTAATCCTGTGGATAGAATTGCGCAAAGTAAACCGTTTAATTTATCGAATTTTTCTTGAAGGTACTCGTTTAAATTCGTACCAAAAGGAATATATAAATTATGTAGTAAATAAAAAGTATTTATGTACGAATTGTCAAATATTTCGCAAGCTATTGCAAAAATCAACTGTATGTCCTTAAATAAACCATTCACACTTATCTGAATAAATAAAATTATATATAATTTTTAAGTATAGTACAATAAGTTGTAAAGTTGTAAAATTAAAAAAATCTTTTCATTTACATGCAGCGTTAATAGAGGTATTGCTATATATTGTAGAGCTCAGGAAGACAGTTTAAGGCCCTACCCGACAGCAGAACAGATTGACATAATTGACCCTCCCTAACGCCTATGGCTTATAAAAATGCAATCAAGATACAATTTTAGATAATTAATATATCAATTTCAAATCATACAAATCTTCAAGTTTGTGATTTTTCAAACATGGCACTTAAGCTGCTACTGTCACCCAAAGAAGGGGCTGTTTTGTTTGTGGTGAACAGAGGTTGAGGTGGCTTTCAGCTAAAGCTACTTAAGTAACAACAATTATATACAGATATGTTTAAAAACAATGTTATATACTAAATTTTACGTCACTCGATGTCTTAGTTAAAATTCAGCCAGTATGACATGTAAAAAGTGGCATATTTGTCAAAAAAGTCGGAATCGACTGAGGCAGTTTTGAAATTTTCAAATTCAAATTTTTCAAACTTGTCAAAAAATGTTGAAAACGATATTTTTTTATTGGAAGCGTACCTCAGTGACGTATTGCGAAGTGTATTGGTAACAGAAAGGTGCAATGCAAAAGGGGAAATTTACACATTTCTGCATCAAAAAATTAAAAACGAAATATAATATATTATATAACGAAAATACTTTATATAAATTTCGAATGAAAAACTATTGATAGAAAAATTATTAGACGTATACCTACTATAAACGAAGTCAATTTCACCTTATACTATTATAATCATCAGATACGATTCCACTCTATGTCGAATTGAAATAAACTTGGTCATCGTGCAATTTAGCAACTAACTGCAAATTTTCATTAAATTAATTTACCAAAAGGTCCACAAAATTTGTTAAACCAACATAATGTTATAAGATTTTTAATATAATATTGCATTGTGGAATCGTAGCTTCACTGTTATATAGTTTTTTCACTGTTATATATATCATTAATTATTCTACACGCGAAAGAGCAAATCTAATCTAAGATTAACTTTTATTTGATATTTTTTCAGTGTATAATCTTTTCTTCTCGAAAAATACGATTTCTGAGGATATATAAAGCTGGCCCTACACATATGCCGATACAGATTATGTCAAATGTCGTTTATGCTAAATGACAGAATGTGTGTTTCGTTTCGAAAAGATGAACATTTTTTTATTGAACAATGTTTATGCCAAATATGATTTATATGACCTATCACTCTAACTAATGTGAATAGTTTAGATTTTAGACTATTAGTGAAATTTTGTTATAATTCAGTGTAATAAATACCAAGTAAAATTTTAATTAGTCAACACTCCCCCTTACGATTATATAAACAAATTTATTTTAGATAGTAGCGAACGTTTCTTTTTATATTGTAATAATGTACCATATATTGAATTTGCAAAGTACTTATAAATATTAATAATAAATTAATAGTCGTTATAAAATATAATGTATAAATTATGAATATGTATATTTAATTATAGGAATGAAAATCTGTGACATTAACAATAGCGTTGAATTGAAATCAAAATTTCAATCACAATGATATTGCTGCACGAAAAACATTGTATACGATAACCGTCAAAATAAACGTTATTATAAATATTTTGTATTAACAATTTTTTTTTAATTCATTGGATATATGCAACAAGTAAGTATAGAAATTTTATCAAATTTATTTCAATCTTTAGTTGTATATAGAATATAACTTTCAAATTTATAAACCAGATGCGCATTTCGAAGGATAAACCCCCATCTTCAATTGAGGCAACGGATTCACTTACCAACTATAAATAATCCTAGATAATTTATTGAAAAAAAATTATTATATTAAAAATTCATTTAGTTAGTTAAAGAGACCGCAATCCTAAAGATTGGTTGGAAACAGCACGCCATGCCGATCTATCCTTAGCTAATCCCTTCATCTCCCTATAGCTATTCATCTCAACGTCTTCAACTATCTGACTCACATACTCCAATTTAGGCCTACCTACCCCTCTCTTTCCCTCCACTCTACCTTCTATGATCAATTGCATAATCCCCCCATGCCTAAGGATATGCCCTACTAATCTGTCTCTCCTACGCTGTAACACTCTCCAAATACTTCTCTTCTCCCCTACTAACTCTAGTACAGCTTCATTTGTTACTTTATCTTCCCAACCAATCCTCATCATCCTCCTATAACACCACATTTCGAATGCTTGTAATCTACGCTTCTCTTCCTTTCCTATAGTCCACGCCTCACACCCGTACAGTGCTACACTCCAAACATATACCTTCAGTAATCTTTTTCTAATACCCAAGTCAATATTTGATCTTAAAATCTGTTCTTTTTCTACCAATGCCTTCCTACCCTGTGCTATCCTACACTTTATATCTACCTTGCTTCGATTATCTTTTGTGATTCTACTGCCTAAATAACAAAAATTTGACACTTCTTCGATTCTATTATCTCCTATTGTGATCCTCATTTTTCTACTGCATTCCTTTTTGTCACACCTCATCACTTTAGTTTTACCTATATTTATTTTCATGTTAAAATCCCTAGTCAATACTGCCTGCATACCATTCAATACCCTTTCTAAATTCTTTTCGCTTTCTTCCAATATAGCTATATCGTCGGCGAATCTCAACATATATATTTTCTATCCCTGTACATTCACACCTACACTATACTCTTCTTTTACTTTGTTTATTGCATCTTCTATATATAGATTAAATAATAACGGTGAAAGTGTACATCCCTGCCGAACTCCCTTCCCTATTTTTGCTACCTCTTCTTCCCCCTCAATTCTAACTAAGGCAGTTTGGTGTTTATATAAATTAAAAATTATTCTCCTATCCTTATAATCTATACCCGTTTCTTTTAAAATTCTAAACATTATGTCCCAATCTACATTATCAAATGCCTTTTCTAAATCTACAAAAGCTATGCAAGTTACCTTTCCTACCCTCATTCTTTTTTCTACTACTGTTCTTAGTGCTAAAATCGCCTCCCTCGTCCCTCTGTTTTTCCTAAAACCAAACTGATCTTCTCCTAGCCTTTCCTCTACTTTATTTTCTAATCTCCTATAAATAATCTTTAGCAATATCTTCGATGCATGTGATAGTAGACTAATGGTCCTATAGTTCTCACTACTACGCTGAAAATCCTGTGGTACTTCTCCCTTCTCATATATTTTACAAACTAACCTGTATAATTGCTCCTGCATTTTTTCCCCTGCGTGTTTTATTAATTCGGCTGGTATCATATCAATCCCCGCTGCTTTGTTATTCCGTAAATCATTTAATGCTCTATGAAACTCTGACCTAAGTATGCTAGGACCTAAGTCATCCTCATCTATCTGTTCCACATTTTCTAGCTCCTCCATGTCCTGCCTACCTTTATATAAATCTTCAAGATACTCCTTCCATCTTCTAGCTTTTTCCTTATTTTCTGTGAGTTCCTTACCCTGCTTATCACATATAATGTTACCCTTTGGTTTTACTTTAGAAAAATGTGACTTAATTTTCCTGTAGCCCAAATCTACTTTACCTCTTCTCATATTTATATTTATTTAAATTTATTTATATCATTTTAACTGGTTGCATTTGTACACTGATTATTTCTAACATATTGACGGTAAACGTTGGTAATTGTAGTCACACGATCCCCTTAGGGCACGAAGAAACCTCAATTAGGGGTGAGGGTTTATATTTCACCAGCATTATAAACACAATCAGTTATTATATATATATACTCCCTGTATACGACAACTCGCAATATACAGAGCGAGCTATTAATTAAAGAAAAGTTTTATTGAATCAAACAAAATTACTTTGGTAAAAAAAATGTTTCGTCAATTATCACGGGGGTGTTAAATAATAATATAGAACATCACCCGAAACTCAAAGCATTTAATAGATAGATGCGCATTTCGAAGGCTATGCCTCCATCTTCAGTAGCACAAGATAAAAACCAAAGAAAATTATGTTGAGCGGAGACTATTAATATTCTGCGATTAATTAATATTGCTTTAAGCATTATGGACGTAAAAGAAGACTGCATTGTAACTCTAACGACCGGTTAATATAATTATCATCTATCAATCGACAATCAATTATAATATCTATTATATTAGACAACATCTAGTCCTATATACAAATCGAACAATGTGTCTGAAACTAAGGCCGAATACAATACACACCACCCTCCAGAGTGCATTCATCAGAAGAGATCAGGCAAGTTATATATATATATATATATATATATATATATATATATATATATGAATATTACAGGGTGATACATTAATCACTAAAAAGATAATTGTATAGAAACCAGGTGCGTGACACAGTGTGTCATATTTGTCTTATAATTATGCTACTGAAAATCTAAGAATATCATTCTTTTTCATTTAATCAATAAAGATTATTATTATTATTATTCGAAATGTGTATCATAATAAAATCAAAACCAAGCATTTTTATATCAATAGTAAGATATGTACTATGTATAATGCCAGTTGGGATGCTTTTATATGAATTTTATTGTTTTAGAAAAATTTAATTCGATTTTTTGAATTTTGATGAATGTAAATAACAATTTATATATGTACAAATGATAATAGGAACAGATTATTATATTTTTATTTTACTAATTCTTTGAGCCACCATGATATTGAGTGGTACAGTTATATTATTTATCTAGTTACACATGCAACTAAAGGTGGGAGTATATTATTCGAAATGCACATCTCAAATGCCCATGCATTTCTATATAAAACGTTCAATGGTTAGCTGTGAAATTTTTGAGTTAATTTTGAGTAAATGTAAATGGGAAATTAAAACAACTCAAAATGGGTTTAGATGTTTAAAAGAAAATCAAATTGAAGTAATCGTTATCGAAAAAAATAATATATCGAGTTTGGTTTGAAATTTTTACTAAATTTGTTCATTTAATATATTGGATAAAGAAGGGCAAGCTGAGTTTTTTTTTTTTTTTAAAGCTATGATTTATAAAGATATAATGCGCAAATTTAATATAAAACGAACTATCGCACTTACAACGATTTATATACAATTAGTAAATGTAATATATTGCTATAGTATACAATTTCTTATACATTCGCGGTGCATGACACAAGTGTTATTATTAGCCTAGCTGTAGACGAGAGCTTCGCCTGCGAAATGCGCTTATATTTGTTGATCATCGCTTTATAAATCGAATTCTTGCCGTTCTTGTAATTGTAATTAATTCACGTTCGCGATGATTAATCATAGTTTATAAAAAAAAATATACGTGAGATTTTCGCGCGGTAGAAGTGAAACTTCTTAGCTCCTAGGCAAAGCTTTTTTTCCATTTGTTAACGATTTTTTATTTTTTTTATATATTTTTTTTTCTTTCACACAATGTGCATTGTGTGAAAAGTGAAATGTAGAAAAAGACAAGTACAGATAAATTGCGAGCCTTTAGAGAAGGGAAGAAAGTGAATAAACCGCCAAGAAAAGTGCCAACAAGTACCTTGGAAAGAAGTAGATAGTATCGAGCCAGGCAAAGGGCGTTAAAGAAACACGGTGGACAACATAACCTTCCAACGACCTCAAATACACTGAATGAATCGATACCGTCGTTAAGTGAGGATACAGTGAGTGGTATAGAGAATTTGAATGCCACTGATTCATACACGCGGTGTAAGAGATCAACGAAATGAATCTGATACAGCTGAGCGAGCCATCGACAAATAGAAATGCACCCACTAGTGCATCATACACAAAATTTACATTCTTTCAACCTGCTCATCGCGAATTTGATAAACAAATTGTTAGCTAAAAGATTAAGCTGTGTTTGTGTAATATATAATAAAATACGCAAGCGTCTACTGGTTGCCTTATGCTACGTATACGCGGCGCATGCGCGTAGCGTGCGTTTCACTTTTCGCCACGTTCAGGCCAATTTGCCCTATCGCGCCTATAGAAGTTTCACTTCAATAAAAGCAACGTTTCACATATCTGACACATCCTGTATAAGTAGTCATTGGTCGAGGAATCTGCAATTGACATAAACCGTATTGTAGCCATCATATCGCTACTACTCAACATAATATATAGATTGGACAAAGAGAGAGTACGTCCTGTCACCACGCACGTACGTGTATGTGTGGTTGCGGTCCGCTTGAGGAATTATCAGGATGCTACAAGGACCGAGCGACAATTGCATGTGGCCCCGCAGGCTTTAAGAGTTACCATATGCCCATGGTAACCTAGAGGGCTTGCTTTGATCGGGCAGGCGTACGAGTTTTTTGTATATGATATATAAATTAGTTGTTTACGAAAAAACAAGTATCACTTTGAATTATTTTCTATATAGGCTATTCAAAATTACTTGTCCACATTCAAATGGACACACATTTGATAAGATATTGAAATTATTAAAAATACAGCACAATCAATAAGTATATTTCGAATTAAATTCGTTTGTTATTTTTTATTTTGTACTAAGACATTTATTACTGTTCTAAAGAATTCTTTAAAATATATACCTTAGTAGGCAATTGTTAAAAATTTGTAATTTTAGAAAAAGATGTGCATCAACTGTCAAATAAGTAGTGACCATTTTTGAAGTCTAGATTTTTTTTAATAACATCGAAATATATTTTAAATTATACGTTCAGAATAAAATGTTTTCAAAGAAAAAAATAAAATATATATATATATATATATATATATATATATATATATATATATATATATATAATTGGAAACACAGAAGCAGGACAGAAAAAATATAAGGAACTAAGGAACTTAATTAATAGGAAATGCAAGCTAGCGAAAGAAGAGTGGATAAAAGGAAATTGTGAGGTTATTGAGGAGGATATGAGAAGAGGTAAAGTAGATTTGGGCTACAGGAAAATTAAGTCACATTTTTCTAAAGTAAAACCAAAGGGTAACATTATATGTGATAAGCAGGGTAAGGAACTCACAGAAAATAAGGAAAAAGCTAGAAGATGGAAGGAGTATCTTGAAGATTTATCTAAGGTAGGCAGGACATGGAGGAGCTAGAAAGTGTGGAACAGATAGATAAGGATGACTTAGGTCCTAGCATACTTAGGTCAGAGTTTCATAGAGCATTAAATGATTTACGGAATAACAAAGCAGCGGGGATTGATATGATACCAGCCGAATTAATAAAACACGCAGGAGAAAAAATGCAGGAGCGATTATACAGGTTAGTTTGTAAAATATATGAGAAGGGAGAAGTACCACAGGATTTTCAGCGTAGTAGAATAGTAACAATGCCGAAGAAAATAGGAGCTAATTTGTGTGAGAACTATAGGACCATTAGTCTACTATCACATGCATCGAAGATATTGTTAAAGATTATTTATAGGAGATTAGAAAATAAAGTAGAGGAAAGGCTAGGAGAAGATCAGATTGGTTTTAGGAAAAACAGAGGGACGAGGGAGGCGATTCTAGCACTAAGAACGGTAGTAGAAAAAAGAAAGAGGGTAGGAAAGGTAACTTGCATAGCTTTTGTAGATTTAGAAAAGGCATTTGATAATGTAGATTCGGACATAATGTTTAGAATTTTAAAAGAAACGGGTATAGATTATAAGGATAGGAGAATAATTTTTAATTTATATAAACACCAAACTGCCTTAGTTAGAATTGAGGGGGAAGAAGAGGTAGCAAAAATAGGGAAGGGAGTTCGGCAGGGATGTACACTTTCACCGTTATTATTTAATCTATATATAGAAGATTCAATAAACAAAGTAAAAGAAGAATATAGTGTAGGTGTGAATGTACAGGGAGAGAAAATATATATGTTGAGATTCGCCGACGATATAGCTATATTGGAAGAAAGCGAAAAGAATTTAGAAAGGGTATTGAATGGTATGCAGGCAGTATTGACTAGGGATTTTAACATGAAAATAAATATAGGTAAAACTAAAGTGATGAGGTGTGACAAAAAGGAATGCAGTAGAAAAATGAGGATCACAATAGGAGATAATAGAATCGAAGAAGTGTCAGATTTTTGTTATTTAGGCAGTAGAATCACAAAAGATAATCGAAGCAAGGTAGATATAAAGTGTAGGATAGCACAGGGTAGGAAGGCATTCGTAGAAAAAGAACAGATTTTAAGATCAAATATTGACTTGGGTATTAGAAAAAGATTACTGAAGGTATATGTTTGGAGTGTAGCACTGTACGGGTGTGAGGCGTGGACTATAGGAAAGGAAGAGAAGCGTAGATTACAAGCATTCGAAATGTGGTGTTATAGGAGGATGATGAGGATTGGTTGGGAAGATAAAGTAACAAATGAAGCTGTACTAGAGTTAGTAGGGGAGAAGAGAAGTATTTGGAGAGTGTTACAGCGTAGGAGAGACAGATTAGTAGGGCATATTCTTAGGCATGGGGGGATTATGCAATTGATCATAGAAGGTAGAGTGGAGGGAAAGAGAGAGGTAGGTAGGCCTAGATTGGAGTATGTGAGTCAGATAGTTGAAGACGTTGAGATGAATAGCTATAGGGAGATGAAGGGATTAGCTCAGGATAGATCGGCATGGCGTGCTGTTTCCAACCAATCTTTAGGATTGCGGACTCTTTAACTAATATATATATAAATTATTGTAGTATATAGTCTTAATGCGTAAAATTTTATCTAACGAATTCTTGTTCTTTACTCCATATATATTATAATAGTACATTTTTATTGCATATTTATTTATACCTTTTAATCTACGCCCAGTATTTTAGATATTTCATAAAATTTAACGCCATAGTGATTAATTTACAAAAGGTATTTTTTATGGAAGTACACAATAATACACCGTGAAAATTCATCTCCAGTAATTATATCACTCATGTTACATTGTTACATTTACTAAAATAACATTTTTACGTATGTTGTTAAAATCTCCAACTCGAAATTCGATTATCGAATTGTATATTTGCTGTAAATTCAAAATATAAGATTAACAAAATATCATCTTAATGTGACAGCTCAAAATTACAATGCCAACTTCTTTCACGCGCTTATATCGAACTAATTGAAATCATACATACACAACAGTGCTTCAAATTCGATTTACGATCATTTGCGGTGGTTTTGTAATCGTTCACTACTCCAGCATTCGGCCAGGAAGACATTAAAAAAATTCAAATTCTAATCCCGAACACACGTGCAATGTACTGCGTGTGCTGGACGTAGTCATCGAGGATTAGACCGATTTAAATATTGTATGTGCTCAATGTAAAAACTGGCGAAATTTTAAATGATTCATTCGTTGCTTGATCGTTCGAAATTGGAATTTTTTTTTCTAATTCATGATTAATTCCATAGTTTGATCAATAGAGACTAAGACGAAGACATCTTCAAGAGACAGACGGGGGACGAGACAGGCCTCGTCTTCAAGCTGACACCAGACCACACTTTAAAGTTCAAAAATGAAAAATGCATTGGCGGAAAACTGCCAAAAGAAAGGATCACTGTTTCTGTTTGTGCTAATGTAAGTGGCACTGAAAAAAAGATGTGTTAGTGATCTGGCAAATCAAAAAACCCACGATGCTTCGAAAATGTAAAAAGCTTGCCGCCCGTGACCTATGAAGTCAATAAGAAGCCTTGGGTGACAAGCGAGTTACTTGCAACAGAAATCCGACGTTGGGAAGAGGACCTCAATAAAGCAAAGAGATAAATCGTTCTACTTTTGGATAATTGTCCAGCTCATCCAGCATTGAAATTTATTAATAAACCTTTGAAGTTTTTGTCTCCAAACACAATCAGTATTCTACAGCCGATGGATCAAGGAGTAATAAGAAGCCTGAAATGTGCGTACAGAAAAAGACTGGTTTTAAAAATGATGGAAACCGACGGCGCAAACTTTAACTTGAGCAAAGTAACTGTACTTGATGCTTTGAAAAACGCCTGGAAGGATGTCACCGGTGATACAATTAGGAACTGCTTCCGCCATGCGGGTTTTTTGCGACCATCATTTTGATGAGGAAGATAATTTACTTCTGGAACATTGGCTACAATCTTTCGATATTCCCACTTCAAATAATTTAGAAGATTTTAACGAAATGGATGAAGACCTTC
Source organism: Leptodirus hochenwartii (assembly GCA_947310635.1). Classification (NCBI taxonomy): domain Eukaryota; kingdom Metazoa; phylum Arthropoda; class Insecta; order Coleoptera; family Leiodidae; genus Leptodirus; species Leptodirus hochenwartii. Next base: position 6,981,532 of record OX371188.1, read on the forward strand.
CAGCCACTGGAGAAATGTCTGATCTCGATTTAGTAAGAGACGTACAAACAAGAAATGAAAAATTAGACGACGAACAAGAAGAAGAAGAAGACCTACCACCTCTGAAGTATTGTTAATTGTTCGTAAGTTAATCACATATTATGAAGGCGAAGAAAAAAGTGTACATTTAGACAATTTATATAAAATAGAAGAGGATTTAGTAACAAAAACTTGGAATTGTAGAAAAATGCAGACAATGATAACCGATTTCTTTTTAATGTTTAATGTCTAAATGTTTTAAATGTTACGTATTATTGAAATAAATTTCAAAACAAAATCTAATTCATTAAATTTACATCCCTTCCCTACCTCGGCTAGTAAGTCCAAAAAAAAAAAAGGTCCCTGCAAAAAATATATTTTCTTAAATAAGTCAGTTTTTCTTAAATACGTCGTCAAATCTTTCGTGGACCATCGATACTTATCAAACGATTAAAAAAAATCAAGATAACTCACAAGTAATTAAAAACATGCACATCCTTATCTGTCCATCGCAATCCTTTTTCCTTTTAAATCTCATTGCGTTGTACAATCAATTTAAAAGTTCGGTATCTGGTCCTGACATTAAATATAGTTTCAATTAACACGGGAGGCGTCGACGGTTGCGCGTCACGACGGCTAGTTATCATCGTGCACACAAGGCAGACGGTGCTTAAACGTCAAACGAACGTAGCTCTATATAAGCGTGTACGGAGGAGCGTTTTGTGGTGTGGCACAGCGAAACGTGTGCAGTTAATTCCGCCGGGATTAATTGGTTTCTATTTGGCGATTGTACCCCGTTGGCATTTCTGTTAGTTGGTTAAGGTTTGGTGAGTGGCGTATACGCTACCATAAGCCGCGGTGGTCAATGCGAATGTAAAGGTGCGATTCCATTTATCGCGAACACAAATTTTGTTGAGGCATATTTGATCGCGTGTATAGTGATAGAATTTAATATGAAACTAGCTAGTATCGAATATCACCAAAATTAAGTAGCTAGATGCGCATTTCGAAGGCTATGCCCCCATCATCAGTAGCGCAAGATAAAAGCGAAATATATTATAAGTCTTGGCGGACCTCTACTGCGCTTCCAGTACCATTGTTGCCATATATGAATAAAAAACTTCAGTACAAAGTGCTCAAATTGTAAATTGCATAGAAAAATTCAGATTGAGAATATTTAATGTATGAATATATAAAAAAAGTAAAAAAAGTAAAAAAGTTTCCAGTTATTTATTATTTGTTTTGATAAATTATGTTAATATAATACGCTCTGTATTTGTTGGCTGTCGATATGACAACATTGCAGTAATTTTGACCACACCCTCAAATGACAAAAATGCAGTGGCGAGCATCTCTTCACGAGCATAAGGTTTCGGGGTGTTAAGCGGATAGTATATTTTCAATTTTTTTGTTGTGCTAAAATCACGATTCGTGACAGAGGTATTTTATTTCGTTTTTATGTTGTGCTACTGTAGATGTGGGCATAGCCTTCGAAATGCGCATATAGCTACTTACGGTATTTGGGTAATATTATTCAATTTTGTAATATTGCTCAAATTTGTCCAAATTTTGTACGATCGTAACTTTAATTAATTCACGTACTGTTTTCAAAATATACAAAATTTTACGTATGTCGAAATATCTGTCAAAACAACCTAGATGGTCTAAACAAAAATTTCAAACGCGAAACATAAAAATTTGCAATTTACAACTTGTGACAATTCTTTCTATAAATAACCTAGAAGAAAATGTATTCATTCGCAAAAAGGTTAATAAACTTTTGTATTTTCTATCAACTACTGAAAATTGCGTAGAAAGAAAAGAAAAGAAAAGAAAAGAAAAGAAAAGAAAAGAAAAGAAAAGAAAAGAAAAGAAAAGAAAAGAAAAGAAAAGAAAAGAAAAGAAAAGAAAAGAAAAGAAAAGAAAAGAAAAGAAAAGAAAAGAAAAGAAAAGAAAAGAAAAGAAAAGAAAAGAAAAGAAAAGAAAGGAAAAGAAAAGAAAAGAAAAGAAAAGAAAAGAAAAGAAAAGAAAAGAAAAGAAAAGAAAAGAAAAGAAAAGAAAATACAGAGGTATTTTATTTAGTTTTTATCTTGTGCTACTGAAGATGGGCGCATAGCGCTTGAAATGTACATCTAGCTACTTAATGCTTTAAGTTACGGTATTTGGGTGATATTCTATATTATAGTTTAACACCGTAGTGATAATTTTTAAAACAGATATTTGGAGGTAAATTTGACTTAACCGATAATTCCTATATGGAATATAACAATATTCATAAAGCCAAAATGTCGGTTTTCTTACTAATATGCATTTTTAATTCTATCGTGTTTTTTTGTGAACAGAAACTTCGATGAAGCCAAACTAAAAGTTGTTCAAAAGTCAATTTTTATAATTTAATATGAAAAAAAATTTACGAAATATATTTAACCTTATCATGGTGGGGGATTAAAGGCATAATTACCTTATTTTTACCCCTATATATATATACTTCGTGCATGCAATTAGAAGTTTATTTTTAATATCTTAGAATATGCAGGGAAATTGGAATCGCAGCATTATAACATGGAAATTACATTTGCACATGGCGAAAACAGATCGTTGATGTACGTAGTTCGTCCTTAACAAATTAATCTGCAAATGTTATGTATATCATATATGATAATCGTAGGGCTTCAACGTGCAAAGAGCGACTAATTTCACCTATGTAAATTCGAACAAATAATCAAATTTAGTATTGAGAAAAGACATTTTTAAATTATAAAAATTCAATTGCTCACAATATTCAATATCTCATTCAATATTTCTTCGAATTTTATGTCCTCGATTTCAATAAATTTAATTAATGCCAATGTACAAAATGAAACATAAAAAATGCGTTGATAATTGAGTTTTTTTTTTTAGAAACAATTGCCCAATTTATATTCACCGAATATAAAGCTATCTCGGCATAAAACAATTATACAGTCCGTAATAATTAAATAACAAATCAGGTCATATATACCCAGTGATATTTATTCTGATTAATAAACATTTTCAGTGTCGTTTATACTGAATGTTTTGTTTAATGATTATATTGCACGGCTTAAAAATTTGCCACAAAAAAATTTTAAACCGCAAATTTGAGAGGTATAAATAGTCGTGTATATTATTAAAAAATATATATTTTACTCCTCTAGATACCTTACATAAAAGCTGCTTCTATACGTGCAATTTAAAATTGTAAAATGGTTTAAGGAATGCTCTTGGGGGCGCACATCATAACTCACAGCATTCATTTAGACTTTCCATAGAGGGTACAATTAATACATTCCCTCGTATAGATGCGACTTGAATATGGAAATCCGGAACTGAATATATTATACATGTAATTCAGTTCGGAACGCAGAATTCAATATTGTGTTCAAATTAATTATAGTGGAGGAACGCGGCATTACTAAGCTAATGCGTTCGTCAATTTATAAGCAGGTGGTATATATGAAACGAATATACAGGGTGCTTGCTCAATGTATAGTTAAATTTATGAATATATCATATTAATGTATCGTAAGTACCATACAAATTCGGAGAAGTAGAGAAAAAGGTAAAAATATATTTTTTTTGTAACGAAACCGTTTAGTAATAATATTTATTATTAATGCATTTTGTAACTACTGATCTTATCGTCGCCCAAAAATATTTTGGAAAAATCCATGCATTTAACAAAGAAGATTTATTCAAAAAACACCCATTTTTTTTTGTGAATACATTTTACGGCAATTTTCTGGTAGTTAGTAATAAAATAAACTACACCCTGTAGGCTATATATATTAACTCCATTTCCATCTACTTAAATCTTATAATTATTTGTCGTGTTTTCATTAAACTTATTACTAACAAGTTTTAGCACGAAGTTCAACAGACAATTTAATATCTTGGAAATTATTATTATATAAAATTTAACATTTAAAAACATTATCAGTGCTGTATAATACAGACATGAACACGTTTTTTTTTTTTTTTTAATTACGTTTTTTTATGAGTCAACGATGGCTTATGTATCTACAGTATGTCGGTATATGCAAACAGAGCAACATTACATTTACACTATTGCATTTTGAAACTTGAAAGTTGTATGGACAGAATGTATATTTATCAGGGGCGTATCAGCAAGGGATAGGGCACGAAACATGTCCTTCATTATTGTGTCAATTTTTGTAAGAAAACTATCTTTTTTCAACTTTTCTCAACTTCTTCGCCCTATATTAACACTTTTTCCACTGTTGTTTTTCAATACACCGAAAATTTTTAATCAAGGTAATATCAAATTCAATTTTAATATATTTTCCAACAAGAGATTTTTATACTGTTAGAATATTTATATAATAGCGTTGAAACTACAAACATTTCCTTAAAAAAAGAAATTAATGAAATTTCTTATACATATATAAATTTGCTTCTTTCCGCGCGAAATATTTTAATTAGTATAAAAAAATACAAAACGATATATTCGTGGCTAATTTAAGCAAAGACGAAATCACCGATAAATTAAATAAGTATTAAATTTAATAAAACTCACCTCGCTGCAGGAGCGAACTCAGAACTATGTTGCATGGCGGTCCAAAAACATCACCAATCAATCCCTAAGATATTATGAAAAATTAAATAAACTTGCAAATAAATGGTAAATTCGTGAACAGTTCATAAAATACGAAATAAAAAATATGGGTGTATATATATTCCTATAAATTTCAGGTAGTCGAGTTAATGATGGTCAAATTCCTACAAAGGCACATGTAAATTCCTATATTTTCAATTGAAATGAAACATTGAAGAAGAAGATATAGATATAGGTTCCCATATATTTAACGATCGTAACAATTACCCAATTAACAATGACCCAGATGACCCAGTTGGTGAAAGTACAGAAATTTAGAAGCCTACATTTTATTGCATGACCACCCCGAAGAAACAAAGATACATGTGCAAGAAATAAGTGCTTCGTGCAAGAGAAAAGCGTTTGTAGGAATTTGACCATACACATGTTCGGTTTCTTCTACCTGCCCCCATATTTATAGGAATTTACCATCCTCGAAAAATATTATATTATACTTTTTAATAACTATACGCGTGCAAGCAACAATTGAATTTATTCGTGCATTCAACACCTCTTCAGCCAACGTTGCTAAATCTATTCAATCATACACAATCGGATTTTTTTTCATAAAACAAGTTATTAAACATAAATATGTATCAACGGCAAATAATTTAAATATAGCAGCGCGCAAAATTCTTCTTTAATTCAAAATAATATATTATGAAATTTTAAAATAACAAGAGATATGAGATATATTAGTAGTTTAGTAAAAAGCGACTTATAAATTCTTTCTAAACTACCTTACTATAAATCAAAATCGAATTTAATGAATTTAGTGTTATGACAAGTTTAATTTATTTAATAAAAACCATTTTTTAAATTGTAGTAATTTTTGTTTGGCTTCTTCTCATTTATTGTTGCTACTTGTTTAAGTTGTTTGTCATTTTTGAAGTGAAACTTCTATAGGCGCGGTAGGGCAAATTGGCCTGAACGTAACGAAAAGTGAAACGCGCTACGCGCATGCGCCGCGTGTACTGTGTGTATACGTAGCATAAGGGAACCAGTAGACGCTTGCGTATTTTAATATATATTACACAAACACAGCTTAATCTTTTAGCTAACAATTTGTTTATCAAATTCGCGATGGGCAGGTTGAAAGAATGTAAATTTTGAGTATGATGCACCAGTGGGTGCATTTCTAGTTGTCGATGGCTCTTTTAGCTAACAATTTACATTGTGTGACAAGTTGAATGGAGAAAAGACAAGTACAGACAGAGTGCGAGCCTTTAGAGAACGGAAGAAAGCGAATAAACCGCCAAGAAAAGTGCAAACAAGTACCTTGGAAAGAAGTAGAGAGTATCGAGCCAGGCAGAGGGTGTTAAAGAAACACGGTGGACAACATAACCTTCCAACGACCTCAAATACACTGGATGAACCGATACCGTCGTTAAGTGAGGACACAGTGAGTGGTATAGTAGAGAATTTGAATGCCACTGATTCAGGTCTGTACGTGATGTGAGAGATCAACGAAATGAATCTGATACAGCTGAGCGAGCCATCGACAAATAGAAATGCATCCACTAGTGCATCGTACACAAAATTTACATTCTTTGAACCTGCTCATCGCGAATTTGATAAACAATTTTTCAATAATCCGCTTGGTACAGTGTGTTCTATATGTGATCGAATATGGTTTAAGAACGATGTGAAACCTGTTGATCCTAAGCACGAGCAACTTTTACATACTGCATTTCCAGCCATTATCATTGAAGATGTGATAGCGTGCAATTCATGCCGAAATGCTCTCACTCGGAATACCATTGTAATGTTATCGAAGTCAAATGGTTTTCGTTGTCAAATCGACAAATAGAAATGCACCCGCTAGTACATCATACACAAAATTTAATGCAAACTCCTCTTTATAGACTGTACGACATTACAGTTAATAACACTTTCTTTGATGACCAGAGTCTCAATCAAAATCAATCAAAATCAAATCGTTAACAAATGGAAAAAAAGCGATGCATAAAATCAACTTTTCCCAGGAGCTAAGAAGTTTCACTTCTACCGTGTGAGTGTCTCACGCAGGTTTTTTTAATAATTGTTTAGACAATTATAGGTCATATCAAAAATATGATATTTTATACAAAAATTATTTAAAGCTAAATAAACTTGATCTTTCATCTCCCGTTGTGAATCCAGCCTTCGCACACCACTGGTATATATACTGTGCGGTTGGTAAAAAATGTGACAATATGCTATTAGTATTGACCGATCCATTAGTGTGTCCGAACAAAACAAATACCTTTTCCAAAGCGTACTTGACATCGGTAGATGTTATTCATACACTATACAGTACTCACACAATATGGATTATTCCAATAGGGTACGACTTTATTAATCAAACAAATTCACATTTTAAAGCAAAACTAAATAAATGTTACTCTAACATATACCTCTGCACACATTTTTAAATATCCAATTCAATTCTGGCAATAAAACGACACATTCCGACAAAAGCTACTTTTTATTTATTAGTACCTTATGTTTATTTAATATTTCTATAGATACTTAACGATTATTTATAACGGAAGTAGTAATTACTACATCGAAAGTATTTCTCATGCAAATTTTTTATAAAAAAAAAAAAATCAGATAGGTCATGTCGATTGGAATCGATAAATTGCCAATATTGTATTTTTTTACAATTTATTTCGAACTACTTATTGAGCCATTCATATTTGTATTCACAACGTAATGAATAAATTAATACTGGAAGGTATTACAATACATAAAAAACTAGGGTAAACATTGCGATGTACATATAAAAATATGTAGTTTGTATGGACAGATGTGGTGCGTTAATAAATAAAAGCTCGCCATGCCAAGAGATGAAACTGGAAACACCCATCGCTTTCGTACCGAAATGGCTTTATTTCAATTTCTAAACTTCTACTATAATACACTGACTGTAGCTGCAGAATCGGCTTCAAGTTCATATTTGAAGCCCCTCCGAAATAAGTGAATACGGCCCCTACTTAAATCAATAAATTTCAGAATCAATGTCGCAAAATCATTTCATAATATACAACAAAGTAATTGTAACTTTCACCGCAAATAATACAAATACGTATTTCGACAGACAATCTGTCTTCTTCAGTGTGTACATGAAGAAGGCGGCTGTCTGTGAATAAATGGTATTTTCTTCTATTTTTCATTAGGTGAAAATCATTTGCGATTTGATTACTATTGAGGGTTCTTTACTTTTATTAATTTTTATGAATATATCTTCGGTAGAATTATTTAATTTAATAAAAAAAAATCATCACAAAAAAAGCAATCATTTAAGCTGAAATTTCTTTCGGTAATTGACGTAAGTGTATTATTTATCTGTTTATTATTCCAGTGCAAATGGGAGCTCAGGCTATGAAATACGCTTTCAAATGCTTTCCGGTTTTTGCAAGAAAATTAGTTTATTAGCGCAATTTTTACAAAAATGCATCTAAATCTACAAAAGAATTTTTTAAATTAATTACCACATAAGTGTCACTACTACATTGGGGCATTTTTATATGAGAATTTATATATTTTTTTATTAAAAAACTGCAAATTGAATCGGAAACTTTTATAAATATTTTTTATGAACTCATTATATTATTTTATAAGACACGTGTAATGTAAAATATTTGGATGGAAACGTATCAATAAACATCTTAGTTTATACTATAAAATATACGTCTAAACCCGGCCCTGAATAGGTACAAATTTTCTATACGGAACCGTTTCGTTCGTATTCTTGCATCGTTTTCTTATAATAAGAGCGAACTTTAAGTTTAGCGGAAAAGTCAGTTGAGTATAATATTCTTTAGATTATTAATGGTTAATTGCACGCCCATCATGGTTTCTTGTATATCTCTACCACGGAAGTCTCAAATAATGCTTATAGAATATAATAGCTGGATGTATTGATATAATAAAAACTTCGATGAATGCAGTTTCGCCCATTGTATTCTAGGGATATGATTTTTTTTATTTTTTTGTAAGAACTTGAAACTTCATTTGCAGAATGAGAAAAGATGCACAATAGTCATTTAGATTAAAATTCCGGAAATTCTAGATAAAAAAAATTAAAAACCTCTCGAAACTGAAGCGTTTTAAAAGCTATTTTAGAAGTGGCAAATAACAATGAATGGAATTTGAGGTTCAAAATTTAAATGTAGACATGTATTTATTTTTCGAAATCGATGTATTTTTGTAAAATTTTATATATACCAAATTACAATAAAAATACGGATGAAATGATAATTCGTAATATATCTAAGAGGATCTAACCATAAGGATTTTAAATAGTGAAAGATGCCCGGAAGGAAATATTAAGGAAGTTTAGATTTTCTACAAGATCGAGAATTTTTTTCTACAAAATGGTCGTATATTATTTAACATTTGAAGGAAAGTTCAAATTAAGTAATGACAAATGCTAACGAATTTACCAATGTTAGTAACTTCTTAAGAAATCAAAAATTGTGCAGGTTTTTTTTCATTGTTGCAGGCTGACAAAAAAAACTATCGAGTCATCGAAAAAAAATGCCGCATTCTTAATTGAGAATCAACAAATTACCAAAAAAAAATTGATAACTCAGAAATTACAAAATATTTTTGAGTTGTCTCAAATACCCAAAAATCATAAATTCGTGAAAAAACCATGGGTCAAATATACACAATAAAAAACATGCGTGAGACTCTCGCGCGGTAGAAGTGAAACTTCTTAGCTCCTAGGAAAAGTTGATTTTATACATTCATTTTTTCCTAACGATATGATTTTGATTGACACTCTGATCATCAAAGAAAGCATTGTTAACTGTAATGTCGTACAGTCTATAAACAGGAGTTTGGATTAAATTTAGTGTATGATACACTAGTGGGTGCATTTCTATTTGTCGATTTGACAACGAAAACCATTTGACTTCGATAACATTACAATGGTATTCCGAGTGAGAGCAATTCGGCATGAAATGCACGCTATCACATCTTCAATGATAATGGCTGGAAGCGCAGTATCTAAAAGTTGCTCGTGCTTAGGATCAATAGGTTTTACATCGTTCTTAAACCATATTCGATCACATATGGAACACACTGTACCTAGCGGATTATTGGAAAATTGTTTATCAAATTGGCGATGAGCAGGTTGAAAGAATGTAAATTTTGTGTATGATGCACTAGTGGGTGCATTTCTATTCGTCGATGGCTCGCTCAGCTGTATCAGATTCATTTCGTTGATCTCTCACATCGCGTGTATCTTCACGCCTGAATCTGTGACATTAAAATTCTCTATACCACCCACTGTGTCCTCACTTAACGACGGTATCGATTCATCCAGTGTATTTGAGGTCGTTGGAAGGTTGTGTTGTCCACCGTGTTTTTTTAACGCCCTATGCCTGGCTCGATACTCTCTACTTCTTTCCAATGTACTTGTTGGCACTTTTCTTGGCGGTTTATTCGCTTTCTTCCGTTCTCTAAAGGCTCACACTCTGTTTGTACTTGTCTTTTTACTCCATTTCACTTTTCACACAATGTAAATTGTTAGCTAAAAGATTAAGCTGTGTTTGTGTAATATATAATAAAATACGCAAGCGTCTGCTGGTTGCCTTATGCTACGTATACGCACAGTACATGCGGCGCATGCGCGTAACGTGCGTTTCACTTTTCGTGACGGTAAAGCCAATTTGCCCTACCGCGCTTATAAAAGTTTCACTTCAAAAACATTTTATGCTATATTTTTCTGGAATTTATTTTGCAGAACTATAACATTTTTGAAAATTATAACGTGAAATTAGATATAGTAGAGAATATTACATTTAACAATCGCAATTTAAATGGACACATAAAATTAGTTAGCCGAATCTCAATATATTTAAATTTTTCAAACTGATTCTTCTAATAAGTAAAATTTGATTAATACATGTGTATCTTCATCAGTGTAATTTTAACGTTACAAAAAGGTGCTAGAAAAAATCCTGCGGGGTAATAAATTAGTTACTGAAAAGCATGCGAAGGAAAAGGCAAAATATATAACTAAGTAAACATTCGACTACATCCTGAGACATATATTGAAGAAAATACAGCAATTATAAAGCAATTACGACATTCTGTTGTGGGTGAAGAGAGGATATACCCTGCTACTATATACCACCAGTCACACGACCACCCTTCCACCCTCTTGATCCATCAATTCTGCGCACCCCCAACATGCAATTTAAATACAAATGACATTTTTAAAGTACGTCGCGAAGTAATAAAAAAGTCACCGCAATATGGCAATATAAAGACAATAAAATATCTATATAGGTATAAGAAATACTGCGATGGTTCGGTGCCAGACAGTTGATATAAGTTACCTTCTTATAGTAATTATAAGAAGAATTTAACGAAGGAACTATTTACATTAATTAAAAAGGAATGTTTTAAACCATTATTTTATTTGCGTGAGAAGCTAAAAAATTTATTTAAATGCTTTAAATAATAATGGCAGAATTTTTGAGCTTAGCTTCAATTTGAAGACAAAAAATGTAAGAATTTTTTTTATAGACCATGGAGTTCACGAAAAATCAAACTATTTCGATAATACCTTAAAATAAGAATATTTGCCATCTATTTTATTAACTGAAAATGAACAATTTTTAAGGCAATTAATTTGCATAATATTTAGCCCAGTGTAAATTTTCCTGTTTTCCTGAAATGTGGGTATAAAAATAAAATATATGTCATAGCAAAAGAAATATCACAAAAATATTTTAACACCACCTCCGAAATCATTTCAATCAAATGTAGTAAATTTGTAACATTTAGTTAATATCGTTTTTCGTCACATTTTAGATATAACATGTTCTCGTTATTTTAACACTCTGCATCGAATATTATATCAATTTAAAAAATTTTGATGCCTCGAAATCGATTTTTACAACAAGAAACGTGTTTCGGTTTTAAGCCTACATGTCGTTACTTGTTACCCCGTAAAAATTGAATACCCGGGTGTGTTTATTTTATACTAAATATTTAAAAATATTTTCTGAATATAATTTAAAAAAATATTTATGCGACTTTTCCAAATACTTTGCACAACGCCGCTGTAAAAAATCGTTCAATACAGCCAACTCTGCACAACCCACCTTTCTTTTCAGAAATACAAACTGGAAGATAACTAATTTCATTCAAACATCTTAGCATGGTCTAACTATAGCGTAGTTTATGTGGAGAAGAGAGGAACATTAATATCTTCTAGACGCTAAGGAAGTTCTTACAGATTCAATGCGAAAGCAGCGGGAAAGGGAGGAAGATATCGTAACGATACTTAACAAAAAAAAAAGATATATACAGTGGAATGCGTACTTGGGCACGCCCACAACATTTTCAGGGTTCAGAAAGGGATTATGGAGTCAAGAAACGACTAAAATATATTATTTGTCATATATTTATGGTAATATTATCGAAGCGGTGAATTTAACTGTGACTGGCAAGGATTTATCCGCTCTGTAATACCACTTAGAAATTTTTATGAATCGCCAGTATATTGTCTAGGGCTTAACACGAGATTTGTGAATCTCTTGTTAATTTTTTGATTGCATTTTATTTTAAATTTTCCGTTTTTGATATGTGAGAGTATTTGAAAGTTCGAATTTTAAACTTAAATTCTTGTATTAAACTTATTTGTTTATTTATTTATAAAAATTGTATCAACAATTTATTTTAAATTACGTATATTCAGACAATGATCATTGGTGCATAGATACAGAAAAAATATGAAGACGCGGTAGAGTTAGTGGAGGAAAAGAAACGTTTTTTTTTTGAGAATTTTTTCAAGACATGAAATTTAAATCCTGGTTTCAATTTAAGTTGAAAGGATTCAAGAGAATTGATGAAAAGAATTTTGCAAAAATCAAGCGACGTTAAAAACTAAACAAAAGAAACTACTTTATATAATATAAACATTGACAGATAAACAAAAATTAAATAGAAATATTTTTCAAGACCAGAAATTTAAATCCTGGTTTCAATTTAACTTGAAAAGGCTTCAAGAGAATTGATGAAAAGAATTTTGCAAAAATTAATCGACGTTAAAAACTAAACAAAAGAAACTACTTTATATAATATAAACATTGACAGATAAACAAAAATTAAATAGAATTTTTTCTCAAAATGTGAAATGTAAATCCTGGTCTCAATTTAACTTGAAAAGGATTCAAGAGAATTGATGAACAAAATTTTGCAAAAATCAAGCGACGTTAAAAACTAAACAAAAGAAACTACTTTATATAATATAAACATTGACAGATAAACAAAAATTAAATAGAAATATTTTTCAAGACCATAAATCTAAATCCTGGTCTCAATTTAACTTCAAAAGGTTTCAAGAGAAAAATTAAGTGACGTTAAAGGACTAATAAAATTATTTATGAACATTGACAGTTTTATCTTCAATAACGTTGGCGTAATCTTACAAATATAGCATCTTGAACAGTACATTTTGAAATTTATAATTTATATAGATAAGGTGGTGTTTGTGAGCACAAATTTTCTTTTAAATACAACTGGGCGTCTTTCTGACAAGAAGAACTCTATTGAAACATATAAGAGAAGTATAAAAGACGATTTTATGTAGTCTTCGTATTGTTCGGATCCGCAGAGGCGACGGCTGCGGTCCTCGTAAAATGCACACAAAAATGTCGACAATTCGTTACAGATGGGGTGGCAAAATGATATAAAATAGAACGGTAATACAATTTGCTATACTCTTTTCGTCATTAACATAGAGTAATATAACGAGCGGCCCGTTAAAAAAATCATTTAAATATCGCCTTCAGTCAGAATGAATACTTTATTAACTTTATTTCATTAATTTTGTTGTACATTTTTTATTTAATTTACACAACGAACTGAAATTAAAATTCAGTATGCCACTGCTTTTCTGCACAAGGTTTAGAATGTACAAATATCACTAAATCTGCGAAAATGTATCGAAAGTATTTTAAAGTATCGATAAAGCAAAGTGACTGTTTTCCGAACAACAGATTTTTCAATTTATTCAATATTTGGGCTGTGATAAAAAAAAATTATAAGAAATTATTTATAATAATATTCAACCGTCACTAATACAATAATCAAAGAAATTATACGCGTCCAGATTGTATTTTACTGTAGATGGGGGCTTAGACTTCGAAATGCACATACAAATTTATGTTGCGGTTTATTAAAACAATTAATAGCATCAAAAACAACATATTTGTTCTAATTTTTTCAATTAATTAATTGTATAGCATATCCATCCAAATAACGTAACACAAAATATTTAATAGCTAGATGCGTATTTCGAAGGCTATGCCCCCATCTTCAGTAGCACAAGAAAAAAACTAAAAAAAATTATATTGAGTGGAGACTAATTAAAAAATCTTCAATTTCAATTTGGTGTTTTATTTCGTTTTTATCTTGCGCTACTGAGGATGGGGGCACAGTCAGCGAAATGCGCATACATTTATCAAATTCTTTGAGTTACGGTATTTGGATGATATTCTACATAATTATTTAATATCGTAGTGACAATTTGAATCACGTGACAACGAAAGTCATGTGTTTAAATATAAAACAGTACATGTCGTATTTTTATAGATTAAAGCGAGTGAATTAAATATTAATAGCCCCTATAATTAATACATTTTTCGACTATATTTATTGCACTTTGAATGTTCGCACAGTATATATATATATATATATTTGCTATTTGTAGGTTAAGAGTGAAGGGTTTTTTGGTTTGCACGGTGGCGGTGGGACTGGGGGAGAGAGAAACGCGGGAGGGTGCGTGTATTTTATACGCAACGTCCGAAACATGCTTTTTATACCCTGTTTAAAACTGATTTATATGCGCATATTGTACACAAGTACCCGATCATGCAACAACACAATGCCTAATACATTGTGGATATTTGCGATGGTCGGTAATATTTGTATTTTAATAACGTTTTTGGCGCGCATTGTTCCGATTCCGTGTTATTGGAAATTCGTTTGCATTTCCGCCCGTACATTACAGCGTTCGTAATAATGCAAAAACTACGTTTTCACGCGAATTTTGATGTTAGTTAAAGAGTCCGCAATCCTAAAGATTACTCACATACTCCAATTTAGGCCTACCTACCCCTCTCTTTCCCTCCACTCTACCTTCTATGATCAATTGCATAATCCCCCCATGCCTAAGGATATGCCCTACTAATCTGTCTCTCCTACGCTGTAACACTCTCCAAATACTTCTCTTCTCCCCTACTAACTCTAGTACATCTTCATTTGTTACTTTATCTTCCCAACCAATCCTCATCATCCTCCTATAACACCACATTTCGAATGCTTGTAATCTACGCTTCTCTTCCTTTCCTATAGTCCACGCCTCACACCCGTACAGTGCTACACTCCAAACATATACCTTCAGTAATCTTTTTCTAATACCCAAGTCAATATTTGATCTTAAAATCTGTTCCTTTTCTACGAATGCCTTCCTACCCTGTGCTATCCTACACTTTATATCTACCTTGCTTCGATTATCTTTTGTGATTCTACTGCCTAAATAAGAAAAATCTGACACTTCTTCGATTCTATTATCTCCTATTGTGATTGTCATTTTTCTACTGCATTCCTTTTTGTCACACCTCATCACTTTAGTTTTACCTATATTTATTTTCATGTTAAAATCCCTAGTCAATACTGCCTGCATACCATTCAATACCCTTTCTAAATTCTTTTCGCTTTCTTCCAATATAGCTATATCGTCGGCGAATCTCAACATATATATTTTCTCTCCCTGTACATTCACACCTACACTATACTCTTCTTTTACTTTGTTTATTGCATCTTCTATATATAGATTAAATAATAACGGTGAAAGTGTACATCCCTGCCGAACTCCCTTCCCTATTTTTGCTACCTCTTCTTCCCCCTCAATTCTAACTAAGGCAGTTTGGTGTTTATATAAATTAAAAATTATTCTCCTATCCTTATAATCTATACCCGTTTCTTTTAAAATTCTAAACATTATGTCCCAATCTACATTATCAAATGCCTTTTCTAAGTCTACAAAAGCTATGCAAGTTACCTTTCCTACCCTCTTTCTTTTTTCTACTACCGTTCTTAGTGCTAGAATCGCCTCTCTCGTCCCTCTGTTTTTCCTAAAACCAAACTGATCTTCTCCTAGCCTTTCCTCTACTTTATTTTCTAATCTCCTATAAATAATCTTTAGCAATATCTTCGATGCATGTGATAGTAGACTAATGGTCCTATAGTTCTCACACAAATTAGCTCCTATTTTCTTCGGCATTGTTACTATTCTACTACGCTGAAAATCCTGTGGTACTTCTCCCTTCTCATATATTTTACAAACTAACCTGTATAATCGCTCCTGCATTTTTTCCCCTGCGTGTTTTATTAATTCGGCTGGTATCATATCAATCCCCGCTGCTTTGTTATTCCGTAAATCATTTAATGCTCTATGAAACTCTGACCTAAGTATGCTAGGACCTAAGTCATCCTCATCTATCTGTTCCACACTTTCTAGCTCCTCCATGTCCTGCCTACCTTTATATAAATCTTCAAGATACTCCTTCCATCTTCTAGCTTTTTCCTTATTTTCTGTGAGTTCCTTACCCTGCTTATCACATATAATGTTACCCTTTGGTTTTACTTTAGAAAAATGTGACTTAATTTTCCTGTAGCCCAAATCTACTTTACCTCTTCTCATATCCTCCTCAATATCCTCACAGTTTCCTTTTATCCACTTTTATTTTGACGTATCTTAATTTAATGAAAATTTTTATAGGTCAAAAAAGTAGTGCCTCAAATGTTTTCTCTACGTTCCATTTTAAATTTGGTACACTTTGATATATTATTCCATAATGATTGAATATGTTCATGAGGGACCTTCGTAAATATAACAACGTTTTTTAAACGGATGAAAAGTCTTTTTTTTCACAGCCAAAAATTCAATTATTTAATAAAATTGTCAGGCGATCGAAAATATGTTATTTTTTTATGATTACTTCAAATTCTTTTACCCCGTTTGGTTCGCTAGAAATGTAAGAATTGCAAAACATTGGGAGCACAAGCATTTTGTTTTGCAAAAATCCACGTACCCTGTTGATAATGCTAATTCTAGCCAAAATATAAATTACGGCATAGGGAAAACAAATACACTCTTCATCGTGTATTCAATTCGATTCTATTGTACGTTGAAAATGTGCACGGAAATATATAGTCACATTTAAAATGAAATTAAAATAACACAATCCGTTCTGAATGCCAGCCATGACGTGCTTTTATATTAATAATTAAATACTACATTGTCATTTTTGTTAGTTATAACTTGATGCGTATATAAAAATATAATTTTATAATAAAAAAAAATTTATTTCTTAAAATTATAAATCGTCAGGTTTATTTTACGTTGACTGATATAATGCGCGATATATAACTGTTCCAATATATCGAATTTTTGATGAAATATCGCAACGATTTTTTTTTATGAAGGGTATATATTTGAAATTTTTTTTTCAAACAAAGATTGAAACTAATCTTTATACCGGTGTTGTATGTGGAGGACTATTATTTAAATACAACCTGTCAATGTGACCTAACACCTGACCTGCTTTTCCATACTAGAAAAAAATTTATACTTTCTTCTGAATGCCATTTTTAGTTGATAAGCTCTTAAGGAACAATAACTATTGGCTTGAGCGAAATGAAGATTTATCATTACGAAAATGGTCTTATTTTTTAAATGATTACATTTTCTCTGGTCCACCCTATATATATATACATATAAACTCAAAAACCCAGTGTATTTAATACCCGAATTTATCAACACGAAACTTGAGTGTAAAAAAATATTCGGATGATATGAAGAATTATTATTAACTATTATCAGGTATATGACGTGATGATTGTTAAAACCCATATTCGTGATGGTTTATCACGAACCGTGATAAAGGCAAAGTTATTCCGACGCAATACGAGTTTTATTAAGTGAAAATCTATTTGCGCAAAAGAATATTTCGGAAATAGCGTGCAATTTTCTATTCTTTTCACGATGGCGGAATGCTTGCAATTGAGTTCCATCGCAGATGGTAGTAAATAAAATCCACTGACATAATATAGAAGCTTTCTCGAAGCTTGAAGTTGCTAGTTGAGTGCAAAAAGCAATTATTTTTGCTCGACATTTCCATATCCGGTTAAGGATAGCGAGTAGCTCGCTCGAATCGGATATCTCAGTTGCTGACAACATCTTTGAACATCAGTGACGTGTGACAATGTTATTGTTAAAATTACCTCAGTTAGAATATAAAGAATTACTTCATTTGGCAATCAATTATTTAGCAAATACACAATTGAAATTGCAAGTTTTTTTCGGAGGAAGATTGTGCGAATTTGGACTTGATCAAGACTCGTACATGAAGGGTGGAGGAATCAAATTAGAATATGTGTTATCTGGGAGCACCAACAAATACAATAGACATCTAATTATTTAATGTTTTGTCCAAATTTCCAACGAGAAATAGTTTCCACGGCACTGTGCACGTAGAAATGTTTTCACAACATTCTATTTCTGTATAAGGGTTGCCGATCGTGTTGAGACTTTATTGAATCAGGGTATATAAAATTGGAAGAAGTAAAAGCGATATCTTGCCGCGTGGCTATATACAGGGTGCGTTAACAACAATGGGATCGTGCTTAGAATACGAGATAAATAAAAAGATTATTTTATATAGAAAAAATGTAAACGCAACCGGAAATTGTGATCAAATAAATGGCTGCAAGTTTAATTAATATAACGGATTTATTTATGTGTTGGTTTAACATTTTATTATAATCAACAGTGGTGGTTCCCTATACAGGCCGCAGGGCCGCGCGCCCCTCCTGAACATTGAGCGTAGTTATCACCGTAGTTATATAATTGTAATGCGATATTTTATCTCGGCATTATTTTGCATAAAAGATAAAGCTTGCGCCGCGAACATACCTAACACTGATGACTCAACACGATATGGCAGCTAGCAAGTACCAGTCAAATGCATATGCCTTATCTGTTGGAAGCGCTAGAGTTAGAGCGACGGTATGCAATATATCTTCGCAATATAGCTATATCGTTAATATGTAGTACAAATTCGAGAGCCACACAGTACAGGTTAAATGCATATGCACTCATCTCACTCTATTGCAAGCAATCGGTGAGAGCGACCGTATGCAGTATGTCTGTCTATTTCTTCGGTCCGCTTGAAACTATATTACGACTAGTGTGCAACATTCCAGAGGCTATGGATGAGTCATAGCAACGTGACGTCACGCTGCTTGTACAGCGAGAATATATATCGTTGTTTATGCTATTCTGAGCTACGATTCTTTAGCGTCCTAACAGAGAAGCCTCGTAAACAGTAAAATTGATATAGATATAGTGGCATTGTTCTGTGAGTTACGTATGTACGATTTTGCCACGTATTTCTCCAAGAATATATTTAATAAAAATGAATAGTGTTAGTTCTTTATTGAAAATAGAGTTTTGTAGACTTTCTCTTGTGGACAAAGTAAAAATTAAAGAATTAGGTAGGCCATTGCCTGATTTAAATTTATCGCAAACTTGTGCAAGGAGTGTTCAAAACCGGACATATACGCGGGGTTTTACAAGAGACATTTACAAAAAAATTATAACACAGATGAAGGACAGATTCTCATATCGTGGCCATCTACAAGCCGCTGAGTTATTTAACGCGAAATCGATGCCAACATTTTCTAAACAATTTCCAGTGGACCTTTTGGAAATCGTGTGTCATGCATATCCATTTATGAATAAAAACAGAATTAGAAGTCATTTACTCGCGTCCGGATTTTTATCAAATAATTGGAGCCACAAATTTTCTTTCGTTATTGCTACAAAATAATCTCAGTGAAAACTATAAAAATACTTAAAATTATTTTAACAACCCCGATGACCACTGCTGAATCAGATCGTTGTTTTTCAACACTTAGAAGAATCAAGACTTTTTTTGCGAGATGCTATGGGTAATGATCGTTTAAACGCGTTGGTGATGATGTGTATTAATAAAAATGTGGTGCGAGATATTTACAATTTTAACGAAAAAGTTTTGGAAAAGTTTATATCAATGAAAGATAGAAGAGTGGAATTCACTTTCAAGCAATGATTGAATTTAATCATTTTGTATCCATTTTAGGTAAGATTTCTCACTATTATGTTATTTTTGAAGAATTGAAATGGCACGAACCGCCACTGATAATCATGATTGATTTTTCCATGAATTTCCTATAGATTATTCAGAGAATTATGAAGTTTGTTAAATAGAAGAAGAAATAAATGAAGAATTAAATTAAATAGTTATGACGCGTCATCGTGGATTTATAAAAATTAATTTATTTATTTAAGCGAGAATATTATACGTATCTCATACTTATCTCAGAAAAAAAGTGCCAAAAAATATTCTAATACGAAATATTTTGAAAACATTGTCATTTTTCAGAATTTTTATTTTAGAAATGAAGATAAGGTTTTCTTTTGTGATAGTCAAATTTATACCTATTTATATAGACATAGAGGATAAGATTATAAGCGATAAATCAAATGGTGAGTTTAGAATTTATCTCACCATGTACCTCGTAAAGATTATAATCAATGTTAAGTATTAATAATATTTTCTACTAAACTCAACGGGGCAGTTCAATTTTATTTTTGTTCTTTCGTAAGCGCAGTATAATTGAATTAAAAATAATAATAATAGAAGAGATACTTTGGCACTTATATAACAAATTTATTGAGCCGCCACTTTTTGATAGTCCATATTAGAATATGGAAATAAAAAAGAACAACTTTGTTTTTACTATCAAGTAGTAAAAACAAAGTTTTTTTTACTATCAAGTTTGTTTTTACTACCAGGTAGTAAAAACAATTTTTTTTATTTCCCTATTCCTCTTTGGCACTTATTTGTAATTATAGATATGATACAGATCCCATTAGCACAAGAATCTTTAAAATCAGTGCGTTAGAATGCCAGAGATTCGTTTAAAAGAAACGCTTCTTGCAAAATTCTTTAAAAAAAGACAGGTTAAATCGTTTCGAAATCATATGGTACATAAGCACTTCCGCCTTTTACCTTTATCATATGAAATCAATTCGTGGAATTTTACGCGATAACTTCGAAAGACCACTCAACTTACATATTTACCAAACCAGTAAGTATACAATATGATGGAAGTGTCAATTAAATTCGATATTCTTAAAACGTGGGTAGTGACCGCAGATGATGCCTGTATATATGCAGGTCACGGGGAGTTGCAAGAAGTCACAGCTAGGAATGGCAGTTGGAACTGTCACGAACAGACACAGACACTCTTTATATTATACAACTTCTTATACTCCCCGGAACAGTTAATTGAAATATTATTAGCATTCGTTCATCGCGAGCGCATCGGGACATCGTCCCATCGTCCAATAATTAATTTCACCCGTCGCAGCGAGGACGCACGGACGCGACCCCGTAAATTGAAAAATTCCACATTTAACTTGTTAATAACTACAACCGATAGATGGCAGCAACCCACCGACTGTCTGACATATCAAACCGAAATAGCGAATGACAAAAGCAGAATACTTTGATTTCATCGTAAGAACCATCGACGAAATGCCTCAAGAACTTTTCAAATATTAAAATTTCAAATTACAATCGCGGATGCATCGGCTAATTGTATAGCAGGCTCATTTTATTTTTGGCTAATCTAACGATATAGTAAAGCGGCATTAACAAATCGCTATTGATACGACCGACCTCTCATCCAAAAGCCACTCGCACGCCTAGCAAAAGCAAATTTTTTGATTATTTGGCATGTTGATGACGTTGAATTACAAAATGGCCACGTGTTTCGGCCCCTAGTACAATATAAAATGATAATCGTAATTTTTTTTTTTGGTGCGGTAACAAAAATACCTGAATTAAATCAACTCATCAGCATCGAAAGAATTATTTACGTACACAATACCAACCAACTTTTTGTGCGGTTACGATTCCATAGTATTTTCTATTTGTTCGTTCACGATTCACAGACTTCATTTTCAAATATCATTCAATGTCCATCGATGCATCCGTTCATCATTGTATTCAGTAGCCCTTTAATAAATCAAATAAATATGAACGCTATTATTATTATATCATTCTGTCGAGTAAAAATTTATAGGCCCTAAAAAAATATATTGAAATGGTACGTTAGCTCCTCCATATTATCAATCTAAAATGATAGTAAATCTAAATATTGTAGTCTACTACCAATTTTTTTTCGATCCCTACGCAATAATGTTGATGATTTTGTCGTGGTCTGTTCAAGACTGTGAAAAAAAATTTCCACGCAGCTTTTATATGCTTATAAGATTTGATAAGCTTCGGGTTGGTGGATTACATGCGGGGCCTGGTAAGACGTTTGCAGAAAATATTTGATAACGCCAAGGATGGTGTGATTCTATTTTCGTTGGGGACAAATATTAAGTCGAGCAATCTCAACCTGGAACTGAGAATGGAAATTTTGGTGGGCTTTGGCTAAGTTGAAACAAACTATAATTTGGAAATTTGAGGCGGATGTCGAGGATCTGCCCAAAAATGTTTTTGTTCGGAAATGATTGCCGCAAAATGATATGATGGGTAAATCTTCTTCATCGATTTTTCCAGATATTACTTAATTCTAGCAGATATTAGATTAGGGAAGTCTAAATGTGAAATTGAAGATAACGTTTGATAAGTTAAATTTTACAGAACACATTTTTGGGATTAACGTTTTTTTCCAAAGAATTCTCGAAAAAACTACGACTTAAAAGTTGTAAAAATTGGCGAATGATAATAATAAATTCATCGAACAGCAATTTTATTTTATTTAAAAATTTGAAATATCAGAAATGTAGAATTCGGAATTATTCGAAATTAAACTCAAAAACTTACAATGAAGTAACTAGAATAATTTTTTTTTCAAGGTACCATCCCACGGTTTTTTCTTCGTGTTAAAAAAACATCTTGGCGTGAACTTCAAAAAAAAAAAAAAATCTCGACTAAACATAATTCAAATTTATCTAAACTGTTAAAAAAATCGAAAATTAAGACTATAAAAAACTCAAGAAAAACCTTGTGAAGTGTTTTCTGTCCACAACTTCATAAAGTCAATTCGTATATTTATACGTCGAAAAAAAATGCAAAGAAATTCAAGATTTGATAAGTTTTCATATACGAATTATTTAATGTTTAATGTTAAATTTTAATATTTAATGTAATTTACGTAATATAATAAGTTAAATGTAAATATACATTTGTTCCAATAAAACAAAATCGGATATATAATATCATACCACTAAAAAAATGTATGGCTGCGCTAAAGATATAGAAAAAATGTCGAAAGTATTTTTTAAACAAGCATTTAAAATTTTTAAATAATTTAATAATAATACTTTTTATATAAAAATGATAGAATGTTGAAATGATAGAAGCAAGAAGGAAAATTAAAATTGGAAACACAGAAGCAGGACAGAAAAAATATAAGGAACTAAGGAACTTAATTAATAGGAAATGCAAGCTAGCGAAAGAAGAGTGGATAAAAGGAAACTGTGAGGATATTGAGGAGGATATGAGAAGAGGTAAAGTAGATTTCGGCTACAGGAAAATTAAGTCACATTTTTCTAAAGTAAAACCAAAGGGTAACATTATATGTGATAAGCAGGGTAAGGAACTCACAGAAAATAAGGAAAAAGCTAGAAGATGGAAGGAGTATCTTGAAGATTTATATAAAGGTAGGCAGGACATGGAGGAGCTAGAAAGTGTGGAACAGATAGATGAAGATGACTTAGGTCCTAGCATACTTAGGTCAGAGTTTCATAGAGCATTAAATGATTTACGGAATAACAAAGCAGCGGGGATTGATATGATACCAGCCGAATTAATAAAACACGCAGGGGAAAAATGCAGGAGCGATTATACAGGTTAGTTTGTAAAATATATGAGAAGGGAGAAGTACCACAGGATTTTCAGCGTAGTAGAATAGTAACAATGCTGAAGAAAATAGGAGCTAATTTGTGTGAGAACTATAGGACCATTAGTCTACTATCACATGCATCGAAGATATTGTTAAAGATTATTTATAGGAGATTAGAAAATAAAGTAGAGGAAAGGCTAGGAGAAGATCAGTTTGGTTTTAGGAAAAACAGAGGGACGAGGGAGGCGATTTTAGCACTAAGAACAGTAGTAGAAAAAAGAATGAGGGTAGGAAAGGTAACTTGCATAGCTTTTGTAGATTTAGAAAAGGCATTTGATAATGTAGATTGGGACATAATGTTTAGAATTTTAAAAGAAACGGGTATAGATTATAAGGATAGGAGAATAATTTTTAATTTATATAAACACCAAACTGCCTTAGTTAGAATTGAGGGGGAAGAAGAGGTAGCAAAAATATGGAAGGGAGTTCGGCAGGGATGTACACTTTCACCGTTATTATTTAATCTATATATAGAAGATGCAATAAATAAAGTAAAAGAAGAGTATAGTGTAGGTGTGAATGTACAGGGAGAGAAAATATATATGTTGAGATTCGCCGACGATATAGCTATATTGGAAGAAAGCGAAAAGAATTTAGAAAGGGTATTGAATGGTATGCAGGGGATTGACTAGGGATTTTAACATGAAAATAAATATAGGTAAAACTAAAGTGATGAGGTGTGACAAAAAGGAATGCAGTAGAAAAATGAGGATCACAATAGGAGATAATAGAATCGAAGAAGTGTCAGATTTTTGTTATTTAGGCAGTAGAATCACAAAAGATAATCGAAGCAAGGTAGATATAAAGTGTAGGATAGCACAGGGTAGGAAGGCATTCGTAGAAAAAGAACAGATTTTAAGATCAAATATTGACTTGGGTATTAGAAAAAGATTACTGAAGGTATATGTTTGGAGTGTAGCACTGTATGGGTGTGAGGCGTGGACTATAGGAAAGGAAGAGAAGCGTAGATTACAAGCATTCGAAATGTGGTGTTATAGGAGGATCATGAGGATTGGTTGGGAAGATAAAGTAACAAATGAAGCTGTACTAGAGTTAGTAGGGGAGAAGAGAAGTATTTGGAGAGTGTTACAGCGTAGGAGAGACAGATTAGTATGGCATATTCATAGGCATGGGGGGATTATGCAATTGATCATAGAAGGTAGAGTGGAGGGAAAGAGAGGGGTAGGTAGGCCTAGATTGGAGTATGTGAGTCAGATAGTTGAAGACGTTGAGATGAATAGCTATAGGGAGATGAAGGGATTAGCTCAGGATAGATCGGCATGGCGTGCTGTTTCCAACCAATCTTTAGGATTGCGGACTCTTTAACTAACTAATACTTTTTCAAATTTATTATTTATCGCAAATTGAACATATTTTATTAACAAAATTCGTGACATGATATTCCCTTGTTTCTACATTAGACAACCTCATCTTTATTTTTCGACAAAGCCGATAATAGAAAAAAAAAACTAGTACGAAAATTATGAAGCTTATTCATTCATTTAAATGCTAGAATTCTTCAGGTTTCGATCTAAAGAAAATCGCAACTTGAATTTAAAAAAAGCAATTTATTTCGAATTTGTTCATCTACCCTAAGATTTTTCGCAATTTGCCAAGTTTAAAGTATTATATATATTATATTATATATATTCTTACGTATAGAAATTATAAAAACTAATAATCTGATTAAATCATATATATACAAGTGTGTTTAAACAATATGTAAATTCAAATTAAAAATACAATTTTTGTGGTAAAAAAATAAATATGTACTGCAGTTCTTAAAACAGTTTTGATTTTAAATTCCCACCATCAGGTGGATATAATAAATGCACTAGGTCTTTTGTGGGAAATTACTGTCAGTGTCATACTAAAATGTGTCAAAATGGTCGTCATGACCAAGTACCTTTTTTTCTAAAATAGCCAAAAAATAATAAAAACTAAGATTATTGAATCGTTACAAAATAACCGTGGAAAAAAACGCTATAAATATATTATACTATTAAAACAGTAGAAGAATGATATATAAGTGTCAAACTAAATAGAATCAATCGTCCACGACGATCAGTGGTGTAGATTAAAAATTTGTATGGGAAGCAAATTATATGTACCATTTTCGCTTCAAATAAATTTAATTCCCTACTGACTCAAACTTACAAACAACATTTTAATGTAATTAACATTAGCAAATTGCCAACATCCCATTAAAATCATGATGTTTATAAACGATGATACGTTCTAAACATCTTATTCAAACAACTATGCATTAGTACTAAATTGGTTTCATTTAACCTTGCATAGAGTTACGTAACGGAAATTCAAGTATCAGTTCATTTTTAAGCATTGCATAAACCATAACAATTTGTCGATGTCTAACATTGTTGTTGTAAAATCGAAATCATTTTCAATTAATATATTATAACATCCTTAACGCAAAACGAAATTCTATCGTTTAATTAAATAATCTCCATTTAAACGAAACAAAAATAAAAAGTACCCCGCAGGAAATCTGCAATTAGCAAATACGAAGATGAAAAATATTCGATTGTGGTCGATATTAATTTGTGTCGTTTTTATGCAATGTTGGATTATAGTGTTTAGTGCTAATATTTTACATATTGCACCCGTTGCATCCCCAAGTCACCACCTGTGGAATAGAAGAATCTCCTTAGCATTAGTTGAAAGAGGACACAATGTTACCATGTTGACACATGATCAAGAAAAGGAAGCTACTCCCAAAAATTGGACAATCCTTTTATTCGAAGGTATATTTTATACATAATTTTTAAAAATATGTGTATTAAATATCAATTTAATAATTTAGAATAGTCAACTGACTGTTGCACTCTATTTTTTAAATATTTTTTTATAAACACAAAAATTTAAAGCAAAGTGTACGAAATGTATTAAAACGTGAATCCATATGTGGAATATGTAAAGAAATTTAAGTTAATGAAATACTTTTTATAAAATACTTTTATAAAAAAACATTTATTCTGAAAATCAAAATATATTATCACTTCGCTTTAATGACATTTGGTGGATTCCTATATACAGATCGTAAGAAATATGATCTCAGCTATGTTCATATAAATGATAATTACATTACAAATGTAATTATTAAAAATAAATTGTACTAAATAAAGAGAATATCCAATTCGTTGAGACTATTACAAATTTGAAAAATAGATTAGTTCGTTGTTCATCACTGATATAATTTCAATTTTATTTCGTTGGATGTACAGATTAATTAATTACTGTATAAAAAAAGAAATGAGAGAAATTATGAATTGATTTATATATAGAATATCATCCAAATACCGTACCGAGCATTAAGTAACTAGATGTACATTTCAAGCGCTATGCGCCCATCTTTTTGTGCTACTGAAGATGGGGGGCATAGCCTTCGAAATGCACATCTAGCTATTTAATGCTTTCAGTTGCGGTATTTGGGTGATATTCAATATTATAATTTAACACCGTAGTGATAATTTTTAAAATGAATTGATTTGTTCTGTATTTGATAATATTGAATCAATTAGCTGTCCAGTGGGTCATATAATTAGTTATTAGTTAAAGAGTCCGCAATCCTAAAGATTGGTTGGAAACAGCACGCCATGCCGATCTATCCTGAGCTAATCCCTTCATCTCCCTATAGCTATTCATCTCAACGTCTTCAACTATCTGACTCACATACTCCAATCTAGGCCTACCTACCCCTCTCTTTCCCTCCACTCTACCTTCTATGATTAATTGCATAATCCCCCCATGCCTAAGAATATGCCCTACTAATCTGTCTCTCCTACGCTATAACACTCTCCAAATACTTCTCTTCTCCCCTACTAACTCTAGTACAGCTTCATTTGTTACTTTATCTTCCCAACCAATCCTCATCATCCTCCTATAACACCACATTTCGAATGCTTGTAATCTACGCTTCTCTTCCTTTCCTATAGTCCACGCCTCACACCCGTACAGTGCTACACTCCAAACATATACCTTCAGTAATCTTTTTCTAATACCCAAGTCAATATTTGATCTTAAAATCTGTTCATTTTCTACGAATGCCTTCCTACCCTGTGCTATCCTACACTTTATATCTACCTTGCTTCGATTATCTTTTGTGATTCTACTGCCTAAATAACAAAAATCTGACACTTCTTCGATTCTATTATCTCCTATTGTGATCCTCATTTTTCTACTGCATTCCTTTTTGTCACACCTCATCACTTTAGTTTTACCTATATTTATTTTCATGTTAAAATCCTTAGTCAATACTGCCTGCATACCATTCAATGCCCTTTCTAAATTATTTTCGCTTTCTTCCAATATAGCTATATCGTCGGCGAATCTCAACATATATATTTTCTCTCCCTGTACATTCACACCTACACTATACTCTTCTTTTACTTTGTTTATTGCATCTTCTATATATAGATTAAATAATAACGGTGAAAGTGTACATCCCTGCCGAACTCCCTTCCCTATTTTTGCTACCTCTTCTTCCCCCTCAATTCTAACTAAGGCAGTTTGGTGTTTATATAAATTAAAAATTATTCTCCTATCCTTATAATCTATACCCGTTTCTTTTAAAATTCTAAACATTATGTCCCAATCTACATTGTCAAATGCCTTTTCTAAGTCTACAAAAGCTATGCAAGTTACCTTTCCTACCCTCTTTCTTTTTTCTACTACCGTTCTTAGTGCTAGAATCGCCTCCCCCGTCCCTCTGTTTTTCCTAAAACCAAACTGATCTTCTCCTAGCCTTTCCTCTACTTTATTTTCTAATCTCCTATAAATAATCTTTAGCAATATCTTCGATGCATGTGATAGTAGACTAATGGTCCTATAGTTCTCACATAAATTAGCTCCTATTTTCTTCGGCATTGTTACTATTCTACTACGCTGTAAATCCTGTGGTACTTCTCCCTTCTCATATATTTTACAAACTAACCTGTATAATCGCTCCTGCATTTTTTCCCCTGCGTGTTTTATTAATTCGGCTGGTATCATATCAATCCCCGCTGCTTTGTTATTCCGTAAATCATTTAATGCTCTATGAAACTCTGACCTAAGTATGCTAGGACCTAAGTCATCCTCATCTATCTGTTCCACACTTTCTAGCTCCTCCATGTCCTGCCTACCTTTATATAAATCTTCAAGATACTCCTTCCATCTTCTAGCTTTTTCCTTATTTTCTGTGAGTTCCTTACCCTGCTTATCACATATAATGTTACCCGGAGGTTTTACTTTAGAAAAATGTCACTTAATTTTCCTGTAGCCCAAATCTACTTTACCTCTTCTCATATCCTCCTCAATATCCTCACAATTTCCTTTTATCCACTCTTCTTTCGCTAGCTTGCATTTCCTATTAATTAAGTTCCTTAGTTCCTTATATTTTTTCTGTCCTGCTTCTGTGTTTATTATTAGTTATATTATATTATATTCTGTAATTAGTTATATCTTAGATAAATAGAGGTGAGATCAATACTCACGCTCAAAGATTTTTTGAAAATGAATAAAATGTCAGTGCAAATTGCACAATTAATTTATACGACTTGCCATTTTCATTTGATCTAAATTCACGTTTACTAAATCCATAATAATAAAATTACGTTTTTCTTCGAGACGTTTATAAAAAGCTATGGGAATCAGTAGACTACGTACAATTTGCCAAGGACCAAGCCAGTCAAAAATACGTTGGAGTCCGAATGATATACGACTGGCAAAACGTTGTTACACCAATGGACTTCGAAACAGAAGGCCTTAAGACACTATTAAGCTACCCAGACAACTACAAGTTCGATTTGATAATCTTCGATCCAAGTGTAAGTCAAGCGCATTATCCGCTAATCGATCGATTTGGTAGGCCTCCGGTGGTGGCGGTTACGCCATTTCTATTGCCACATTACCTAAGTGCCGCAATGGGTAATCACATCTATCCGTCATATATGCCGCACTACCTGAGCGAAATGTCCAACACGATGAGTTTCGCGCAACGATTCCACAACGTTATCTATTTTTACTACGAAATGTACGTGCGCAGATTTGACTACATGATTAGCGAAGAAGAAGTGGCGCGTAAATTCTATGGGGATAAATACGTGCGGCCGTTGCACGAGTACGAGGATGAATTCGCGATTCTTTTGTGTAATTATGATCCGCTGATGGACTACAGTGTCGTTTTGCCGCCGAATATCATCCCCGTCGGCGGGTTGCATACGAGACCTGGCGAACAGTTGCCAGACGATCTGCGGGTGATTTTCGAAAATACGACGGACGGCATTATATTGTTCACGTTGGGAACGAACCTCAAATCCGATCAATTAAATGAAGACCTTCGGAAAACTATTTTGAGTGTTTTTGAAAAGCTGAACCAAACTGTCATATGGAAATTCGAGAGTGATATTGAGGGGCTACCTAAGAATGTTATTGCCAGAAAATGGTTACCACAAAATGACATGATGGGTAAGTATAAAATGTTTTGTAATATTTCAAAAAATCATTTGCTAAAAACGAAGGTCTCATCTTATATCATAGTATATTTTAAATTATAATTAAATAATAGTATAAAATACCACCCCAAATACCGTAACTCAAAACATTAAGTAGCTAGATGCGCATTTCGAAGGTTATGCCCCCATCTGCAGTAAAACAAAATAAATAAAATACCGCTGTCACGAATCGTGATTGATATACTATTAAACAAATAAGTCTTGTGCTACTGAAGATAGGGGCAGAGCCTTCAAAATGCGCATCAATGCTTTAAGTTACGGTATTTGGGGTGGTATTTTATACTATATACAATTAAGAATTGTACATCTTTATTTTTGAATTTAAAAGATTGTCGATTTATTAGCACATCCTAACCTGAAGCTTCTAATAACTCATGGAGGAGCATTAACCACACAGGAAGCAATGTACCACGGAATTCCAGTGGTGGTAATGCCATTTTTCGCCGATCAAATGGCAAATGCTCAGAAAATGATTAGTAAAAAAATGGGACGGATGTTGAAGTTCTCCGAATTCAATAAAAATGATTTTTATGAAACCATAAAGGACGTCGTGAATAATCCCACGTAAGTTGAGTTTTTTTTTTTCTATTTTGGTCAATTCGGGTAATTACGAGAAACATAGAAGTATTTTTTAGCTTGTTCTAATCGAGTTTTTTAACGAACTGATTTTTGTACATTTTTTATTTGGTTTGCATGTAAAGATTAAATTTGCAAATATCTGCAACCCAATTTCCACATTTTAATTCAAACAATTAATAATAACCATTTTAAACGTCGAAATTGCAAAGAAATTATTTTAAAAACATACTATGCATATGAGATATATACAAAAATAGATAATTACAAAAATTAGAGAAATAATCCCTTCGTATAAAACTTTATCAACAAAATGAAGAGTAATGCGATTTTTTTTATCATTTTAGAACCAAAATTGTTGTTGTATATATTTTTTAAATTGATTTTAATTATTATTTTACTTACATATTACTAGATATGGACAAAATGCAAGAAAATTGTCACAATTAATAAAGGACCAGCCACAAACGCCGTTAGAAAAAGCTATATATTGGATTGAAAGGACTTTGAAATTTGGAAAAATCGACGAGTTACGATTACCTACAACATATATGAGTTTAATACAAATATATAATTTAGATGTTATTTCCGTTTTCATAGGAATGATCGTTATTCCGTTACTAGTAATCGCAATAATTATAAGGAAAATTGTACGTCACTTTAGCTGTACCAAAAATGCAAAATCCAAATTAAAATCACAGTAGATATATATTATATAATTCGCGATTTTTTATACATAGTTATTTGCAAATGTTATTAATTTCTTGAGACTAGAAGAAAAGAAAATGACAGAAATCCATATATTTGTTTCTTATATAGACAGAACATAGTTTAATAGTTTCCAAAATCACCAAATAAATTAAAAAATGTCGTTTTAATTATGCGTACGTTATTTAGAACTTTCTTGTGAAAAAATGGTGTAATTTACTTACGCCAATGGCCTTTGAATTGAGTTGATTCAACTATCTAACTAGCTTCAATTAATAATGTCGTTTATGACGACAATTGTTTTCTAAAGAAAATATGAGAAGTATAGTCTAAATTAGAAGAAACAATTCATCGTCCATCGATATGATTTTTTAATGAAGAAACGTCCATCGATATGATTTTTTAACGTTAACTGAGATACGTTTACAAATTATATTGATAAAGACAAATATATTTTCGTCGATTTATTTTAAACGATAACTTCGTATTATTTTGCATGTCATTATCAAAATAATAACATAATGTTGCTCTGTAATAGCAATTAATCATTTTCGATTAATTAGTGCAGCGTAGAAGTAACATTCACTCTAATCTAATATTATACATTGATTATTTTAGTTTGCAAATTATCAAAAACTATTCAATTTATAAATTAATTTGCCCGAATGGGCAAAAAACAAGAACAACTCAGCATCGTAAAATAAAGCTCAATTGTGATTGTTAGGGAGGACTTAAGAAGTAGCCATTGAGATGACGAATTCAAGTTTTTAACTTTTAAACAGTCAAATTCGGGTGTTAAGAATATTAACAACTATTGAGGCAGATTTCAGTCTGAACAAAAAAGAGAAAATGCAATTCTCAAATTGTAAAAATTATAATTAAAACAAATTTCCACATTACAAACAAAAAACTCGTACTAAGTGAGTACACAATCGTCAGAAATTTTTGTCTAAATACAAATATTCCAATTCCAATTGACAAGAACCAAAAATATAGCAAAAAATATATAGCAACATCTTTAGAACAAAAGGCACGGAAATTTAAACATTTTCTGTAGCCATAACCTAAAATTAGGTCACTTAATTTATTTTCTTTAAATATCGCTATAATAAAAACCAAAAACATGTTGAAAAATCGGAACTAAAGCCATAATAGCCCATTGTGTTATCGAGACTGTAAACCAATTCGAAATTTGGATGATTCAATTACATTAAGGTTGTTGCAACAAAGAACAAAAAGTGCCTGAAATGCGATACTTATAAATTCTTTAGAACGGAACGATTTGTTTGCTAACTGACATTTTCCTGCGTTCAAAATTGTATTCCTTTAACTGTAAACCGCCGTCGTGATGTGGTCGCAATAAAATTAGAAGAATATAATAAAAATATAATGCAGAGAAGAATGTCCCGAACGCAATAGTTTGGATACCTTAAGACATCCAATACTTCAAATATTGAATAGGAAGTTCAAATTATATGGGGTATATAGTTACCAACTGCGTACGGTACAATACCTCAATGTTATTCTTCTGTTGGGTAATACTAACAAAGATTGTGTTAAATGTGACCTATTATAGACCGTTCACCACAGAAAGGATCGGTTACGTGGTTTTTAATAATGACAGTTCCTATTTTGGAGCTATATTTAATTTGTCGAGACTCTGGCTTAGGGTGGTTTATAAAATATTTACAAAAAAACAAGTTTTCTTATAGAAACTTGTAAACTTGTCAACACATGTATTATTATGCATTTTTGTTATTATAAATTTTATCAAATTTGATATGTTAGCAATTGGATCATTCGATTTTAATAATTTAAAAATCTCAAATCAATAAAATTTTCAGTTGTGAATGGGATTCGAACCAATAGCAAACTATAAATAATTGTATTCCCACGATTTTAATTAATAATTGTATTTGCGTATACCATATAAATTTGCATTATAGTTTTTTTTCCCATTTTTTTATAATAATTTAGATAAAAAATGATTGATCTAAGGTTTGAAAAAAATTTATATATAAATGATTTTGTTTTTAATTGGATAAGATGATATCGAGTAGATACGGGTACATTATTTGTTATAACCGAAAAAAGTCATAATAATTTTTTATGTACCCATATTAAAAACCACAGAAAAAGACGTACAAGATGATGTTACGCACAATGACTGTTGAGTACATTTGCATGATACCTAAGCAAACAGTTCTTTTTCATTTAATCAGAGATGAAAGAACAAAAAAACACAACAATACAACGTCGCGCGTTATCTTACGGTAGTAATCGGGCATATATATACAGAGACACCGGCCGAGAAGAGCATTTTCTGTTTGCCCAAGATGTTTTTCGACAAGAATATAATGTTGTTGGACGGTTTTCGCCCCGATTGCGTATGACGCAGACAACACAAGTAAACGACGCTGAAGAGTGGAGAACACAAACGCGGGAGGTTAGTTATCAAAGCGAAAGCGAATTCTCGCTTTGGTAACCGTGTAAGAGAAATCTCCGCTCTGGACCCAACCAGGCGAATAAACACAATTTCCCCTGTCGCGTTGAGACTGTGTTTGAGTGTTATGTGAAGACACGATATACACTGCGGTCTAGAAAAATTATCCCCACATCTTATAGCCTGCAAACTTCGTGAAGTATTCAGAAATCAAATCGAGAAGCGTTTGTAATATTTAGTAGTTAATTAGTTTATTTTTATTAGGTTTATTAGGTCATCATTAATCTTAGGGATCTTAAGATCATTAATCATGTTGATTTCCCTTTTTATTTATTCATCCTAACGTACACCAATATCTGACTTATATACATTAATCTAGGTCGACCTCCCCATTCCTTTTCCTCCACTCTACCTTCTATAACCACTTGCATAACACCCCCATGTCTAAGAATATGATCTACTAGCCTAGCTCTCCTACGCTGTAAAATATAAATAACAATAATTAATATTTCGTTTGGATTAATCGATTACTGACATAATTTGTTTATTTGATTACATTAATTAAAAATAATCCGTAAAATCCGTGGTGATTTTTAATTTTTAATTTTTTAACTCGTATGTGGTGTATTAAGTTAAATTGAAATAAAAATAAATAAGAGATTGTTAAAGATATTATTTTAGAATTTTTAGTTTAAAAATAAGCAATAGTAGATTTTTAATTAAAAAAATTAGATTATTAGAGAAAATTATGTTTCTTTTAATCTTAATTTATAATAAATCCTTCGCCAAAGAAAATCTTATGAAAAGTTACTTTTTGTTCATTTCAGGACCTCGCGGACAAAATCAAGATATTTCTCTGAAAAATATGTAGGAGTAATAATTAGTTATTATTCAATTATTAAGGTAATCGACTATCGATTTTTTTTTTACTAAATCGATTATTATATTTCGATTGTTAAATGATCGATTACTCAATTATTTCGTATTTCTCGCCATCTCAATTCTTTTCTATTCTTCAATTTATCAAAAATTAAAAAAATTATATATTTGCGCTATTATAAAAAGCGGAATATCTGTGACGGAATTAGCCAAAACGAAAATGTTAAATTATCAAATTGGACGATATTTTTGCAGATTTACTAAATCACCGGTTACATGGTCAAGACATACCAAATAAAAATTTTATATCATTGTGTATTTCATAAATATTAGAAATACGAAGAAGAATCTTCAGATTTTTTACACTAAAAATAATTATCTTACTCCAGGGCATCACAACAACTACAGCAGACATCGAGATATTTTAACGCAATACTAAATAGGAGAAAAAGATGTCATTTATGAGGGAACTTTTATCCCGCGTTCTTCATTTCTGCACATTCATTTTTAAGGCCGGCTAAGCTTTCATGAAAAAAATACAATCAATTTTATAAAAATAAACATTGTGTACGTCAACAATCTTTAACTCCAAACTTTGTGGAAGCAATTACCGGCAACGGTCTTCCAAACAAATTTTTAATCAATTAATATTTTAACATTTTTCATTCGTTTTTCTTAATATAAATATTCAATAAATTTTATATGCTGCTGGATATTATTTCTGTCAACAAAAATTGCTTAAAAAAACTGTATTATTATTTGTCTTGATTGTGCTACTACAGATGGAGGCTTCGCCTTCGAAATAACATATATTTTTAGTGCTATGAATTACTTATTATCATCAAACGCAGTGGTGACTAATATACGATATTATCGTTATTTATACCATGGCCACGACTTAACTAAGTTCGGCAACACTGTTTAATCGTCGTATATAGTGGGAATTTCGGTATGCAACAGAACGGTTTATAATTTTCAATTTCTGCGGCTTACCACCCTCTCGATATTGGCAACCCCACGCTTTCCATCTACACCACCACCACCACCCCCCGTTAACACGCCCTATGCCATATATTCACACTTTAAGATACCAACTGAAGAGCCAATATCTTCCGGGAACGTCTACAGTGTTGGCAGTTATGCGGCGGAATGTCAAGAATTACAGTTCGTCTTGGGGGCGATGTAAATGTATTATTATATTACGTAGGGAATCAATTCAGTGACGTATTTAAAAAAAATCGACCGTAATTATTATAATTTGAAATTGGCTAAGCACATTAATAAAAAAAAAAATTACTAAACACATTTTCTAAAATCAAATTTAATTGCAATCAGGCAATCGTTTTCTATTCTAACAATAACCCCCTATTTATAATTTTTTTTATTTTCCTATATAATATATGTTTCATTTGTTCCGATTTTGTTTTATATATCAATAAATGTATTTTGTTTGAATGATTTAAAATTCGGACAGTTGAAAATTCGATTCGTTTCGCTGACTAAAAAATTATTAAAAAAATTACTAGCGTAATTGATATTATTCCGATTCGTTAAAAATTATATAAAATCAACCCTACGAGTTCTATCAACCCCTTTCAAATTTCCTATTTTCCATTGAGCATCGCCAAATTAAATAAAAAAAATCGTATCTCTACAAAAAAACAATGCGCGAAAATTTTTTGAATCATAAAAATTCGCTGGCATCAAACGGACTTTTAAAATTTTGTAGAAAAGTACATTTTCCAATCGCAAATCATTGGAGGAGAGTTTATATTGTTAACGGTTCGTTGTTCTTTTGCACACACTTTAAACTGCTTCCATTCATACATGTCAGGGAAAAGCAGAAATACGTCTATAAGTTGATATCCAGTAGGTATAAGCTATTGTACGAAATAATATAATAATACTTGCCTACTTGGTATCATTGGGGTATTATAGTTTGGAACAATAGCGGTTCAATTGTGGCTCCGTCGGGGGTGCGCATTTATATGTGCATGCGTTGGTTGAATTGAAAGTCAAATGAAATAGTTAACTCCCGCTGACTCCCGAAACGTTCCCGTATTATATTATATCGACATTGTTTTAAACCAAGTGGACTTATAGTCCATATTATAGTTGGTCTATATTACATTCGAAAGTCTCCATATTATCCATATACAGAATTTTTAACATACGTAATCTGGATCTAAGTGGAGGAATAACGATCAATTTTTCCATCTTTCACTTTTTGCGATATATATTATATTACTTGTGAAATATATTATGAATTGTGGCAAAATTACGTTCTTTTTCTCTTTCATGTAAAATGTTTTCGTTTTTTTTTTTCTTCAATTTTACTTCACGAATCGATGTTTGTCCAAAATTTTGGCTACGATGTATTTGTAGTTTTCAAATGGAAAATCGATTTAAGTAAATATGTCCGTATTGAGGGAAATATCCAATCGCCTTTCTCGCATTTTCAGTGAAAGCAACAAAAAGCTGTGATGAAGTTTCGAATGCAAATTTGTTGCTTTGCTAATTTCAAATTTACACCTGTGCAGAACAAATGACGCTGCAGCCGAAGACATATACTCCAATTAATTGATATTCTTTGTGCAATCGATTATTAATTTTATGGATACCAATTTGATTGATAAGGAATGGTGGAAATCTGAAAATATCGAATTATTTTTAAATGTAGAACCTCAGAATTGGTCTTCAATTTTTTAAATAAGTAAATAACGAAGACTAATTTCTAATTCGATTTTAGAAGAAGGCTAGTTCATTTTTTCCAATAAGTAAATAACGAATATTGCTACAGAAAATGACGATAACACATCCTTGATACGTAAGGATTTAAGAAAGCAAAAAAACCACGATGTAGTTTATAAAAAGTTTACATGCGCTGGTCTAAATACGAAATAAAACCAATACAGGGTGCGAAAGCTAAAAAAAAATTAGAAAATTAATCAAACAAATAATAAAAATGTAAAAATATATATGGGTTTGATGGAATAAAATTTAATACCACTAAAGCTACGTTCTTTTCCATCAAAATCATTTACTGTGAACTACCACAAAGGAACACTTGATTCAATCAATTATTTAAAAATATTCACTTTATCAAAATGATTCAATTTCTATTAACGTTTCTCTTCTTTCTTTATCTTCCTTATTTTTGTTTAGATTTATGAAACCAATTTATAATGGTAGTAGATATTGAAGGTGCGGCAGTTTTAAATCCTACCCTTAATGAAGACAACATTAAAAATTGGGAAGTAGAAAGCAATGTTGAAAATCGAGTGTTGAATATGCGAGAGAAATGTGTCCAGACAGGTGTGATTGTGAGTGACTATTTAAAAATTTCGAATATAATCAGACGAAATTGAATTTTGTAAAAGATTGAATACCCAAGCGCGAAATGTTGCAATAAAAATGCGGTCAAACATAATATTACGAAAGCATCTCTACCATTTATCCAAATTAATATTATAAATTATGCTCCACCATGTATAAAATTCAGTAGTAGAACTGGTGGGAGTTGCCGCAATGCCAATTCAGTATTGCATTGTACTAATTTCAGTATAATATAGTTTAGTTTAGTTCACGGGGGTATTAAAGCATTATTCTCGGTCTGTAGGAAGGTACCTCTCCAGGAACCGCTGGATGGCCTGAGCGCCCTCTTCTACCCCCCAACTCCCTCTCACCCTCTACTACTTCCATACGTAGAATAAGTATTTTGTCAGTTCTGTGCCCAAACTTGAATGGGATTGAAAAATGTGATATTTATTGCAAACTAGATTTATAGATTTATTGCAGCTCTTCCATCAGATCTTATATTTTCAGTTTGGTTATCCGTTTCGTTCATTATGGTCCCCAAAATACCTCAACGAGCGAACTCGTTTATTTCAATTCGGGTGTTATTTATTCTTAGATTTGCTGCAATATTTCGTGTTTTTGAGATAAGCATCACCCATGTTTTTTTGATATTTATTTTCAAGTCATATCCTCGTCTAATTGTGTTCAAACGCTCCAGCATTCTTCAATTATCACTTCTTTTGCATTTCAGTAATGTTACGTGTCATGCTTTGGTCTAAAACTGTCAAAATACGGATTAAGAGTACTTTATTACGTATTCCATGCAAATAGCAAGATGGCATTATACAGTTCCAATCCAACGTACCAACATACTTATCGAGCACTTCGCCTAATATGCACTAGACTAGTACAATCAAGTTTCAATAGCAAATAAACCTACAAATAAGGGACCGTGGAGTGTATAAACGATAGAATAATATCCGAAACACCTTATATATATATATATATATAGGCTTCCTACTCTATTCAATAGCAAATAACGAATAAAATAGTAGGCATTTCTAGCCTCTTAATGCTTAACGCCAATGTATTGTCATATAAGTCAAACAAAACGGCAAATTTTCTATTGTCACATAACACATTTATTGCAAGGAAGGTCTTAGCTAAGCGCTGGCTGGGCACCAAGTAAAAAAAATTTTTTTTAAGTTTATAAACATATTTAATATGCAAAATATTGCATATGATTTAAAAATTGTAAAATATAAGTTTGTCGATACTATTAACATAACAATTTAAACAATCGTAAAAACGAATTGAAAAACGAATTGTATTCTGTTTTAATTCCGTTTTAATATCGTCAAAATCGAAATTCTTTTAGAGCAGCGTGACTTGATGTTATAAAACAAAATATGTATAATTTATATCCCAATTATAAGTTAAGTTTAAAAATATTATTAACTGGACAAATTGTGACTAATATTTATTTAAAATGATTACGGTGTGTATTATACGATATAATTCAATGAATTGTATTTAAATTTGATTAAAGTTAAGTTAAGATAGCTACTAAAAATATTTATAATTATTTTAATTTGCAATCGTTTGTATATTTTAACACAAAACCTTGTTAAAATCTTTCAATATGACGCGAATGTACATTTGAATAAAAATTAATGACAATTAACGATTAGAGAAAGTTTGTTTACATTCAATTATTTCTATACAATAAAATGTTCACCTTAAGTTGAAATTAAGGAAACGTAAACTTGAGATATAGAGTAAAAGTTTCCATATGAGTTAAAAAAATGCATTTGTATAGTCATTGGATTTTATTTACTGAGCATCAATAAAATTAAGTGTTCTTCGTATGAGCTCAACAATTTCTTATCCAGTTTTTATAAAAATCAAATATATGTACTGTATATTTATATATTTTTGTATTTTAAACCTCAATGTATGGTATATGAACTAAGCGC
Organism: Leptodirus hochenwartii; assembly: GCA_947310635.1. NCBI lineage: Eukaryota > Metazoa > Arthropoda > Insecta > Coleoptera > Leiodidae > Leptodirus > Leptodirus hochenwartii. The sequence goes on from OX371188.1 coordinate 7,021,615, forward strand.
TTTAATTCAATTTTAATATTGCGAATAAACTTGACAAATGGCAAAATCCAACTGAAATATATTTTCAGATTTCGGTAAGCAATTTCTATATCATTTCCAATACCTCCCTTACGCGTCCCTACATTCTCCTTTTAAATTTCTACAGTTGTGATAATAAACTGTCAAGCAGAAAGGTAAACTTCCTGGTGGATGGATATATTATGATATAAGAGAGATCCATCCCAAGTGGGTATTTATGCATATCTATATTTCGGACATCCATATTTTCGTACGAGTAATAAAATATTTTTTGCCAACCTTTTATAGCCGTCCTATTGAATGCAGGACGTAGGAGCATCCGAGGACTCGACAAAAATGGTAACTAAAGAAAAACTTTATCCAGTGCAGTATTCAGACATTATAAGTAAATATTTTTCATAAGTAAAGATTATATAACCACAAACATAACTCAACTTTGATGGAGACACTCGGTATATTTTTGTTGCCACATGTTTCAAGATTTTGGAACAAAAAAACATCAACAAAATGTTCCTTTGTTGAATATTTTACCAAGTTTCTACAATTTTCCACTTTTACTTATCGAAAGTAGATTCAAATTGGGTTGGCTTTATCAAACATTTTTTGTTGACTTTCAGTGAGTTTTTTTGGTAAGTTTGGGGTACCGCCTATTATTATTAACGAGTTGTTTTGTCTAAAGTAATTTTGTAAAATATATTGTATTATATCATTAATACGTTTATAAATTTAAACTTAAAAAATCAGATAAAACTAAATAATAAACAGGTTAAAAAAATTATAATGTTCTTGTAAGCACGAGTTGTGAATTAAATTTAAAAAGAAAGGTGAACAGTTTCTATACACTATGCAACATACTGTGCACTTCTTACAACAAATTTATATACATAAATTGCACAAATTTGATGATTGTTGATTACAACCCTGATCGCGAATATATGTAAAGAAATAGTTCACGTATAGGTAAATGCTCGGATGAATGTATAGTTATTTCCATCCGAAAATATATACAGAAGAGAATTTGTAATAATAATCTATTTTGTAATAAAAACCTCGGAGCAATGAGCGTTATCAAAGCTGACAAATAACGTACTAAACTTAACCACACTACTCTCACGTTCAACCAAATTAAGATTAAGTGCTCATTAATCAAAGACTAGTTGATTGGTGTTCCCTTATTAAAAAGATTGGTGACCCTTCCTCTATAGTTATAATTAGTTGGGGTGAGTCCGTTCCATATCATTTCACGACATAAGATAATTAGTATTCAGCTTGATGAGAAAAAAATATATATTTCCTATAAAACATTATAATTTTAAATTATTTATCATATAATCGCGACCAATATTATAATGATATAAATTGTAAAATAAGATTAGTTCATTTTACTTTCCTTTTCACGTATTTAATTCGGCTGAAAAGGTCTCTATACACAATCACTGACCCTATATGTGCCCTATCTACCTATGCTAACTGTCCCTTCCACATGTTATCTCTGCGTAAAGGGCACTTCAACATTTCAATAAGTATCTCGTTATCCACATTCGCATACATCCACATCAATGGCATATATGATACCAAACAAAAATTGCAATAATGCAATAAAAGATTGTCCCGCGTGTTCACGCACTAAGGGTGCTTTTCACCATGATATCTCAATACGGACAAGGCTACTATACTTAAACAGAAAATGTTAAAACATCGTATACTTTGTACATTTAATAACGATTGCGTCGTCCATAGTTTTTGTCCATTTCGAAATATAACAAGAAAAATCAATTTTCAGGCATATAGAAGTAACCTGGCAACATAATATTGAGTACTAATTTTGTACTCTACTATGAGTATAATATCGGAACTATAAATTTATAAGAATGTCGAATCGTGAAACGTTAAACATCAAATATACATCGCTTGTACAAATTTCGATTCGTAATTTCGGTAGTTTAAATAATTTTATATGTAATGTAGTTTAAATGCATTTCGATAAAGGGACTTAGGATCATAATTTCGGAACAATCCTGCAACTAACTAATTTGTAAACAAAGAGACGTTGTAAATACCAACAGTTTTATATAACGGTTGTTACTCACCGGTTAATAGCCGAGAGTAGCTAATTTCTTTTCAATTAGGCACAATAAGTAATATTTAGAACACGTACTTGCAATGATGATAACTATTCTGCCACTTCTGTTCTGAAATCGTTTGTCATCATCTATACCAACATTGTTTCAAGTTACATTAGTAACAGTGAGGTTATATTCTCGCTGTCATCGTTTAAACGACGGGTGTCACGTGTAAATCGAAATGAACGTCACGAATCGCAAATGAAAATAATGAATGAGGATTTTTATGAACTTTCGCAAAATAAAATCAACTTGAACGCGGTTTTCTCAAAATATCCGATATAGAATCACTTGGAATCACGTTACATACAATTACGGGCTTTTATGGTGGGTATTTTAAACAAAATTTGGGAAATTTCGCGGAGCACTTGGGAAATGTAATTCATGCGTCAGATAATCGGGTGATACTAAAAAAAACCGAATGATGGCGCTGATACTTGAGATCACGATTCATTTAAATATATAAATTCGGTTAAAAAAATATTAAATAATTGGAAAATGAGGATTTTTTTTTTGAAATCTGTATCCATTCGATGTATTTTGCAGAATATTTAAAATTGATAAAAGTTAATCTTTAACGGACATGCAAATAAAGCGGAATCAGATTTCAGAATTCAAATATAATATATAAATGAAATATTACCGTTGCTTGTTAAATAATAAATAAAATGCAGATTGAGCATTACTTTTCTGATCATTTTTACGCTTTGTTTCAAAATTCACTGCACTAGTAACAAACTATTTTTGGAAGTAATTAGAGTATAGAAATACGTAGAATATTTTTTAATAACAAAATATTACAAACTATCCAAATGTGGTACGTAGGTAATGATATTAATTAATAAAACATAAAGGTATGGAAGTCAAGAATATGCAATATAATTTAAAGACCCAAACAGTAAAGTTTGAAATTTATGTTTATAGACTTCTATTCATTATGATTATCTGGAATAATGGTATAGAGATAACATGATAGGATATTCTTGTTTACTTATTTTATCAACTGTAATCATATTCAATTTGTTAAAAAATACAATTTGAACCCATGCTTCGGTTGAAAAAATTTAAGAATAGAAAGAAACTAATATATGAATATTTGACCATTATAATACGAAATATAAGCAATTCTGTCCACTGAAACTTTATGCAATTTTTTATTCCTTTTAAATGCTTTTTAAAGTCTTCATACGGTATTGTGAAATTTTAGTAGATAATTCATTTAACATTTATTGCTCTGAAGATTATCTTTTATGTATTACAGTCGCCATTACCTGAAAAAGACAAATAAATATAAGTAAAATCATGAAATACAGTGACTATATAAACAATATGAAAAGCATGAGCAAATAATGATTTACAAGAATTGGCACTTTATTTATTTACTTAAATTATAAGATATAAATATATTTAAATCGCTACTCCGAACATTATCAGAGCTTTCAAAATAAATTCTCTCCAATTTGTTGAAGTAAATCTTCTGACTTGACAAATTGCAAAATGCTTTTTCATATTTTTTAAATAGGGTCAAAATTTACTTAATCTCATACTTCATGTATATAAATAATAAAGCATAAAAGTATACTTGCGCCAATTTTTAAGCAACGTTCAGGTAATTGGGATAAACCATCATCGGTATAGGAATCGGGCTATGAAGTGTAGGTTTAGGTAAAAGAATCTATAATTTAAAAACTAAGGTCTTTTTAAATCACTTCTATCTGAGATTAAACTATACCCATTTTAACGATTCAAGAGGCAATAGAAATCCATTCATATTAATATTTACAAATAAATATCACAGTATCCGATATCTTTGTGTATTGTTTTCTTGTATGTTTTGTAAAATTTGCAATAATTTCATTCTGATCTCGATATACACTATTTTGATGTAGAATAAATAAAATGTCGCGCTGGTTATAAAGGTATTCTATAAGCAAGTCGTATATTATATTATACACATACCTACGGAAGACAATAGTATTGCAAATTTCAAAGCAAACTGCTTAGTTCGATGTCACCGCTATAGATATTTTCATAATAATTTGCACTATGTTTATTCTGTATTAACTTTCAAGATGTCTTATTAATATAACGAAATGTGGCTATTATATAGACAGATTTAAGCTAGAGAAAACACTTGAACAGCTGAAACAATTGAAAAGCTATACTTGAATATCTTGTATCTTGGAAATTATAAATATTTCACCGAAACATGTTTTGCTAAACCATCATAGTTTTATGACACATAATGCTGCAGTTAGTATAGCCCATTCTTTATCGGACACCGTTTATTTTTTAAATATTAGTCGTTTGCAAGTGAAGATATTCTCATTTATAAAAAATCTACAGGTATTAATAAAATTAAGAAATTGGATAGATTAAGAACGGATACTGAGGATACAATAAATTTTGTTTCCTTGGCGAAATAGCGTTGATGTATCTATTGTAGCTGTTTTAATAGTTTTCTTACTTTTTTGGTTGTTTTCTATATTTTCTGTTGGTAAGAATGGGTTGACTGTGAACGTTTCCGGTGCAGCGGGTGCTGTGTGTTCACGTGCAGATACATGTTCAGTCGGCTCTGGTGCTGGTCGTTTATCCGTGCTAATATCTACAAACCAACAAAGAAAATAAGAATTATATATAGTACATCTGTGGTAAGATGGCAACACATGGTATGAAATGTTTTTGTCATTTTCTGATTGTTACTCCAGTAAACAATATACGTTGAGGTGTATATGCTGGCAAAACTTGCTATGTCAACGGCTTTTAGGTCCGTAGAAATTCACGCACGACACTTATGATATGTACAATCAAATACAATGCCTTCAGAAACTTTATACTTATACTTTTACTCTACTGTAAAATTTATAAAATTGCGCACATCATGTTTTGCCATCTTACAGCAGATATTATTTTACAGTTAAACTAGCAAGTACATTCGTGTTTCGCTACGATTTTTCGATTTTTAGAAAAAGTTTATAGAAAAACAATTATCAAAATTTCACGTGTGTCGAATAGATATCAACTACGTCTATAATTTCTCATTGAATTAACAAATAAAGTACACAGCAACTTTTTATAGGCTTAATTGCTACTTCATTTATGCAAAATTTCAAGGTCATACCACAAGAAATAACATTGTACTTCGGCCACCATATGGGGCGCCATTTTAAACACTTTTTTCTCAGACGGCATGAAGGTATTATGATCATCAAAAAATTTCTTGACAAAGCAATTTTGAGGTAAACATGAATATTTTATACCTTTTAACATGTACTATCATCAAATATATAACTGGACAAGAGTCGTTAGAAATCGTATCTAACGAAACGTAGCGCTTAAATAATTAATTTTAAAAAGGTTTCGATGAATATTGATTTACTGATTTTACTTTTTTTTTTAAGAATGGCACCATAAGTATTATAATAACAAAATATTTGTATCAAAAAGGTAATATAATTTTCTATAACATATACTTGACGATGCATTAGTTATTTGAGGAAGTGGGAAAGATTTGAAAGGTATTACAGAATAATTCATATTCTGACACATGGAGGTACCATGCAATTAGTTAGTTATAGAAGATAAAGTTGACGGAAAAGCAGTTGTAGGTATACCCTATTTCCAATATTTATAAATACTGCTTCTAAACAATAACTGAGATAATGCGAGTGATCATAAAAGAGTAAATTACCTGGTGATGCATTGACAATTTAACTTATATCTACTGGAATCACATTAACATTACCAACTGTGAGATCAATTTCCGTAACTTCCTTCTGTTTAGCTGGTGCATTTTCATTCGCTGTATTCTCCTCGTTATTATTCGAACGATATATATTACTCATCGTAATTGGCTCATTAAACGCTGGCAAAATAACGTCAGACCTCGTTACGGAGCTATTCTTCCGAATACTCTTCGGAGTAAGTACGCCGTCCGTTCTATGGTTTCGTAATAAATTCAGAGGTAGCGTGGGTAGAATACTAGCCATTTGTTTATTCAGCCATTGATCTTGCGAAACGTTGGCGGAGTCCTTATTCGTTTTCCCATTTTGACTAAGTGAGGGTACGTTAACCATATTTGTGGCAATATTCGCTAAAGAGAATCTCGAGGGCAATTTAGAAGCTTGCGAAACAATTGCTGGTGATATTATTATGTCAGGAGCACTGACGTTCGTAGTATTTTTATTGTACGTTGTTAAATAATGCAATGGTACTTCCGTCATCCTGCAATTTAAAAGTGTGTGCCAACAATTCAAAATAATGATTAAACAACCTACGATTTAGGTAAGAACTCATCTAAAAATCGGGTCCAGAGAATGTTTGTTCCGCCATTAACAGTATTCGTAACCATTTGAGGGGGCGGTTTCGGAGCCTTTTCTTTATTAAACTCGATCCAAGCCTCTTTCATTTCTTCTTCATTCAATTCCTCGTCCGGTCGATTTAGAAATAGAGAATTGTGTTCATCGTACCCGAAAATATGAGCGGGGAACATTTGTAATAATGTTGCCAGTAGATTGTCCGTTGGTACTTTAGGTATTTGACGGACTTCGTCTTTATTATAATCAAATCTAAAAAAGGCATTATATGTCAACTTTATGGTCGTTGAAGAAATATTTATGAAGAAATATTGCGGTTGGTTAACAATAAAGTACCGATCTTTCGAAAGATGTTCACGTTTTTTAAAAAAGTTTGTGTGTTTGTCTGTGGCGGGACTAGCGAGTTCTAAATCGGAACTAAACTTGAAACGTAAGAAAATCAACAATGACTGCAAAATAGTATTGGCAGAAAATTTGTTTGGTATTTTAACAAAAAAAGTCTGTATATGAAGTTGACCACACTTTGGTGTGTTTTATAATATGATGATGATTTGAATCTGCTTATTTACAAAATTTGAAGTATTTATGACATATGTAATAACTTAAAAAGTTATGTTACATATACCTATATAGTTCTTGAAGATCAACGAATTTGTAATGGCGATCAATCTGTTGTTCATCGACAACTCTTCCTGCAATAGCAACTTTGGTAACGGCACGTCTATATACAGTCTCTTCCATTGTACCCTGATAATATTAAACATTACATGTTTTACTGCCTAATCAATTAAACACATACAGGTTCCCCAAAAAAGATTTGAATGGGTTCAAAAAATGCCTTTGTTGTCTCTTTAATAATATATTTGTAAATAAAACAATGTACCATGTAAATATTGATTTCGAAATTTAGGCTCTTTTATAATACATTGAGATATTTACCCGCACCCCCTAAACCCCAGCTACCCCACCTTTTATTTTCAAATAGCAACCTATGTCTTATTAAAAAGCTTGTAATAAACTGAATAATAAACAACATAACATAATTTGGGTATACAAGAATTTAAGTTTGAGCATGTTTTTTAGAAATTCGTTGATAAATTCGTAGCGAAATTCATACTAGTGCCCCGTACATAAGAAAACTATGCCAATACTGGAAACATCTTTGTTGATATTATGAACGTTTCGAAATAGTTCAAATTTTTTGATTTAAATCCGATTTAATGCAATCAGAACATTCCACAATATTGACACGATACATTATAAATTGAAAAAATTAATAATCCAAAGATTAAAAAATTATTATTTAAAATTTTCGCTTATATATCGGGAAGTTATGAAATTATGTTACGCTAAAAAACTACTTATTAATGAGAAAGAAGCAGAGGCGATTATGCCAGTATTACATAATTATATATTTTTATACCAAATACTTACCCTAGCTATTAATCTGTATATATAGACAGGTTTTTCCTGTCCGAACCTGTAACTTCTAAATACACTCTGTGTGTCTAGAGCCGGATTCCAACTAATATTAGTTAATATCACACGATTCGCGGCTACCAGGTTCAGACCCAAGCCACCTACTCTGTTTGTCATTAACATTAATCTAAAACAATGTTAGAAATTAATTCCGAATAATATTGTAAAGTATTAAGACTAAGGTATAAAATATTCTTTAAAAAGGTAATAAAATAATTATAATGTAAGAAATTTTATATGTTGTTGTTTTGTACAATTTGATTTAGTTCACAGTAAATTTTTGTATGTAAAAATTAAAACGTTATCACATTGATTTTAAAACCCGAAATAGATTTTCTTTGGGCCAAAGAGATCAAAAGATGTTATCCGAATAGAAATAAATCCTGTTTTTCTGTCTAAAATCTAAAATCTACAAAATGTTAACACACATAATTAATATAACATAACACACATTATTAATATAATACAACGATTCAGTTTGCACTTACTTTGCATCTGAATTTAAATCATTGAATTTATCAGTAATACCAACACGATCAATAGGATGAACTTGGCCGTCCAATCGAAAGTAGGTTTTGTTTTTGATCCAATTGAACGGATACTTTTCATTTGATAATTTTAAAAACTTTTCTATTGTGTCTAGCATAAACAAGTTCGTCGAAAATATTAACCTATATGGTCAAAGAAAAAAAATTCAACAATTCAAATCAACTAAAAAAAAAAAACGATTGATTGTACTTACAATCGGTCCCCAACTCTAATACATTCTTCAATAATAGCCATAATTACAACAAACTTAGCTCCATAATTGATATTCGATTCTACATCAGCAGGAAACTTATCTTCCAAATCCGGTGTTAAATCGATAACAGTTTCTTCTTGATTATCAATAGTGATCGTTTCATATTCAACTGGTTTCTTAAAAACATACAAATGTTATTTGATTTTTGAATGGCAACGATATATTACATCTAGGTTATATGGAGGAAGAACAGTTTTTCTCAAATTAAATTTTTGTATTAATATGTTTATTGAATTATTTTCTTAACTGAATATCGCCTTGGAGTAAGGGAAGTAATTTTTTGTTATTTTCCTTTCTCCGATTTCATGTATTTATACAATCTTACTTTAGCTATAAAGCAAATTTATTGTTATTGTATATTCCATCACGGATTAAAAATTGCTATTTCCCTACAGCAAAATATTCGTAAAATTTTCCTTGCATTGTTGCATTTCAAATTGACTGGTAACTTACATAAATCGGTAAATAATTTGCGGGTAAATAAGCTCCTTACCAATCTATCGAATTTGTAAATAATTAATTTTATTATACTTTCTGTAATTTATTTTAATTTATTATTGCCGATTGGTAAATTGGTTTTGCGGTAAATTCTGGTGTAAAAATTTATTAATAATATGTTTTAAATTCCCAGACATAAAAATTGTAAATACCTTCGTTTCTTTCGAGAATGGTATGCAGGGGTGCATACAAAAAGGCATTAGTTGTTGGTAATGCGAAATAAACTCGGATCCCTTTTTCCCTGGGTCTCGATCCGACCGAAGCTTATTCAGCACGTCTCTATATAAAGATGCTTGTACTTCATTCATTTGAATATACAAAGCATAATCGACTTTTTGTGGTAAATACATGTTTAATTCCGATTCCTCATACCGCTACGATACAAAAACGCAAAAATTTAATGACCGGAGATCATGTCCAAATGTAAGAACGTTACAATTATGCGCAGGAGTTCTAACAAAAAATTATTTCTACATTATTGCTTGGTAGTTTAGATAATAATTACCTGCACAGTTCCTCTCAATATTTCATGCAAAACGTGACTTCGTTGTTTCATAATCTTGATATCGGCGTTTGTACTGTCGCCATATTGTCCATTTGTAATTGGATTGTTAAATCGGTTCGTGAATTCCTTAAATGTACCCAATAGATTCGGCTTTATAAGCTGAACCATGTAATAATCTATTATCAAATAAGATAATTATTTCGTCATAGTTATATAGATTTAAAAGATTTAATAGTACGTCCAACGACCACCAAGCAGTCAAAATGTACAATTTCACGATATTTTAAAAAACTTTCAAATTTTACGTAAACGTTTTATTTCTAATTAGAAATAAATTAAATTTAACCACCGTTTGGCCACCGTTTCTAATCGATAACCGAAAGAAAGTTATCGAATATCGGGTAAGAATTATGTGGTTAACCTTACTTCCTATCATGCGCATACGCTAGTTGTGCGAGTTCATCAAAAACAAGCTTAACAAAAAATATATGATTTTAAAATATAGAAACAGAAAAAATATATATTCACATTCGGTGAGGTTATTCTGCATGGGCGTCCCAGTCAGAATTATCCTTCGTCTGGTGTTAACTAAATCAATAGCCTTGTACTTTTTCTTATTTTGATTCTTCAATAGATGACCCTCATCGCACACAAGCAGGTCCGGGCCGGGGTTCCTTAGAGCCTCCTCTAAAGCAGCGAATGTAGATTCGCTAATATAGCTTTTCGTCTCTTTTCTAGTAACCAGAGAAAGGAAAGCGTCGTAGCCGAGGATGAACACTCCGCCTTGCTTACGCCAGCTATGTACGACCATTCGCATATTCGATGTTGAATTGCTAATTAAAACGGACAATGTTGCGAAATTATACAAATTGAGAATAGCATCGACAAATCGTTAGAATTATAATTATAACAATTATACAAATCACACAATCATACGAAGAGTAAATTTTTACCAGCAGCGGTAAAATTTACTCGGAATATTATGTCGACATTTTTTGACATAATAGGTAGCAATAAAAATGCCAGCAAAATTTCCAGGTATTTTAAACGATTTATTGTTTATCGATTAATTTTTCTACCGCCAATTCGTACCATAACAAATTGCACATTATTCTGGACTCACCATTTGTGGAAAATTTTAAATACACCTTCTTTCGCGATTTTCTTCGTCAATACGAACTCATGCTTCCAATTAGGCACAGTAGATAATGGACAAATAATAAGAACGTGTTTTACTTTTGTATCGGGATGAGCAAATAAGGTGTGCACTAAAGTTGTAACCTAAAATAAATAAGGCCCTAATTAATACGCTTAATCTAATAAATAGAATTAATACTAATTAATAAGCTTAATTATTTGTAAATATAAAAAATTACAACTTTCAAAGTGAAAATAAATAATATGTAAATTTAATTGTTACGCTCATTATTGAAAATGCAAAATTTACGATTGTAAAATACAATTGTTCATTTTGAAAAAATATTTCTATTGAATCGTTTGGGAAAGATTAATATTGACAATTATTACATTACAATTTGTGCATCTAAAAGTTTTTTTATTGTCTATATTTATTTATAAGCTCGGTGCGACTTTCGAAGACTAAGCGCCCTTTTTCCATAGCACAACTAAAATACGAATAATAAACCTTGTATAACAGGATCACTAATCGAATTGCGCATTGATATAGTGTATTATTAGTGTGTTGTGTATTAACCTACGAAATGTTAACTTACTTGGAACGTTTTGCCAAGTCCCATACAGTGCGCCAGGACACAGCCGCTACCTTCGTTTTGTCCGATCCGTTCCACTTTCTCAAAACAGGCATTCCACATAAACTTAACGCCTTCCTGCTGATGCGCCTTCAGTCTATTTGACAGATAGGCATTGACGACGACTATCGGTTTCATACTCACTTGGTCTACATCTAGCAGCAGACCTTCCAGTTCACTATTCGACGATTGACTTAATACAAAACTAGAAACCTTAAACGAAATAAACTGCATATACACTATACGCGAAATAAATACGAGAGATAAGAAAAAGTTCAAGTGAAATATCAACATAAACCAAAAAAATGACGGAAACATATTTTAACTTTTTCGATCCACCTCTAAACAAGAATCGTTGAGATGAGTAGTCAGCAACAAGATCCCAATTTAATTAACAAATTATTCTAATTTCGACAACCGGGAAAAAAAAGAATTATAATTAATCTAGATGTACGTTCAATTTGATTGCTTGCATTTCGTCACTTTTTCAATGAGAAATTAATTAATCTTTACTCTATATGCCGGCAAAAACACTTTACAATTATTACCGAATTTTTTAATTCTTCGAGGCGCTTCTGCTTTTCCTGTTCGATTTTATTGGCTCTTTGCGTTGCCTCTTGAAGCGCTTCATCGTGCAACAGTGGCCGGATATTTCTTCGACCTTTGCCAGGCGAAACGCTCACATTACCTAAACTAAAATAAAAAAATTATAAATGTAAATCAATCATTTAAGCCACTAGATAGACCACTTATATGGATTTATAATCACCAAAAAATTAAACTACAATTCAGTTCTTGAATGTAATTATTAGTTAAAGGGTCCGCAATCCTAAAGATTGGTTGGAAACAGCACGCCATGCCGATCTATCCTGAGCTAATCCCTTCATCTCCCTATAGCTATTCATCTCAACGTCTTCAACTATCTGACTCACATACTCCAATCTAGGCCTACCTACCCCTCTCTTTCCCTCCACTCTACCTTCTATGATCAATTGCATAATCCCCCCATGCCTAAGAATATGCCCTACTAATCTGTCTCTCCTACGCTGTAACACTCTCCAGATACTTCTCTTCTCCCCTACTAACTCTAGTACAGCTTCATTTGTTACTTTATCTTCCCAACCAATCCTCATCATCCTCCTATAACACCACATTTCAAGTGCTTCTAATCTACGCTTCTCTTCCTTTCCTATAGTCCACGCCTCACACCCGTACAGTGCTACACTCCAAACATATACCTTCAGTAATCTTTTTCTAATACCCAAGTCAATATTTGATCTTAAAATCTGTTCTTCTTCTACGAATGCCTTCCTACCCTGTGCTATCCTACACTTTATATCTACCTTGCTTCGATTATCTTTTGTGATTCTACTGCCTAAATAACAAAAATCTGACACTTCTTCGATTCTATTATCTCCTATTGTGATCCTCATTTTTCTGCTGCATTCCTTTTTGTCACACCTCATCACTTTAGTTTTACCTATATTTATTTTCATGTTAAAATCCCTAGTCAATACTGCCTGCATACCATTCAATACCCTTTCTAAATTCTTTTCGCTTTCTTCCAATATAGCTATATCGTCGGCGAATCTCAGCATATATATTTTCTCTCCCTGTACATTCACACCTACACTATACTCTTCTTTTACTTTGTTTATTGCATCTTCTATATATAGATTAAATAATAACGGTGAAAGTGTACATCCCTGCCGAACTCCCTTCCCTATTTTTGCTACCTCTTCTTCCCCCTCAATTCTAACTAAGGCAGTTTGGTGTTTATATAAATTAAAAATTATTCTCCTATCCTTATAATCTATACCCGTTTCTTTTAAAATTCTAAACATTATGTCCCAATCTACATTGTCAAATGCCTTTTCTAAGTCTACAAAAGCTATGCAAGTTACCTTTCCTACCCTCTTTCTTTTTTCTACTACCGTTCTTAGTGCTAGAATCGCCTCTCTCGTCCCTCTGTTTTTCCTAAAACCAAACTGATCTTCTCCTAGCCTTTCCTCTACTTTATTTTCTAATCTCCTATAAATAATCTTTAACAATATCTTCGATGCATGTGATAGTAGGCTAATGGTCCTATAGTTCTCACACAAATTAGCTCCTATTTTCTTCGGCATTGTTACTATTCTACTACGCTGAAAATCCTGTGGTACTTCTCCCTTCTCATATATTTTACAAACTAACCTGTATAATCGCTCCTGCATTTTTTCCCCTGCGTGTTTTATTAATTCGGCTGGTATCATATCAATCCCCGCTGCTTTGTTATTCCGTAAATCATTTAATGCTCTATGAAACTCTGACCTAAGTATGCTAGGACCTAAGTCATCCTCATCTATCTGTTCCACACTTTCTAGCTCCTCCATGTCCTGCCTACCTTTATATAAATCTTCAAGATACTCCTTCCATCTTCTAGCTTTTTCCTTATTTTCTGTGAGTTGTAATTATAAACAACAAATAATATTGATCTAATAATAATTAAAGTTTCTCAGAGATTAAGATTTAAAAAGATGTACTAAAAGATGGAGCTTCAAAATTCTATCATGAAGCTAAACTAGCATGTCTTGGCTAAGATAACAGTATTATATGCATAGGCGCATTATTTATTATTATCACATCTACCAATTTAATTTAATTTAAATTAATAATTATTAGGACATAAATATGTACCATTCAATATCCGAATCAACCGTATCCGTGCTGGAATCATCTACTACAGGTATATAATCGTAATCTTTCTCGGAATCTGGAGTCCTAAAACAGAAAATAGCAGTCCACTATGGAATAGATAACTTTACTACGGAAGTAAACAAACATTTACTTCCGAAACATTTAATAGATAGATGCACATTTCTAAGACCAAGTCTCCCTTTATCAGTAGTATAAATAATACACTTGCATCTCTATCGGGCATTTCTAGAGATTAAAAAATATGAGATGATGGATCCTACAGATTCAAATGACAGGTGTATTATTAGTCTAATTGTGGTATAACTAGAAAACTTGGCTTCGAAAAACGTATTTCTGTGATTTCTAGCTAAACTATATATAGTATATTTATATGAATTCTGAACTATATTTATATTTACATTTCACGTGTTTTTCGCTTGTTCTCTTCGATTTCTTCAATATCGTCTTCCTCAATATCATCTTCCACCTTGACTGAGTCGTTTCTCTTTCTCTCAATCGGTTTTTCTTCACGATCTAAATTTCCTCGAAGCAACGGATCTCTTTTCCAAGCACTACTGGATTGCCCCATATTTTCTGGCTAAAATAAAGATATATTTTCATCACTGTGGCGAGATAATCTGCAGACGGACGTAGGTTTAATAATGAATAACATAAAAGGACGGGGGGTAAAGAGTGATTGCCAAGTTAGTGGAAATGTTGGAATTAAGTTTTGAAACCAACTTTCTAAAGATTGCTTGTAATATCTAAAGCAGTCTAAAGCATCTAAAGCTGTGCCCTCCATCTTTAGTAGAACAAGATAAAACCTAAATAAAATACTTGTGATTGCTATACAATTGAACAAAAAGTCAACATGACAAAAGTTTTTGAATCTATGACATATATAATATGACTTGCAATTTTCTGAACAATAGAAGAAAAAAAACGACTAACAACGTAAGCAAATAATAACAATATATGAGGTCATGTTGACTTTTTGTTCAATTTTATAGCAATCACGGTTAGTGGCGGGTATTTTATTTAGTTTTTATCTTGTGCTACTCAAGATAGGGGCATAGCCTTCGAAATGCGCATCTAATTATCTAATGTTTTGAGTTAGGGTATTTGGGTGATGTTCTGTACAATTGATAAAGAAATAGACACATGTTTGCAAATACAACACGAAAATGTTAGTATTTCCACAAAAATCGTCATATATTAGATCAATTAAGTCAGAAGTAATTGGTATTTAATAGATTTTGCAATTATATATATATATATACACGTTATTAGTACCTCCAAATCACTGTCCAGATCCGATTCAATCTTCTGGTTCTTTTTCTTGTTCTTCTTTTTCTTAGGCTTATCATTTTTATTCTGCGCGTTGCTATCGCTATCGGAATCACTATCGCAGCCCGATATGTCGCTGTCTGATATTTGGTTCATAGCAGCGATCATTTCATCTTCGCTGTTCATCGGCTTCTGCTGATAAATAGTGTGTAACGGTTCATCAGTATTATTATCAGCTGAATTAATGGGACTATCTTCCCGATCTGGATAGTATGCAGGCGAATAGCTCGCTAACGAAGATTCGCAAGATGACAGAGATTCGCAACTTGACGCAGATGGGGAGCGTTTGCGTTTCTTGGTGAGCCTCAAAAAGCTAAAAAAAATACACAACCGGATGTTTACTTCGTAGATAGTTAAGGGAAGTTGTGTAAATAAATAAAATCAAATGGCGACGTGGTTAACACACGATTTTTAAATGTGGCAAGGTTGTAGATAGACAATCCTTTTATAAATATAAACAATTTAATTTTTAGCTACTATTCTACAAATTTTGTTTGCCGAATAAATATACCCGAAGAAACTTCAAACATATAATAAATAAAAGCACCTTTTCTTAAAAACAATCATTTGTTATCTATAGTGCGGTCAAAAATATAAACAACCAGACAGCTTGACAAAAATCAGTTTTTAAACGTAATAAACACAAAAAAAAAACGTAAACATGAATTAATAATTTAGGTAAAATGCGACTTAATATTTCCCTATTCTAATGAGTTAATAAGTATAGTATATAATTTACTTAAGGCGCTTTTCTATAAAAAAAAATATCGACGAGCATTTTGACTAATCTGACTGTATTACAAAATAACTGACTATAAAATGAATATACGGCTTACTCGGTTAATTCCTTCAATTTATATATTTTATGTTTGGCAACGAATTCGTTGAATAATTTTGTGTCGAAGCGTATTAAATTGACGTAGCAAGAACATTTAAATCGCTTCATGTTGATTGAATTTTGCACACATTCTGGTTTCTTTCCGCGCTTCTTCCGTTTCCGGTTGACATATTCGGGCTTCTCATCAGATTCACTTCTGCAATTAAGCGAGCATTTTTAGCATGTAGAAAGTAGATATACGAAATACAATCGAAATAAGGCAGACATAAAATGTACCATATAGCACAGGGTAGGAAGAGATTAATAGAAAAGTATGGAATTTTAAGATGGCATATTCACTTGGGTATTAGAAAAGGATTACTAAAAGCGTATGTGTGGGGTGTAGCATTGTATGGCTGTGAGGCGTGGACGATAGGAAACGTGAAGCGTGGAATAGAAGCATCTGAAATGTGGTGCTATTGGAAAAATTGTAGTTACCGGAAAATATCTGTTTAATCTGCAAGGGGAACCTCACATGGATTTTCTTTGTTTTCTATTTATCGATCTTATTTATAAATTAAATTTACATCAAATTCAATATTAATGAAATGCGTAGAAAAGATGAACAAATAAGTTAAATATTATAATATAGAATATCACCCAAATACCGTAACAAGCATTAAGTAGCTAGATGTACATTTCAAGCGCTATGCACCCATCTTCAGTAGCCAATAGCGCTTGAAATGTACATCTAGCTATTTAATGCTTGTTACGGTATTTGGGTGATATTCTATATTATAATTTAACACCGTAGTGATAATTTTTTTTAAAGTTAAATATTGATAATAAATACACTACATACCCTAACGTAATATCCGACAATTCCAAATCGTTATCGGATATATCACTAATATTCTGCATTTCCTGTAATAGAAGATCCATGTTTTGTGGTGACATTACCGATTGCGATGCAATTAATGATTGTTCTTCGTCCTCGATAGGATTAACTGAAGTTTGCGATAAATTACCATTAATTTCTAAATTAATATTACCCACAATGTCCTCGTTATCAGACACACTTGTTTCAGTGTTTTTTATAGCCGCATCTGACAAAATATATATTTATTTGATATAAAATAAAACAACTGTAACCGCATATTCGAACCTTTGCTAGGGGAATTTTTTAAATATCCGGGATTCAGGTGGTCCATATCGTCGTCCGTGTAATGTCTGGAAATTAGTCTCAAACTCAAGCTGGGACGATTGTTCTTATTCGTCTGGTCGCCGATTTCATCGTTTAAGTATTGCTTCAAATCCGTAGTTTTCGCGGTAATATTATCGAAAAGTTTATTACACTGTTCCTTCCACAATTCGGCATCGTAAATCGATTCAAATGTTTTTGGGTACAGCATATGCAACACCCCGACCTGTGAGGTGGCTAAAAACATCGTCAAGTCCTCGGAAATTCTAATCCGCTTTTCCATTAACTTGGAAATGTTTTTAACTTCGGAAGGTTTCATATTTGTGAACTAGATAAGAGGCAGATACTGAACGATGCAAATGTGTATTTGTTGGAAATGTTAATATATGTTTAAAAAGTAATATTAAATAATGGGAGATGTTTAAAACGGTACTAACTGCACCCCATATATATATAAATTCTCATATTGTATGGTTTTGTTTAATACAATAAATCACTTTGTGTTTCTTTTAACCTAAAACTTTACGATTAAATGTAAACGTCAAACTATGTAAATTATATGTAACTATGTAAATGTTATTTGTTCAAAATATTAATAAATGTTTAAATTAATATTAAATAATGGGAGATGTTAAAAACGGTACTAACTGCACCCCATATATATATAAATTCTCATGTTGTATGGTTTTGTTTAATATAATAAATCACTTCGTGTTTCTTTTAACCTCAAACTTTACGATGCAATGTAAACGTCAAACTATGTAAATTATATGTAACTATGTAAATGTTATTTGTTCGAAATATTAATAAATGTTTAAATTAAAATGGGAGATGTTAAAAAAGGTACCAGCTGCAGCCCATATATATATATAAATAAATTATCATATTGTATGTTTTTGTTTAATATAATAATGCACTACGTGTTTCTTCTAACCTCAAACTTTGAAATGATAACGTAAACGTCAAACTAAAGTAGATAAATATGTAAATATTTATAAAGCGGTTTCTAGATGTTTTTACAAGTTTTACCATTAACAAGTGGAGTCAAATAAAAGCCTATAAATATAATAATTTTTATAAGCTTTTATTTGACTCCACTTGTTAATTGCATAAAACATCACCCACCAAAAACCATTTATTAGCTAGATGCGCATTTCGGAGGGCATGCCCCCATCTTCAGTAGCACAATAATAAAACAATTGTATTATTGCTACAAAATGGTATAGCAATAATACAATTGAGAAATGCACACATGATACAGCAAACGTGAATTGAAATCTAACTAAATATTCAAAGTAAATGGTTCAAATAAAGCAATAGTTTTGATTGATTAATTCACGCTCTATGCAAAAAAACCGTAATGAATCATCATTTTATGATTAAAATTAAAAGAATGTATTAAAATTTACTAATCAGTGATTACCACTTCTTCGTTTCCGTAATTAATTGATGAATGCCCTAATTAATCTAGCTCGTCTTATCTACCGTTTTAGTTAAAGCTTTTTTAAGGAAGAATATGCGACATATTTACATAACCTCACTTTCGCTTCTTGTAACTTCCTTTCGTCCTTCCTATTTGCCATCGATTTTCCGATGTTGGTGATTAGTTAATGCATATAGTTGTAAACTTTACGAATTATATCTTTTAATTACTCGCCACGTAAAAGAGACATGGAATCGAATGTAAAGCCTTCGGGTACTGAAACTATTGAGTCCCTTACGAAGGAAGCGGAGATGTTAAAATTGAAATTAGAAGATGAAAGGCAGAAACTAAACGACGTAACATGTACATGTCTTCAATACGTTCGTGACTATTCAAAAATTGATATTAAATACATATTGCAGTGGATGCTGTCGCTGAAAGATTAGAAATAATCAACTATATGAATATAAAACCTCGACGAACGCTTAAAGGACACCAAGCCAAAGTGCTGTGCTCGGACTGGTCGCCAGATAAGCGGCATATAGTGTCCTCTTCACAGGTATTAACGAGTATGGGGTTGTAAGTTTATACTCTTATAAAAATCTGAAAATTAAGTCACTAATAAAAAGCCGTTAATTATTTAGTTTATAATTAGTTAAATAATCATAAGGATTGGTTGGAAACAGCACGCCATCTGTCGATCTATCCTGAGCTTAACTCCTTTCATCTCCCTATAGTTATTCAACCCAACGTCCTCAACTATCTGCCCTACCTACCCCTTACTTTCCTTTCTATAACTAATTGCATAATACCCCCATGCCTAAGAATGTGACCTACTAGTCTATCTCTCATATACGCTGTAATACTCAAATACTTCTCTTCTCCCCTACTAAATCAAGCACCACTTCATTTGTTACTTTATCTTCCCAACCAATCCTCATCGTCCTTCTGTATAATTAATTTGTTAAAATGTATGTTTATATCTGCCCATCATCTAAACGATTTAAAACAATTCGAATCCAATCTTCTATTGGTCTGATTCGTTTTTGGTCAACATCCGCTAACTGGAAGTGGAAGTGACTTTCATTCAAATTGCCTCAAGTAACAACTAAAAAAAGAAATACTTCAAATTATTCGTATATGAAAGTAATAATGACTACACAACCTTTTTGATTATATACCAATTTTGGTGAGGCGGAATATTGATTGGCATTTCCATCCATCTGCACTTTTTGTTTTTTTTAATTTATTATACATACATAAATGAAAATGTTGCACAATGCTACACAATTTTTTTATAATAATATTTTGCCCCTAGGCAGCTCATTGGCTGGTATAAAGGGCAAAATGTAAGGTAGAATTTTTATTAACTAAATTAACTAAAACTAGATTGGTATAGATTGTATTCAACAAGTCTATAGTTTAATTGGAAATTTAGTAATTTCAGTATTTTAATGTTTCTTCCTTGCACTGATGAATGCACTGTAGGGTCTCATTTCCCTCACTTTTAGACACCATATTTCTTTTATGGCCGCCCCCGTCATTTTCTTTGAATACACCCAGGAAGCATTCATCTGGGCGGTACGCCCACTAAAAAGCACCTTAAGAGATTACAACTTAAATAACGTCTACCACATTCCTTCTCACTAACACATTTATTTTCAAAAGAATCGAAGATGTTTGTGTAACGATGTCGACAGTTAATTGAAGTGTACACTCACTTAACTGATATATTATTGTCAGGATGGGAAAATGATTATTTGGGATGCTTTCACTACTAACAAGGAGCACGCTGTCACCATGCCGACCACCTGGGTTATGGCGTGCGCTTATGCACCCTCTGGCAACATTGTGGCTTGCGGGTATTTAAAAACATCAATTAGCCAATTATTTGTTCATTCGATAATCAATTTTTTAATACGTGTATAATAAACACACCCGTTCCTTCATATTCACTATTGCACGCGTGAGTCTTTGAAAAATGGACCTCCCACTGTAATCGATATTTAATCGAAGTATATTCGTAAGAAATCTGAGAAGAATTCGTTTCTACTTTGTTTATTTGTATGGAATTATTTATAGGTTCAATGCAGTGGTAAGGGGTTTTAGGTTTTTGCAAGGGGCAGGTTTCGATTTATTTTTGTGATATGGGACTTTTAAAATCGTTGATATATAACTGTGTAGAAAGAGTCAATGAGGATTAAATATTGAATTAGAATTATGATGGTACCTTTGTAAGTAATTGAGGTAGACTAACATATTTAGAGGAGCACAACGAATATTTTTAAGAAGTGATATAATGAGGAATTTCTATTCCTCAAACCTGAGAAACTGTCCATGGTGATTTATAAATTAGGGAAAAGTTAGTTTGATAATTAATCACATCTGTGTTGATAATAGTCAGTAAATGAAACCCAAAAAGATGGACAAAAGTAGTATTAGGATGAAAATAGGAAGAATCAATACAGCATTTTAGGATCAACGAGTTGTTATGATGCAATAAGAAAAGATGTATGAATATGGTAAAGAAAAGTGCGCTTCAGAATCACCGATTTATAAGAATGTTGTTAAATTATTGCTCCACGTGCATTTTCATTATCTATATTAATATTTTGTCCTAACATAATTCTCAGCATAATATAAATGTACTGCATCTGTTTAGAAGTACTTCTAACTTTGATGTATATTTCAAAATTACTTAGTAGTGATGCAAGTGATTAAATTTATATTTTTTAGAGGGCTCGATAATAAAGTGACAGTATATCCGCTCAGTTTGGATGAAGATGTTACTATTCGAAAGAAAACTGTCGGGACCCACACCAGCTATATGAGCTGTTGTATATTTCCGAATTCTGACCAGCAGGTAGGTTTTTGCCGCTTGCAACGATTTTATATATTCAGTGAACTATGGCGGTATATTTCTACTGTGTATTGAATGAAATAAATCGAATGTCTATCTGAGTGTTCATAACATACATAATCATAAAAGGTAGAGGGAATGCAAAGATATATTGGCGAAGACCAAGTACGACTGTGCTAAAATAAACATATAGAATGTTCTTTTCCGGCAGGAGGATTTTGAAATTAAAAGAGCAAAAGAGAAAAAATAGGAAGTCAGCTTATGGTAGATTGACATATACTATTTTATACGATTTCTAACCAATCGCTATAATTGCCGGCAGTATATATTGGTATTTTTTTCCGACTGGGGAACGTCCGCGACTGCAAGGGTATGCGCACTCATCTTACAGCCTTGGTGTAAGCACAGCCTCTAAAGCGTTCACATGCCTCTTATTAGTTGTTGTTGTCTGTGCAGTAGTTATCGGTGCGCGGACATTCGCCAGTTGGAAAAAATTTACCTGTACGTAGATAGTAAACTGGTATCAATGTAGATTCTAACTGGATCGGGCGATTCTACGTGCGCGTTGTGGGACGTAGAGTCCGGCCAGCTACTGCAGAGTTTCCACGGCCACAGCGCTGATGTGATGGCGATCGATTTGGCACCGTCCGAGACAGGCAATACGTTCGTGTCGGGCGGTTGCGATCGGTTAGTGCTGGTGTGGGACATGCGCAGTGGCCAATGTGTCCAGTCATTTGAGGGCCACGAATCGGACGTGAATAGCGTCAAGTTTCACCCTAGTGGAGATTCCGTTGCTACTGGCAGCGATGACGCAACCGTATGTTATGTAGAATGATTACATTTTTTTTTTCTACAGCCTCTTCCTTGTACCAAAGATAGGTCAGAAAGCCACAAAATTTCATAAATCATTTTTTGCGTTTTCACTGTTGTAGATTGCTTCATGGAAAATGCAGATGAGTTATTGAAACTAGAATAAAATGGCATAAGAATGTAAAAAATATTCTGAACTAGTAATTTAAACTAGTTTAAAGTAGTGTTTTTTGTCTGCGCCACAATCCTGATTATATATTTTTAGCAGATAATACTATAAAGATGTTCTAATTAAATAGATAAATTTAGATTTGGTGTATTTTCGAACTATTCCAAGCTTGTGAAAAATATGCGATAGGTTGCAACAGTAAATAATAAACACGATACGCTATAACTAAATTTACTATTATAATAAAAATGTAGCATCTGATTAGACTTGTTGCGGAGTTGCTATGCAGTTTCGATTTATGTTGACAGTAACTTAAGTAATGTTTGTCTCGTTTGAGTATTAATAAACGCTATTTTCATTTTTAATTACTACATCAATCTAAAAGATCTATGCTTATCTACAAGGTTATAGCAATGCATTGTAAACGGTAGATTAAATGGACGAAATTGTAATAATTATATTAATATACTTAAAACGCAGTCTTTTAAGTAATACTTATTTCTGACGTGCTTTCTCTACTATTTTAACAATTTTTGCGGCAATAATTTTGCAAATAATCTTGCAAAAAAACCTTTTTTTTATACTCATTATTTTTTCAACACTAATATTGAATAATATTGTTGCGCCCGCGATAGTGGCACTATTGTGGAAGAGAAGAGATGAACTATCGTGTCTAGTACAAAACTCAAGAATATTGAAATATATTTGCCAGTTTTCAGAACTTCTGTTTTACTATGCTTCCAAATATTTGGCAATTAATTTTTTAATTACACAGTCTTATTTAATGATATTGCGTAATATATAAATTCAAAATAGAAAATATTTTTTTCAACCATAGATAGATCAATTCAGACATTTTTTTTATCAACTATTTTCTAATTACTTAACACAGTAATTTTTTTTTTTCATCTAGTGCCGCCTCTTCGATTTACGTGCGGATAAAGAAGTTACAACATACAGCAAAGAAAGCATCATCTTTGGAGTGAATTCGGTCGATTTTTCCGTATCAGGTACGAATGCTAACTATTGCTATTGAAGATGGCGGCTTATCATTCGAAATACACATCTATCTTGTAAACGCTTTGCGTTAAGGTTTTTACGTTCGACATAAATTCACGATTATAAATGCGCATTTCGAAGGCCATTACTTCAGTAGCACAATAATGAACCAAATAAATTACTCCTGTTACGTCAGCGGCTACAGCGACTGTTAATGGTGCTATATTCGTACAAAAAAAATAAAACAGGACAAAAGATTCTATCTTAGGTTCATTAATTTTGAAATTTACTTTCATATGTAGGTAGATTATTATTCGCCGGTTATAACGACTACACCGTGAACGTTTGGGATACACTGAAATGTGTGAGGGTTTGCTTGCTTTATGGACATGAGAATAGGGTGTCTTGTCTCCAAGTATCGCCAGATGGTACAGCTTTATCCACTGGATCTTGGGATTACACTCTACGGGTACGAAACTTATGTCTATTATTTACAGTGTCCTATTTATCTGTATAATAAATTATTTTGTTATTTATATCCTATATCGTACCGGGAAAGCCACGGGGAAGATTTTTTTGTTAATTAAATTTAGTGGAATAATATTACGTTGATATATTTTACGTTTATTTAACAAAACTAAATTAAAATAGCGCGCTATTGCAATTTTGATACCCGTATGATACCAAATTTATACACTAACATATACTTTTAATTAGCATACCATGAATATTAAAAATAAATCTTGATTTGTATGAAATTATTTTAAAAAATAGTCAAATATTCAAAGCAATATGATTTATTTATTCGATATTTAACACTGCAAATATTTATTTGTTACTCGATATTTAAATACAAGATAATTGTATTTGCGAAGGTAACGCTAATTTTATTCTTTAAAGGTGTGGGCTTAGATGTCTGCTCTAGGAAGACGATTTTCGATATAATTATGCAAATTTCGGTATAATTACCGCGTTTATCGGTATACAACTATAAAATGCAATCAATTTAATATAGCCCCTTCTAAGAGAGATTCTTAAACGTTTCTATCCCACGGATAAACGGTAACAATAAAGAATAAAATCAAAAAATATAACTTAACGAATCATCAAACTTTTTTTCTGAATTGTACATTCAATATTTGTCAAAAAAACGCTTGGCGCTAGAATTGCTAAAAGTACGCTTAAGAACCACTATTAGAGGGAAAATGTATTGCGCA
Organism: Leptodirus hochenwartii; assembly: GCA_947310635.1. NCBI lineage: Eukaryota > Metazoa > Arthropoda > Insecta > Coleoptera > Leiodidae > Leptodirus > Leptodirus hochenwartii. Next base: position 7,046,644 of record OX371188.1, read on the forward strand.
AGAAATCTCGAAATAAGCATTTATGTTGCGTGTTAATAAACTCTTCTTACGTTCTATCCAACAAATTAAAGCGTTTGTCGGTTGTAAATTAAAACTAGTATTATAGTTGTCAGTATTTTAGCTAGATATAATTTGTTAAATGTATCAATTAATTTGTTCGTACATTAATTACAAATTTGATTTCTATTTAAGAATCGCTTTTAACTTATTTAAAATTTGACAAATCCGTGTATGTTGATGTAATATATTATATTGTTGTTATAACTCGCACCGTTTACGATTATAATAGGAATATTTTCAAAATTAAGATGTAGTACGTATATCATATTCGATTCTCCTATATTAAATATTTTTCCTGTTATAGAATGCAAGATGACTACTTTGTTGTTTAGATATAATCCTATGAGTATGTTTATGTCGACATTAATTGGAAATATATACAATATAAACATGTTGCAACATGAGCTCTGACATCATAATTCCCTATAAAGAAAATATTTAATTACATTAATGATTAAAATTTATTTAGCTGCACTCCTGCTTTACCGAACACATCCCCCCAAGTTGCGTCAGTCGGTACATCCTGTTTTTATTACAATTGCGCACAAAAGTAGTTAAACAATATAGTAACTTTTTTATTGTTGAAAAGTCAAACAACGTTTTGTAATTATCCACAATTCTACAATATGTGCACGGGGAAAATTTATATTATATTTTTATTATGTTGTGTAACACACGTAAACTTATAATTAATATTTAGATTGTTTTATAAATAGTAACGTACATTATGATTTAAACTAGTTTTTATTATAAAGGTCTTAAAATTTTTAAATAATCACAAAGAAGGTACATTTCAAAATAACTTTTAAATTTTAAATAAAATCTGAATTTAAAATTTAAAACAATCCGCATTCAACAATTTCAAATATTTTATTATTACTAGATACTGTAAATTTACATTGGGAGTTAATGAAGACTGTATTAAATTTAATATTAAAAGGTGAAATAATAGCTACGTATTATCTTTAGATAATTACCACATATGGAGTTAACTATGAAAGAAATTAGGGATATTTACGTTGGTCAACATTGTTTGTTGGAAACAGGAAATTTGAACAGGAAATCACAGATGATCGATATAATAAAAAAGTTGAAGATACTTTCGGAGAAACTATTAAAAATAAGTATTTGTAGTATATTTTGTAAAATTGCACGAGAATGGGTGTTGACGTTGATATGATCAAAGATTTGTTGGACAGATCTCTAGTTTTCAGTTAGTTGCTTCATCAATTTGGATACTTTCAATTAAAAGTTTTCAGTTTCCGATAAACGTAATTGACTAATATGAACACCCCTTCAGCTAAAACGATTCTACCAAATTTTTTAGGTAGAACTTAAATTTGATTACTGTAAAGACTCGCATAATGATTATCTGACTATACGACTAGCTAGGTAACTGCTCAATGATCATCCTCATTAACTTGATTTTATTACGCATGTACCACGTAAGTTCATTTCATATTACTTCTATTAAACAAAATTAATTTCTATGCCTTAAGTTGCCTTCTTTGCCATGATCGGGAGTTTGTTTCCTAAAAAATGGATTGTTAGAAAATGTGTACAATCAAAGACAACAGTCTTCTACATCGTCCAAGGAACTTACGCATCCAATATTCTTTCCAACAATATATTAACGGTAATGAAATACATCGCCAATTATTATAATTCTTAAATTTTTTATAACGGACCGGGATGATAATAGAAAAAGCATAAGATTTTCAGTTAATTTTTACCGATTGGACAATACGCTAATAAAAATTATATATTCTACTTCCTTTTTTTGTATCACTTAAGTTAGTGTAATTAAAGATACAAAATATAATTCAAATTCTAGTACGTCAAACATAATAATCATCACTAATCAATAGTTCAACATAAATATAAAACAATATATTCCAATATTGATTAATGTATGTACTTACTGATCGGGACTTTGGTCGGTGTCGCTTTCATCGAGTTCGGCTTTGTTTCGCTTCTTTTCGTAGATAAGAATGATAGCGCATAAGACAAACACTTCCGCACAAATACCAAGGAAGGGCCAAAGGGCCGCGTATTTGTCTACAACATTTTTAATAAAACACCCGAAAATGGAGCTTCGCTGCTTTTCAACTTTTTTAATATATTTGTTTAAATTTTCTCAATAATTTTGACATTGTTCTATTCTTTCAAATAATCGTCAAATCAAACCGAATGAGGTAGTTTAATATAAAAAAAAAGTTCTGATATATTTTAGATCCGTTTTGTGGTTACTATGAAGTAAATTAATATCGTAATTTGTTTAATTTTAAGCGGACGTGATTTTAGAAATAATTAAATAATTAATTGAATCAGAAATTACAAAACACTTTCCGACTTAAAAATGAAAAAAAAAATTTTCACCAAGAGAAATTTTTCTAACAAGAAATAGTAAATTCACGATTGATTAATCGAAATATGGCAATATTATAGTAAAATAAGCATAAAAACATTTTATCCCCATAGGTGCTATCAACCGCCCCCCTTGTTATATTTTTCTGGGATATATTATCGACAAATAAGCAAAAAAATATATAAATCGGTGCTATTTGTGTTTTCCCGGGGATTTTCTGTACACTTTAAATATAGTTTATTTGCACAAATTCTATACATGTTCATGTACCTCAAGTAAAAGTTAAAATTGCAAATGAAACTGACCTTTCACTCGCACCATAGCGGTAGCATTGATAGAATTGGCTTGTCCATGGACTACGCAGGTATATTCACCTCGGTCGCTCATCTCAGCCGCATCGATAACTAAAATGGCGTTCTCAATGCCGCGCTCTTCTTCCATGAGCAACTTAATACGGTCCGAGCTCTCCGTGAGTGTTGTGATATTATTTCCCACTTCTACAAACAAAACACATTACTATTCCTACTGTTCTCTTTACAATATATGTCTCGTTAAATTAGCTACGCGCTAGGTGTGTTTAAATGCAACTGTGGGTTCATCAGGTTGGTATTATAATAAGAAAAAAAATTGTCAAAATCACAAAAAGAAACGCTTTGTCTTATTAAACAAATATAATTAAAGAAGCAAGTATAGGAAAGTACGTCAAGCAAGGATGTACACTTTCGCCGTTATTATTCAATCTATACAAAAAATAAGGTTATAGAAGAGTGTAGTATAGGCGTGAAATGTCATGGAGAAGAAATAGATATTCTGAGGTTCGCAGAGGAAGTATCTTGGAAGAAAAGGAGCGGAATTTAGAACAGGTATTAAATGGTGTGCGGGAAGTAATGACTAGGGATTATATCATGAAAATAAATATAAGAAAGACCTAAGTGATAAGGTGTAAAAAGAAAAAATGGATCAAATTGAAGAATAAAGGTCAGAATTGGAAATAATCAAATAGATGAAGTATCAGAATTTTACTGTTATGGAAATAGAATTACAACGGATAATGGAAGTAATCTGACGTGTTGAGGAAAAGAGAAATATTTGGAAATATTATGACGCCTGAAAGATAGATTTAATGGGTCGTCTTAGAATTGTATGCATTATGCAATTAGTTATAGAAGGTACAGTAAAAGTAATGGATTGGTATATATATATATATATATATATATATATATATATATATATATATATATATATATATATATATATATATATAATTAGTAGCTAAGAATTAAGAGAATAGATATTATAGTGTTAGATATCATAAATAATTGTATGTTCTGATTGAAGTATGTTATACTCACTAACGGTCCAAGAAATGCTGTCAATTGGTTTTCCTAGCACTAGGCAATGGATACGTAATTTTTCTGATTCAACAACGTTAATATTAGCAGCAACTTTAATCTTTAGTGTACCTAAAATTTAAGTAGTTACATACAGTAATAATAAAAGGACATTACTAATCAATATTTTATGCATTGATTGATCAAGAATAATTATATGTAAATGTAGTTGTTCATGAATCGATTGTTGTACAAATCTATAAATTTAACCAATACTTAACTGAAATGGATTCTGTTATCACATAAATAGTTATTATAAAAATACTAATACAATGTATCGACGTACGATACAATTATGTAATAATTTCTTAATAATGCAGTTTTATCGACCAATGATATAAAAAGTCAATATGGCTAAGCCTATTCACATAATCGTTGTTAAATTTATTAAATATTTACACAGGCAAAAATCCTATTTTTACCCTGCGGCAGGCATCTGACAGATATTTTAATTTTGCTAAAATTTTGGTAAAATAGCTGAGCGTGCGGATACTTTTGCATTATTTCAATATAATGCCTACTATTTATTATTGTAGTGATAACCCCGCAATGGTTTAATATAGAAGTTTTCAGCAGTGTGTCGTTAAAATTTAAATTTTGAAATTTGAAAACGTGCATCAAGCAGATGCTCGCGACCATCTAAGTTACCAAAAGACCCACGCCTACCGCCGGGTTAAAAATGCGACAAGGGAGTTATTTTCTCACTTATTGTTTTTATTTCGGCACGTGCCACTTCTTTATTTGCCGACATGACGATGCACGTGTAATTTCCCACCTCAATTTCCGTCGGTTTCATAATTCGAAGAACATTTTTGTGACCTCCGCGATCCTCCGGGTACGATATTCTGCCATTCAGTGTACTTATATCGTCCACATTTGTATTATTCATTTTCCTACAAGAAAACCGGCCCTGAAAACTTATTCCACTTTGTAAACAACGCTAATGAATTGTTCCGTGAGTTCAAGTAGTTTCTGCGTGACATAAATGTTTTATATCAATTGCCTTGATTAAACAAAATATCTAGATATAAAGCGAACGATAAAGGCGAACAATTAATTTTGCTGCGACCTCAAATTGCGGTCGGAGCAATTGAAGCTTATGGAAGTAATAAAAAAAAATGGTGCGATTCTGGCTGAGAATTGCTGAATAAGAATAATGATTTAGTGCATGTTCCCCGTGATACAGATGTGTTTACAAAGTAGCCTACTATTAAGGGGTAGCCAGATTTTCGATGCATCAAGAAGTTCACCTATGGAGGGTCAGGTCTTTAATACCTACTATTAAAACTTACTTTGACATATGGATATTTTTAAATTTTACTCAATTTAATATATTTTTTTTTATGCAGCTAGACTATTTAAATGCATTTTTTTTAGGGCAACTCTACAATTTTATTGTGTAGTTTCAGTTGCCTATATCTATTTTCCTTTCCCTAGCCGGCTATTCTCAACCAAAATTCTCAAGAATCGTACCAAAAAAAAACTATTTTGGCAAATGAATAATTGAAAAATGTAACGATGTAAAAAAAGAATATTTTCTCACCAAACCACCTCATACGCATCTGTGTCCGCTGTAATATTGCAGTGTAAATCGGTGGATTTTACGTTTACATCGAAAACCATCGCCTTGAGGTCTACATCGTTGACCAACGGATCGATGTTCACTAAAAAAATATATATTTACATTCTAATATGAATCTTCACATTCCCGTATAAATAACAAATAAAATCGCAATACAATGAGGTGATAATGATTGTTACGTTTTTGCTGGCGGTATAGACAAATTAAAAATTATATTACATTCTATTTTTGTACAATGATTCAATGTTTTTCCGCATTACCTTCAATTCCGATAGCACACGAAACGAATCCAATAAAAACCACAAAGCAGTAGGATTTCCCCATCTTACTTTTTTACTTATTCGGATCGAGTAAAACACTTAAAAATTATGGGACGGGTGGTCTATATACAATTACGTAACTTATAAACTACGCGATGATATATATTATCTTAAACTAAATTGAGGTAATAAACGAAGAAGAACTAACACCAGACAATCAACTGCCACGGTACATCGGTTAAGCTAAATTAAGTTGAAGCGAAGTCAAAGGGCAAATGAAATCATGGGACTGCAATCAGATGTTGGCAAATCAAATTGCGCAAGCGCGCTGACTGACGTCGAATTTAAAAATACGCTTTTTAAGAACTATTTGTGCAAATAAATTTATTATTTCTGTACATTGATTTAATAAATTAGTTAGATATAATTAAATAATATAAATAATTGGATTGATTTGTGTTTTCAATTTATCAGCTTCACGTGATAAAGAAATATTAAATTCGACACAATTTCGAGCGTATAGAGTGACATCGACATGATGACATGTCCACTTCCAAACGTCATTGTTTGTGTTATGTGTTAGTGTCGTTGGACACTAGAGAACTAACTAAGTTTATTTTAATTATAATATTTATTGTATAGATTAATTATAAATCATGACGTCGAAAGCGGACAAAGACAAGATAAAGCAGTTGCAGGATAAATGCCAGTCCGTATTAAACGCACTGTTACGAGACGAGGACAATAAATATTGCGTGGACTGTGACTCTAAAGGTTTGTTGAACCACTCGCACAATGAATGTGCTGCATTTAAATCGCGATATGGATTTAATTTATAGGTCCACGATGGGCATCGTGGAATATAGGAGTGTTCTTATGTATACGGTGTGCTGGTATTCATCGAAATCTCGGCGTGCATATTTCAAAGGTGAAGTCGGTGAATTTGGATTCTTGGACACCCGAGCAGGTGGTCTCCCTACAGCATATGGGAAACTCCAGAGCTCGGGCCGTCTATGAAGCCAATCTACCAGATAATCATAGAAGACCTCAAAGTGATTCCGCTCTAGAGACTTTCATTCGAGCTAAGTATGAACACAAGAAGTATATCGCTGGTGAATGGGTACCACCTGTTTTGCCCAAGGTACCGTCAATTATAAATATATAAACGTTTTTTATAAGCAATATATCCATCCTTAATTCATTCCATGTGGGGTAAAAAAAATTATTAGTTAATCAGTTGTTGATTGCATCGCGGAAATGAAACATCCTGTATAGTTAGATATTTTCGAATGTCGCAATGAAAGATTTAATTAAATTATATATATTAAATTGCGAGGTGTCTATGGAGAACTACCATGTATAAATTATCACAGGTCAATTGGGAGAAAGAAATTGACGAGGAGTTGGAACGACAACGCCGTAAGAAGAAGACATCCAGCATATATTTAGAAACTAAACAAATTTCCAACGCGGAGGTTCCACAATTACCTAAGCCAACAAATCGGAGTCCGAAGTCAGTTCGTCAGGGCAATTCACAAACAAAACATAAGTCCGCCAATTCAAAAACAATTGCCGAAGACAAACGTTCCGCTGCTTCTAATGCCACTGATTTACTCGGGCTACAAAATGGGGAAGATGGCTTCGGGGGATTTTTATCGGCTTCTACGATAGATAGTAAGAATAGCAGCGCGGAAAGTAAAGTTGAAGAGACATCGGCAACGCAGAGTGAGGAGGAGAGTTTCTTTAACCAGTTGGCGCCAACGGAAAAGGAAAAGGCCAAATTGACGAAGGATAGTATACTGGCTTTATATAGCAACTCGCCTACTGTGAATAAGTTTAATGGCGCTTTTCAAAGTCTATCTTTCCAATCGCCTTTTCAAGGTAAGTGTGAAAAATACACGCAAAATAATATTTAGAACAAATCGATAGATGCGTTCTATATTTAAAAGCCTTGTAAATAAAAAATATTTATATAAACCGAGCATTCGATTTTTTAAAGCATAATAAAGAGTTCCTCGAGATACCTTAGCGTTATTCAAATACAGTTTCACGTTATATTAAAAATTAATCCTATTTTTTACGAGGTAGAGCTGTATTTTGTTTTTGTAATCCTGTTTCAACTTTTTCCACATTCCTTAATTTATTTATTTATTATAGTCGCCAGTAAAAACCATATTGTAAGTTTTCATGTGCATTAGTTAGACTAGCCTCCAATTGTATTTCAACATTAAAATTGCATTCTATTTGTTATAAAATAAAGGCATGATTTCGCGAAATTCGCACAATGTTTTTGAGTTCATTTAGTGATGCTTAAATTAATCTTCTAGCGGGAAACCGACTTGGGAAAGTTAAAATTGTTCAAGTGTATATAATAAAATATTGCTTATATTAAATTATTTTCAAAAGAAAGAAAGTTTCCTACGAAGAATAGTAGAAATTTAAAATACAATATAAAGGAAGTGTCCTTGCTTACTTATTTGGCTTAAATGATGGAATTAAATACAATTTGATTGTAATATTAATATTACAAATTTAATAAGGTTTGAATTATAATTTCAATATTCTTTTTAGTTAGTTAAAGAGTCCGCAATCCTAAAGATTGGTTGGAAACAGCACGCCATGCCGATCTATCCTGAGCTAATCCCTTCATCTCCCTATAGCTATTCATCTCAACGTCTTCAACTATCTGACTCACATACTCCAATCTAGGCCTACCTACCCCTCTCTTTCCCTCCACTCTACCTTCTATGATCAATTGCATAATCCCCCCATGCCTAAGAATATGCCCTACTAATCTGTCTCTCCTACGCTGTAACACTCTCCAAATACTTCTCTTCTCCCCTACTAACTCTAGTACAGCTTCATTTGTTACTTTATCTTCCCAACCAATCCTCATCATCCTCCTATAACACCACATTTCAAGTGCTTCTAATCTACGCTTCTCTTCCTTTCCTATAGTCCACGCCTCACACCCGTACAGTGCTACACTCCAAACATATACCTTCAGTAATCTTTTTCTAAGACCCAAGTCAATATTTGATCTTAAAATCTGTTCTTTTTCTACGAATGCCTTCCTACCCTGTGCTATCCTACACTTTATATCTACCTTGCTTCGATTATCTTTTGTGATTCTACTGCCTAAATAACAAAAATCTGACACTTCTTCGATTCTATTATCTCCTATTGTGATCCTCATTTTTCTGCTGCATTCCTTTTTGTCACACCTCATCACTTTAGTTTTACCTATATTTATTTTCATGTTAAAATCCCTAGTCAATACTGCCTGCATACCATTCAATACCCTTTCTAAATTCTTTTCGCTTTCTTCCAATATAGCTATATCGTCGGCGAATCTCAGCATATATATTTTCTCTCCCTGTACATTCACACCTACACTATACTCTTTTTTTACTTTGTTTATTGCATCTTCTATATATAGATTAAATAATAACGGTGAAAGTGTACATCCCTGCCGAACTCCCTTCCCTATTTTTGCTACCTCTTCTTCCCCCTCAATTCTAACTAAGGCAGTTTGGTGTTTATATAAATTAAAAATTATTCTCCTATCCTTATAATCTATACCCGTTTCTTTTAAAATTCTAAACATTATGTCCCAATCTACATTGTCAAATGCCTTTTCTAAGTCTACAAAAGCTATGCAAGTTACCTTTCCTACCCTCTTTCTTTTTTCTACTACCGTTCTTAGTGCTAGAATCGCCTCTCTCGTCCCTCTGTTTTTCCTAAAACCAAACTGATCTTCTCCTAGCCTTTCCTCTACTTTATTTTCTAATCTCCTATAAATAATCTTTAACAATATCTTCGATGCATGTGATAGTAGGCTAATGGTCCTATAGTTCTCACACAAATTAGCTCCTATTTTCTTCGGCATTGTTACTATTCTACTACGCTGAAAATCCTGTGGTACTTCTCCCTTCTCATATATTTTACAAACTAACCTGTATAATCGCTCCTGCATTTTTTCCCCTGCGTGTTTTATTAATTCGGCTGGTATCATATCAATCCCCGCTGCTTTGTTATTCCGTAAATCATTTAATGCTCTATGAAACTCTGACCTAAGTATGCTAGGACCTAAGTCATCCTCATCTATCTGTTCCACACTTTCTAGCTCCTCCATGTCCTGCCTACCTTTATATAAATCTTCAAGATACTCCTTCCATCTTCTAGCTTTTTCCTTATTTTCTGTGAGTTCCTTACCCTGCTTATCACATATAATGTTACCCTTTGGTTTTACTTTAGAAAAATGTGACTTAATTTTCCTGTAGCCCAAATCTACTTTACCTCTTCTCATATCCTCCTCAATATCCTCACAATTTCCTTTTATCCACTCTTCTTTCGCTAGCTTGCATTTCCTATTAATTAAGTTCCTTAGTTCCTTATTCTTTTTAAGACTGTATTATTATTTTCTGGAAAAAATGATTAATTCCGATTTTCTATTTGACTGCGTTCGCAAAATACCACAATTATATTTTATTCCAGGCGCACAATCTCAACAACAAAACTTCAACTATGCGGGCGTTGCTTATCCTCAGCAACAGCCAGCCGCAATGGGCGGACAATTTAACTCGCCCACATTCTCGCAACAGTCTAACCCACCCTACCCCCCACAATACAATCAACAATTCGCCAACCCTTGCCAACAGACCACACACTTCTCCACCACCCTCCCACCTAACGCCTTCGCGAATATCGGCCAATTTCCCCAACAACAGCGGCAACAGAATACAATCCCCAATCAGGGGAACATGTTCATGGTGGGCCCAAGTAACATTTCCGGGAGAAATACGCAACCTACGGGCAATAGTTTGCCGCAGCAGTTTGGCAATATGACGCTCAATGGTCAACCTAATAGTAATCCAACATTAGCTAGTACTAATCTGTGGCAATGATCATAATTTGGATTTCTCTTGTTATATAGCCATGTACATGAAATATGACATTCTTCGTCAAATATTAGCTAAATATAATTTTAAACACATTCTCAAATCTGAAAAAAAAACTTTATTTTCAGAAATATACACACATGAAGATGATAAATGTCACATTTGACGTCTGTATAGCTATTAAAAAAATTGACTTTACTTAGTAATTAATGTACGAGTACAATTTATAGGACATACTATTTTTTAAATAAATGAGTTATGTGGATTGAGTAAATGCATTTACGATCCAGTCTCATTTTTATGAGTGGCCCATATTGTAAATGTAATTAAATGTATAGCGTCCACATTCGTAGATTAGTTGTAAACGTATATCGGGAAATAAGGGACAACGGTAATATAATTGTTAAATTTTAAATCGGATTAAATTATAATCTCTTTATAACAACAATAAATTATAAATATACGAGATTAGTACCTTACTTTGCAAAATGTTACCAAAATGAATTTACACAAGTATTTTTGATCTCTGAAAAGGTCAATTCAATTAAATTCAAAAACTATGTTGTTCTTTTGCAATTATTATACCGGTATATATTTACAACTAATTACAAGTATATTGCAGTTAAATATGTTTGGAGTGTGATCGAATGAATGTTCTTTTTGTGATAATTTTCCTATTTTTCTAAGAACTGCAATCACTACTAAAGTTAGTACTAACAATTTGTTTAGTCCCGTTAAGTTGATTTATCGGGTTATATTAGATAACGTTGAATCTTGAAAACTTAGTATAAACAATGACGAGATTAAGTTGTATTATTATCCTGTAATAGGCTCGTAACGTTTGGTTGGTATTCAATTTTAGAGCTTTCCGCTGTTAAACGTAAAAAATTCTTTATTTAGCTGATAGTCTGAGGCAGTATTCTAATCTTTCTAGCGCCCTTGTCTGTATTCCATAACTGACAAAAACAACATTGGTATAATACCATTTGGTACAAACGGTATTGAAGATACTTCACACAAACATTAATTATAACTCTACTCGAGATATAATTACCACATAGTTTAAAGCTAGTCGTTTAATGGACCAGTATAAAAAAAACCTATAAAACGTAGTTATTTCATGCAAAATAGGTGGCAATTATATCGTACGACTTTATTCTCAATGATAGGATCTCCTATAGGACATATATTAATTAGTTTTGCCAGAGAAAATGAAAAAGAACTTATATATAATATGGGTTGCAATATTATGTTCGCTTTAATTATATCTATATATTTTTAACTTGGTATTTAAAAATGTAACTGATACATTATAAAGAATCGTAGTATAAATAATTTATATCTTCTATTCTCATTTTATAATATTCACTTTTAAATGTTATATAAAATATATTTCTGAGAGTGTACGTTAGGTGGGGATTATAATAAATTATAGTTCCTTGACAATTATTATAAAAAAATATTGATGTAAGGTGTTGAATGTGCAATATTATGTTGTATGATAATCTATTACTTTTTGTACAATGTCCTGGTAGATAACATGCCGAATGTAAAGAAATATATGAAAAGAATTACCGTATAATATTTTGGCATTAGACTATTAATTATATTACACAATATTTAAATAAGCGAGGCATGCCTAAAGGGATGTAAAGTATACAAATGTATATTTATATCATCATTATATCCAATAAATAACATAGATAATATAACTTGTTTTTTTTTCTTAATTCATAACCTTTAAGCGGGTTTTCAAGCAAGATATATTAAGATTATGTTAATAGTTAACTAAATAACATTGAAAATTGTCACTACGATTTTAACAATTGATAAAGGACATGTCTTCGAAATGTGCATCTACCTATTAAATGTTGAGAAATTTTCACGGTATTTTGGTGATATTTTATACAAAGTAACATGCAGTTTGGTAAACCTGGGTTGAAAATCAAACAAGATAGATTTTATTCAAGCCAATATCTTTTCTTGCGCTAACCTAATAGTCTTTCTGTATCCGTTCAGTAGTGGCGGTTATTTTGTAAAAACCTCTTGCCAAAATCAATTGAATAGACCTTAATAGCTACGGTAATCAGCTAATAAAAACGGGAAGTTATGGTTAGCATAGAATTATTAGCATATATCGTATATTTCCAATTTTTTTTTCTCAAGCGAATTAGTTTCTTAACGAAATTTCATAATGTAACACATATTCGTTTACTTTTTTCCTTACATAAATAACTAATTTACGACAAAATATTCTGTTCAATTGATGCTACACAATTATGATGGAACATGACACATAATTCCTAAATCAACTTCATTTATAAAATGACAAATCTATGATGACTTTCTATGTGCTAAGTGGTATTCGAGAAACGTTTCTTTACTGATCATCACAAAAAAAGTATGCTTCAAGACATTTTTAACTTACACGCACATTTCGCAAGCTAAATCCACATCTTCAATAACACAATATGTGATTATGGCACTCTCCGAGATCGCTATATGTATACATATTTTGTTTGATTGTTATGCTACTGAAGATGCAGATTCAGTAATTGAAGTACGCATTTAGCTTATAAATCAATAGTACATCAGTAGCCAGAATTTTTGTTAGAAACAATTACGATTATGTTACAAATACGCTACAATTACATTTAATAACGTTCTAGAAGCCTAAATACGTTCACTAATAGACTTATTCCATAATACCGAATGTAGTCTAGATAAGTCTTTAAATTTATTTCTCTTAACTTGCATCGGGGTCGTTTTTAATTGATCACCGATTATTACACTAGCTTTACGAAGTCGCTTTTATAATAGTTTAGGTAAAAAAAGATTTAGTCTTTATTTTCTTAAAAATCGCAGCTCATCCCACATTAGCTATATTCTGCGACGCTTCGCCTGATTAACTATCTGCGGACTAGATTTTCCGCTATTATTACTGTCCTCTGTCTTCAAACTAAGGCTACCTCTAGTTGGTCTTTTAGGGGCTGCTTTGACAGCCACATCATCCGTCTTACCCTTACCACTCCTATCGTCTTTATTCGCGAAGGAACTGCGGCCTTTTACTACTTTACCTTTATCTAATGACTCTCGTTTGACATCCTTTCTTACATTGGAAGTTTTCAGATCTTTATTACTGTCTTTACTATCCCTGCGTTGAATTTCTTTAGTATTTCTGTTTGGTGTGATCCGTTCTTTGTCTTCCTTTCGCAGTTCTTTAAGCTTAGGCGTTTCCCGGCCTTTTGCCGATCGCCTATCGTCGGCTATATCGAGTTTTCTCGTTTTAAGGGACTCGAATTCATTATCTGGTAATGAAAACTCTATTTCGGCATTTGGAAATGGCAAAGAGTCCGCATCATTTAAAGCTTCCAAGTTGTACATCGTACTCAGATGTTTCCATATATTGTCCGTTTCGATGTCCTTTTTCGCCACTTCCGTAAGTTTCTCCCAAATAAAGTACATTTGAAAATGTCTGCAGATGCCTAAATGAACAAATTGCAGTAGTGATTATGTAAAACCAGACATGTTCACCTAATTTTTGTACAAACATCAAGATAGCTGCAGAATTAAAAATGGAAGCTTAATTTAAGAAATGGACATACAACAATGACTTACCAACTGGTTTATGCCCTATCATGATATCTAATAGTTGTGCTTCTTGAGCTACGCTCCACTCAGTTAAGTTCTCCATTGTCATTTTTATTATTCAATTATATATTTTTCACTTATTTAACACTTTAATTATTTCATAAGAAATTGTTTTTGTTTTTGTGGTTAGTTTGTGGGTGCCAAAAACAGCTGATTGGTGAATAGATTTTATAAGGCACCTGGCGACATCTGCTAATATCATGGGAACTTCTACGGAAGTATTACGGGTTGCAAACTATTAAAGATATATAAGATATAAAAGACGTAAAATATATTTGTATAAATATACCTAATTTAAGAAAAATTAAGGTCTAATTGAAATATTAATTAATATGTAAACATAGGCATACGGGCTAAAATATTTTTTCAATTAGACAATATCGTTGTGTAAAACCTCACCCAAAAACCGCAACACAAAACATTTATTAACTAGATGCGCATTTCAGAGGCTATGCCCCTATCTTCAGTAGCACAATATTAGAACAAATTAAGATACCTGTCTGTCACTCACCGGGAATGCTATACAATTGTATATATAATTATTGTATTTAACAAACAATTATTATGTATTGAAATATATTGAATGAATTATCACTATAGAAATAATGGGCCAATATAAACATTTTTTGTTAATTTTTCTGATTTGTGCTGATTATATTAATTTCCAACTTATCATATAAATATAAGCACCTTTAGATTTATTCAAGCAGTTTAAAAATATGAAACAAATGGAATTGCAAACAAGTTCCGTCAAATATAATAATCTCACTAAATTCTTTTTCTTATAAAATACATCAATTTCTCGCTTTAAAAATATAAAATCTGATACTTTACGTTTTTATAGAACACAAACATATGAAATGTAAGAGAACTCGAGTATTAAAAAAATTTTCGCTAATGTGACAAATAAATTCAATTTTTGAACAAAACTTGGTCACTTTGCCAGACCACGTTAACACTGATGTAAAATATAAAATTTGTCTCAGTACAGTGAATTCTTCACATGAAGTATCGATAGAAATGGGGTCACAATTTAAATACATAGAAGGATCGGATCGTCGCATAATAATTTTTTGCCCAAGCAATTCTATATAGGCCAAGCGGTCTCCAAAGTACCAACAGAAACTCGTTATCCATACCAATATCAACGTATCCTCGTTCGCGATTATAGACGTAACATTTAGCATACCGATTCTGATTGAATGATGCGATAGAATATCGCAAGCAGATATATTTACCAAGTACAGTGGCACATGTTTGATGGACGAACTCACCTACAGCCGTTACGACAGGCAATGACCGCTCACCGAAGAACATTGACCGGCATTCTTAAGTCATTCCGCAGGCAACGTCGGCGCAGCAGATCTGTTTTTGCCAGGTCCAGGCTCTTCTTGCCTCAAATCTGCTCAAACTTATAGCAATTGTTGACGCTGATGTAATCTCTTTAATGTTCTCTCTTTCCCTTTTCTGTTCGAGTTAATCTGCATCATTTTCAGTTCCTGCATATTTTTCACAAAAATACAACGATTGCATAGTTATTGCCTCATCACTTTCTAGGTCAGAGACATCTGTATCAATTAGCATTTCGGTCTTGTTGTTATTGTTTTATATATGATTTATTTCTCGCACTTTCTTAAATCACAACTATTCTGGAAATGGTAAATCAAATTCCCTTATCTGGCGCTCATTCACTTCCCTGTAATTCGCAACATCCTGCCGACCAATTGCATAACACCTCCGTGTCTAAGAATATGACCTACCAGCAGTGGCGGCTCGTGCCATTTCAATCTGGAGGGGCGCATTCCTTAAAAAATAACATAATAGTGAGATGTCTTACCTAAAATGGACGCAAAATGATTAAATTCAATCATTTCTTGAAAGTGAATTCCACTTTTCTATCTTTCATTGATATAAACTTTTCCAAAACTTTTTCGTTAAAATTGTAAATATTTCGCACCACATTTTTATTAATACACATCAACGCCAACGCGTTTAAACGATCATTACCCATAGCATTTTGCAAAAAAGTCTTGATTCTTCTAAGTGTTGAAAAACAACGCTGTGATTCAGCAGTGGTCATCGGGGTTGTTAAAATAATTTTAAGTATTTTTATAGTTTTCACTGAGATTATTTGTAGCAATAACGAAAGAAAATTTGTGGCTCCAATTATTTGATAAAAATCCGGACGCGAGTAAATGACTTCTAATTCTGTTTTTATTCAAAAATGGATATGCATGACACACGATTTCCAAAAGGTCCACTGGAAATTGTTTAGAAAATGTTGGCATCGATTTCGTGTTAAATAACTCAGCGGCTTGTAGATGGCAACAATATGAGAATCTGTCCTTCATCTGTGTTATAATTTTTTTTGTAAACGTCTCTTGTAGAACGCCGCGTAAATGTTCGGTTTTGAGCACACCTTGCACAAGTTTGCGATAAATTTAAATCAGGCAATGGCCTACCTAATTCTTTAATTTTCACTTTGTCCACAAGAGAAAGTCTACAAAACTCTATTTTCAATAAAGAACTAACACTATTCATTTTTATTAAATATTCTTTGGAGAAACACGTGGCAAAATCGTACATATGTAACTCACAGAACAATGCCACTATATCTATATCAATTTTACTGTTTACTAGGCTTCTCTGTTAGGACGCTAAAGAATCGTAGCCCAGAATAGCATAAACAACGATATATATTCTCGCTGTACAAGCAGCGTGACGTCACGTTGCTATAACTCGTCCAAAGCCGCTCGAATGTTGCACACTAGTCGTAATACAGTACAAGCGGACTGAAGAAATAGAGAAAACATATTGCATACGGTCGCTCTCACCGATTGCTTGCAATAGAGTGAGATGAGTGCATATACATTTAACTTGTTCTGTGTGGCTGGGTGGCGCTCGAATTTGTACTACATATTAACGCTATAGCTATATTGCGAAGATATATTGCATACGGTCGCTCCAACTCTAGCGCTTCCAACAGATAAGGCATATGCATTTGACTGGTACTTGCTAGCTGCCATATCGTGTTGAGTCATGAGTGTTGGGTATGTTAGCGGCGCAAGCTTTATCTTTTATGGAAAATAATGCCGAGATAAAATATCGCAATACAATTACATATCTACGGTGATGCGCTCAATGTTCAGGAGGGGCGCGCGGCCCTGCGGCCTGCATAAGGAACCGCCACTCCCTACCAGCCTTTCTCTCCTATATCAAATGCTTCTCTCGTGGCTTCTTTTTTCTTAACATATCTTTATTTATAGCAATCTTTCCATTCTACGTTCCTCTTTCTTATTATCCACACTCACGACTGTACAAAGCTACACTCGACTTAGTATTTACCGAATACAATGTTAAACCTTCAAATTTTGTTCTATTTGAAGAAATTTTGCACTTCTGCAATTTTAGTTAGTTAATAGTGTGCGTTTACGATTTCTAATGAGTCTCTTTGATATGAGGAAACATATACAATTTTCTTTCGAACGTCAAAAATGTTTTTTAGTTTCTGAGTCAGACATGAACCAAATATTCCTACTTAAATGTTGAAAAAGAAGCTAAATTTTGCGGTTTTTTTCGATAAGCAATTAACATAACATAGCAAATACCGTCAGAATCTGTCATTATCTAATTCGAACCTTTCTTAATATGTATTAAAAATATTACGATTTTTCTGTAAAAAAATGCTTCGCTGACAATATCCAACATACCTTTAAAGCATTGCTTATATAAATCAAAATAATACCTATAATTTTATTGGATTACCATTACATCTGCGATAACGTTCCTCAAATTCAGCTTCAGATATATTTGCATTTCTATTTTATATGTAATTTATACGAATTTTACATACATTTCGCATATAAAAAGGCAGAAAAAGTTGTTCGGTAATAATGATCAACAATTTGCATAATGCGACTGCTACTTATTGACATTCATCTTGCAATTAAAAATAATGTCGCATGTCGCCGGTCTCTTCGCCCCTTTACATGAAAACTGAGTAAACATGGTCACTTTGTGACGTCAGCACTGGTACAGACATTTAGACAACAACTGTAACCTGGTTATACACACACAGGACTGTAACAATAATTATTATGAAACAATTTGAAATAGAAACGATTTGCTTGCTGTAGTTTTTTTTTTTAAGAAAAATTGCAAGGTCATCTTAAGATACGGCTAAAATTCGTCTTGAGGACACTGACGTTTGGGTAGAAGGAGTTGCTAACAGTTAGGACTATTATCTAGCTTTATCGTCATAAAAGTTGGCGTTTTGGACATTTTTTCGATTCTTTTGCAGCTTTAATGCGCACAGTTGATATAAAAAGTGGTAGATATATCGACAAATGAAGAACATCCCATCAAAGATTAACTTCTCCATACTGGATAAATCACATGTTTTTAGCAAGTGCAATTATGTTGTTATAAAATGATATTACACTATTGTAAGTTTCCACAGAGCAATTGATAAGACAAAATAAATCAAGGCTTAATATTAATACTGAAATTTATTTTGCGTAGTAAAATGTTTGAGCCCATTCGTTTATAGTTTATTTGTACATTCGTATTATATTTAATAGCCGATATTAAAGAAATTACCGTCTATATAAAATTTTAATGTGAAAAGTACGCAAAAAACATTTGATTTATGTAGATATCAGCCGGTGATTACAAATTAAAATAATTTTTCGCTGTAGTTAAGTGCTGGTACTGCTAGTACCTAGATACATATAATTGGTTTTTATTAATTAATTCCACATTACTTATATTCATTTAAATAGGTACCACGTCCAGGTAACTACGTTAAAGCAAATCTAAACTGACAACGCAAATGCTAAAAGTACCAATTTAGTTCTTCGCGTTTTAAGACCAATGACACTTTAACAATTTACCAATGACCAATTTTTAAGACACCTTTATCGAATTGAAATCGTTATCTAAACAGATTTAATTTTGTCAAAAGCATTCAATAACTTTTATTGCTTTTAATAACCAAATATTTTTGGCATAATAAATCGACTTTTTAAACTATATTAATCGGCCTCTAATTTCTCAATTGGACTTTTAATTACAAAAACAAAAACTTTGCATTAATTAGTAAACTATAGTAATTTACCAGACTCATCTTACAACTTACTTCTCTACAAGGAGATGTCCAAGGAAGCGATTATCTGTCGGTTCTTCGTAATAAATGTTCTCATTGTTAAAAAAGGTTGTATTCAACTTTCACGATGATTTTTTACACAAATTTCCAGACAAGTGGAACTATCGTAGACAGGCTTTCATCAACTGGCGAAAAATATTATAACACTAAGTGCTAGAATATCATTTTCAAGCTAATTTATTTATATATTTTTCATATCAACATTAATAATGTGATTAATTTTGTTATTAAAAAATTAAATAATTATGCAGTAGCTTATGCCTTAACGTAGCTAGTTAATTAAGGACCTATTCTTGAATTATTGCAGTCCTTTATGGTCGAATTCAAATAGTTCCTTTAAAAGCAAAGCAAACAATTTATCAGAACTGATTTATTTATGTTTATAATGTGGACAACACTTCACCATTAGTCGACTCTTTTTAATAGTGTAATTAGAATATGTCGCCATATTTAATTTCGTTGATTTCTAAATTTATCACATCATTACGTACGATTCTATAGAATAGCAAAGTACAAATAATTATCGTGTACGTTTAATGCGCGTGGATATAACTGTTGCAAGTCTAGTTTATGTTCGCTCGGAAGACGAAAGTTTACCAACAGTCGTAAATACTAATAAATATCCTACATAGATATTTTTTCTATTTACCTGTAAATAAATGACCTTCGATGTATTTGGCAGGTTGGGAGCGATATTTTTAGTCATATGCAATTAGTTATAGAAGGTAGCGTACAAGGAAAGAAAAGGCCTAAATTGGAGTATGTGGGTCAGAAGACGTGCGAGATTTTATTTTTATTTGGTGTGGTAATTCCAGCAAACCTTGGTAATTACTGATAACATGATGGTAATGATGACATTTTCAATTATCCCAGGAAATTGCATGCACGTCAACATAAACGTATTTTAAAATGCAAATTATAAATGCCCGTTGTGCACCCCGTCATTAAAAAATGATTTCTTAATGCCACTTCAGTTGAACGATTGATTTGGTTGAGGGCCGATTTATAGAAATCATAACCCGATAAATTTTAAGTACTTTTTAGAAGATTTCGTAGTTTTGTTTTATTATATACAATATGGCTACAAAAAAATATATTTTTAGTTTAGTTAAAGAGTCCGCAATCCTAAAGATTGGTTGGAAACAGCACGCCATGCCGATCTATCCTGAGCTAATCCCTTCATCTCCCTATAGCTATTCATCTCAACGTCTTCAACTATCTGACTCACATACTCCAATCTAGGCCTACCTACCCCTCTCTTCCCCTCCACTCTACCTTCTATGATCAATTGCATAATCCCCCCATGCCTAAGAATATGCCCTACTAATCTGTCTCTCCTACGCTGTAACACTCTCCAAATACTTCTCTTCTCCCCTACTAACTCTAGTACAGCTTCATTTGTTACTTTATCTTCCCAACCAATCCTCATCATCCTCCTATAACACCACATTTCGAATGCTTGTAATCTACGCTTCTCTTCCTTTCCTATAGTCCACGCCTCACACCCGTACAGTGCTACACTCCAAACATATACCTTCAGTAATCTTTTTCTAATACCCAAGTCAATATTTGATCTTAAAATCTGTTCTTTTTCTACGAATGACTTCCTACCCTGTGCTATCCTACACTTTATATCTACCTTGCTTCGATTATCTTTTGTGATTCTACTGCCTAAATAACAAAAATCTGACACTTCTTCGATTCTATTATCTCCTATTGTGATCCTCATTTTTCTACTGCATTCCTTTTTGTCACACCTCATCACTTTAGTTTTACCTATATTTATTTTCATGTTAAAATCCCTAGTCAATACTGCCTGCATACCATTCAATACCCTTTCTAAATTCTTTTCGCTTTCTTCCAATATAGCTATATCGTCGGCGAATCTCAACATATATATTTTCTCTCCCTGTACATTCACACCTACACTATACTCTTCTTTTACTTTGTTTATTGCATCTTCTATATATAGATTAAATAATAACGGTGAAAGTGTACATCCCTGCCGAACTCCCTTCCCTATTTTTGCTACCTCTTCTTCCCCCTCAATTCTAACTAAGGCAGTTTGGTGTTTATATAAATTGAAAATTATTCTCCTATCCTTATAATCTATACCCGTTTCTTTTAAAATTCTAAACATTATGTCCCAATCTACATTATCAAATGCCTTTTCTAAATCTACAAAAGCTATGCAAATTACCTTTCCTACCCTCTTTCTTTTTTCTACTACCGTTCTTAGTGCTAGAATCGCCTCCCTCGTCCCTCTGTTTTTCCTAAAACCAAACTGATCTTCTCCTAGCCTTTCCTCTACTTTATTTTCTAATCTCCTATAAATAATCTTTAACAATATCTTCGATGCATGTGATAGTAGACTAATGGTCCTATAGTTCTCACACAAATTAGCTCCTATTTTCTTCGGCATTGTTACTATTCTACTACGCTGAAATTCCTGTGGTACTTCTCCCTTCTCATATATTTCACAAACTAACCTGTATAATCGCTCCTGCATTTTTTCCCCTGCGTGTTTTATTAATTCGGCTGGTATCATATCAATCCCCGCTGCTTTGTTATTCCGTAAATCATTTAATGCTCTATGAAACTCTGACCTAAGTATGCTAGGACCTAAGTCATCCTCATCTATCTGTTCCACATTTTCTAGCTCCTCCATGTCCTGCCTACCTTTATATAAATCTTCAAGATACTCCTTCCATCTTCTAGCTTTTTCCTTATTTTCTGTGAGTTCCTTACCCTGCTTATCACATATAATGTTACCCTTTGGTTTTACTTTAGAAAAATGTGACTTAATTTTCCTGTAGCCCAAATCTACTTTACCTCTTCTCATATCCTCCTCAATATCCTCACAATTTCCTTTTATCCACTCTTCTTTCGCTAGCTTGCATTTCCTATTAATTAAGTTCCTTAGTTCCTTATATTTTTTCTGTCCTGCTTCTGTGTTTCCAATTTTAATTTTCCTTCTTGCTTCTATCATTTCAACTATTTCTTCCGTGATCCATATGAAATAAAAATATATTTTTATGAAAGCGAAATATAAGTAGTGTTAAAAAAGTAATTGAAGTAGTTTTCTGTTTCTCGCAACCGTATATAACGAATTTATCGTAATATATATAATTCTAATTAAGCTTTAATGTTATAAAGCAATTATTTTGGATGTCCAAGGTACATTAATAAATGATTACCAAATACCAAATTAATAAGAAATACTTAATTAATTGAATGGGTTAAACCCGTATCTACAATTCGTAGGGTACAGGTTCGAATCCCAACCACAGTTTAACAATTTAACAATTATTTCTCGTCTGGCCATGTAAAAATTATAAACAATTAATATATTATTCCGTTTGTTAAATATTTGATTTTTTCAGTTACAGTAATTTATAACTAAAATCGTATATTCCTTTGTAACAAAGTAAAATCATGTCCAAATTTTGATGAAATCATTTTTGGTATCGAAACAGCTGTAAATTGAATCTTATTTATTTTTACACTTTTTAGTACAGGGCCAACGAAATGAAAGACACTTGGTCTGAATTATTACTTAATAAATACAAAGAATTTTCAACCGTTGCAACGATTAGCACGATCTTGTCCATCTTATCGTAGTTCGTAGTTCATTTCAATGTACCGTTCACGAACTATAGGTCGTGAACTACTAACATATTTTTAAAATGAACTAGTTCACGACCTATATGACCAAATACATGCACATACAGAAAAGAATCTCCTTTTTTTCGCAATATAAAAATATTAAATGGTAAAAAATAAATAAATTGAAATATTACAATACTTATTTTGGATTAAGAATGAGGAAGAAAAGGCAACAATGTTTATAATTTATACAAAACATATATATAAGGAAATATAATCTTCTCTAGGTACTCACAATTATTTATATGAAGTTCTAAAATACTTATTGGTAGTTACTGATGAAAATGTTTACAACTTTACTAACACTTGAAAATTAAATGTACAAACTATAATAAAATGAACTAGATAAAATCGTTTTGTTTGGAGTTATAATTTATATTTTCTATTCCGAATATTCTTTGTTCAAACTTCAAGCTTTGATTTGATAATAAGTGATTGCATTGCACTCGGTATGAAATAGAAGAACTATAAGATTTAGATGTTAAATTTTTGCATTATTGCAAAAATTTACTATGGCATGACATATTTAATCTTGCGAATATATTAATTATATTATTCCAAATGAAATCTGATACCAACATATAAATATTTCATCGAGCTTCCTATTTCGTTCCATTCACCAACACACTTTATCACTAAATACATGTTAGTACTGTATATGTAATGTATACTATACTGCAAGTATATATATAGTACAAGTACGTGAATACGTACACCGTGCACCATATAGTTGATAGTTCACGAACTAGGTCATAGTGACCTATAGGTCGTTGCAAAACATCGTCACAGTCATTTGATTGAACCATTCAGAGTGAACGGTTCGCGAGTGAACTACACATCGCTAATATGTGGAGAACAAAATTTATAATATAAGCATCGATATTTTATAAAACAATCGAATGTTTTATAAATGACATTCCAAGTTCTCATAATTTGCAACACTTTTTATTACTAGTTAATTTTGTCCAATAAAAGATTTTCAATTCTTTACAAATTGTCAAACTTTTATTTCAATATGTGACGAGAAAAGTTTCTGTATTTGGTACAAAGAGGGCCAATGTCCAAAATATGGAGCCAATGTGCATGAAAATTCTAAAAAATTAAATAAATAAAATATAAAAAACATTTTACACTGTTAATTCATCAAATAACATGAACAATTAAAACAAAAAAATTTGAAATTTTTTATGAAAATGGGTCTATATTTAAAACAATCGAATGTTTTATAAATGACATTGCAAGTTCTCATAATTTCCACTTTTTATTACTAGTTAATTTTGTCCAATAAAAGATTTTCAATTCTTTACAAATTGTCAAACTTTTCTTTCAATATGTGATGAGAAAAGTTTCTGTATTTGGTACAAAAAGGGCCAATATCCAAAATGTGTAGCATCGAGTTTCCTATTTCGTTCCGTTCACCAACACACTTTATCACTAAATACATGTTAGCACTGTATATGTAATGTATACTATACTGCAAGTATATATATAGTACAAGTACATCAGTACGTGCACCATGTAGTTGATAGTTCACGAACTAGGTGATAGTGACCTATAGGTCGTTGCAAAACATCGTCACAGTCATTTCATTGAACCGTTCAGAGTGAACGGTTCGCGAGTGAACTACACATCGCTACGGAACTACTACCTATAGCAGAGGTAGTTATATTCAACAAGCCCAAGTGATTTTTTGATTTTAAACAGACCTAAAAATCTCCTTCGCAATAACATCTTGCAAATATTTCTTTTATCTCTAACAACCTTCACCATCCACCCTACCTATAGCACCACATTTCAATTGCTTCTAGTCAACGCTTCGCTTCCTTACCAAGTGAATAGCAATTATTTCTAAAAATATACAAACGGACGAGGTTTAAATGTAGCTTAATGGTGCAGGAAATAAAACTAGATAAAATAATAATATATAAATGAATCGTGCGCAAATACAAATCGAAAATTTGCATACTTTTTAATTTCATCTATTAGCATATCTAATCTGTTACATATTACCAAATCAGAATGTTATCTCGAATGGATATTTTATAAATAACTCGCGTCTATTGATGAGTACTCACCTGTACACCTGCACAAAAATCGCAACGATTTTTATTGTATAAGTTCAGTCTGCCTTCAAGAATCTCCATCATATACCATCTATAAACGAGAATTACATAATATACCGTACTTAAGACTTAAGGCTCTACTACATAGTTACTGTTATTCACAATCACGTATATATATATAGAGTGATCTTCCATTACAGCTTCAAACCACTCTTCTTCTTATGGATGCAAGATCACACGACAAATCATATTGAAAAAGAAATATATATTCGATTAAAATTATATTTTCATTTGCGTATGTAAAATATATATCTTGATCTTGTGAATTGTTATTGTTATTGGTGTATAAAAGTTCTTTAGAAAGATATGGAAAAAAAAAATTGGGGATGTCAAAATTAACTTAATAAATGAAAATTGCACATGGAAGGATAAAGTAGACAATTTAAAGCAATTACAGGTCTCGTTAAATATCATTTAAATGATGGACAATTAATAAGTATAAATTCCACAGTAAAATGGCCAAATGGCATATTTAATAAAGTTGTTCAGTAGAATTATTAAAATCGTAATTAGAAATGTCATTAAGCAGTAACGTATAAAATACGATTAAGGGAACAGTTTCTTTTTAAAAATTAAAAATTTTAATTCACGACGTCCACAAAAGGGTTTTATAGTTGTATATATAATCGACTGTTAAAAAAATATAAGACAAGTTCAAAATTAGGATCTACGTATTCAATTGCCAGCATATCCTCGATGTGGTTTCGTTATACTATGGCTATATTTACTTTGCCGCTAATGATCGATTTGCCATCAGACATTGGGCGCTAATTAAAGATTAATTTCATTTTGAGTGCGTAATTTTTAAATTCTATTTTCTTAATCGGAAAGCCCACACACTTATTGTTTAAGGACCAAGTGTTTATCATCATATACAGGTTGGATCAACATTAATTTGTCAATTTTAAACTGATGCGGTTGCGAATACTCGAAGAGATTTTTTGAATGCATTTTTTTTGTACGAAAATGAGAATTTTTATTTTGCTGAGAACTTCGTAAAGAACAATGGAAATGAAAATAATAACGAAGAGTTTTTTTTGTGTGTGTGCTAAAAACGACATTAGTTTATCAAAAGTGATGAGCGAGGTAAAAAAATTTTTTTTGGCCCATCCTGTATGGCCTAAAATTGATAAATTAAGAAAGATGAAATATTTTCTTGGTTTTTCGGAAATGAAATGTTCAGTTTTTATCGTTTAGTCAAAATTGTAGTTTTAGTTATGACATTTTTTTCGCAGTGTAGAAGATATGTCTAATTAAAAAAAAATGTATGCTAATATATATTATTTTTAAGAATTATGATCACAGAATAAATATTTTACAAAAATTTGGGCAAAAATAGTTAAAAAAATTGTTCTTCAGCAACGTTTTGATATTCATCGATCTAAAGCGTACAAATTTGATATAGACCTTCGATAGAAATTTTAAAGATATCGACGTTTAAATCAATTGTACTATTTTTGATAATCGCAAACAATTTTAAAACAATAAGCAATCACGTAGAGATTTCTTTAAAAGATTTAATAATTTTTTTTTAGTAAGCGAATATAGTTAGCGAAGCAAATCGTTAGCTCGTAAAATTTTAAATTATAAAAAAAAAAATTTTTAAGCTACTATGCACGAAAGAAACAAAAAAATCAAATAGGATCGTTTAAAAAGTATATATTTTTTTATAGTGGGTAAATGCAAAACAAGTTCGGAATTCCTGTTGTTTAAAGAGATATTAAGCAAATAACATATTTGTGTAAAACGATAAAAAAAATATTTTTTTATTTATTATGATGGTTTGAATTTTCGTGAAATTTTTATCCATTGATTATTAATAGAGACCGGATTATAGGCACTAAAAAAATACCAAAATAGGCACTAAAAAACTTTTAAAAAGGCGCTAAAAAAGGCATTTCTTATTTTGAAAAAAAAAAACTCAAACAGGTCATGAAAAAACACAAAATATTTTTTTTCATCTATCACTTTTGTACCGCAAACTTTACAAAATAATATTATACCGTCACCATTAAAAATATTAGAATATACATCAAAAATATCACCATTAAAAACTCCCGAATTATTTTTTGGATCTTGGATTCATCTAAACTACTAATTTTAGGCATTTCGAATTTATTTTTGAATGTATTCGTGCGCTAACTAAACACAGACTGAAGAAATGAAGGGTGAAATATTTATTTGATTAACAGTTGTTATAAAATAACCACTATTGGTACTTAAGAGTACATTAAGAACGATTAGGGATTTTTCCATTGGTAATTTAGCAATGACATAAACAATTTAGAAAGTTTTTATGATCGAACAAAATAAATTATGGTAAAAAGCAAAATAAATATGAGAAAAAGGCGCGAATGCATCATGAAAAGTGTCGAAATAAACAAAAAAATTTGAACAAAATTGTCGAAATAGATAAAAAAAAGGCAATTTAACTAAAAAAAAATTCGGTGTTTAATTAATAACGATTTATCTTCCTATTTACAGCTGTCCATTTAAAAATTGAAAAAATCTTAGTACAATCTATACCTTGGTACAAAAATGGCTAATGTCAAATATTATAATTTGCCGAAAAATGGAAAATGGAAAATGCAGTTTTTAAATTATAAAAAAATGTTGAATTAACAGTGTAAAATATATATTTTGTTCATTATTTCATGGCACCATATTTTGGACATTTTTGCAAGGTACAGATAAATGTTTGTATATTTAAATGGTTGCGTACCATAAATATAATATTTCTAATAAAATCAAATAGCGAATGGACATTTTATAAGTACTCACCTGTATTTACAAAGCGAGTACCTATATGTCCGTTGCCATTGGTGCATTAGTACGTCAACTCAAGCTAATAGTGGAATTACATGGAAATTTTGTTAAACCTACCGACAACTCACCATACTACCTGAGGTAGTACTACCACATACAACTGAATATTCTAGTCCATACCTGTACGAACCGAATTCATCCGTAGAAGATACTACGTACCGTGCTATTTAGATGGGGCCTTCGCGGGCAGTTCCTTATTAGATGGCGTACTATTTGTTTGTCGTGACATATTGCGGTTTACCTGAGTGTATTACACCTCTACACCTTTACTTTTCCATGTCGCCGTATTTTGAGAGGCAGTCATAGCGTAGCCAGCAGTCGTTGCGTGGCTAAAGTCTGAGATTTGCCCTTAAACATTGGGCATCTCAATCACACACAGGAACAGTTATTATATAAACGCGGGGCCCAAATCCGCCCCGGCGCGTCACCAGTGTCCTTACGAAAATGGCACGGCCGGACATGACGCTGTAAACTATTCGGGACATGGTCTACGATTCGCAACAACAGTGCCTGCGATTGAATACCAGTTGCTATTATCCAACCACGTCCAGACATCCAGGAACGGGCATACGATTTAAGAACGATTATATTTTGGCTGCGAATTGTTCGCGGAAACGAATCTTTGCGTGGAGCAACAAGTTGTGTTAAGCGGCCAACAAACCAACCGTATTAAGAAATAACAACGGTGCACGTTTGTCTTTTGCATTGTACAGCGACAAAATCGAAACAATTCGCGTACCAATTTGTTGTTTACCACGATTTTGCAAATGTGTGTAGTCATATCTCATTGTGATATTATCTAAAATAGATGTAGTAATAATTATTAAGTAGCGTTTTCTTAATTGAAATAATAAAGTGACTCGAAATCAGACGAAACGGTGCGATTAAACAAGCGACGTTATGGCAGAGATAACAATTTCTAAAAGGGTCCGTAAATAGATAAGTAAAGGATACACATGTTGCATCATCGAAACTATAACCTATAATTCGTAGCCATTTGATAATTACATATAATTTAAAACGCAAATTGCCGGACGAATTCATATTTGGCCGTTTCCGATTGCCATTCACGAATGTGTGGAAAGTATTTCTTCGCGTGGCAATATGGCGGACGGCACGGTACTGCTCAAGTGAACGCACGCATACCAACAATCACATTAACCTCAACTAACTGAAGAGCGCATCCACACACAAATACCAACAATTGCAGAACTGTTCATGCGAAATCATCCACTGATAATAGAACATCTGCTAAAATCGTCCTCGCGCGCTAATGTACCTGCCTGATTGATATTTGTTGCGTGTGATAGAGAGAGAGAGAGCGAGAGAGGGGTGGGGGGGACGTGAAGAAGGATTTTGGAGGACGAGTATATAAGACGTGTGCGCGATGAGCATCAAAGGCCTAGCAATGATGACGGCATCTGATAATAAGCAGCAGCAACCTGCTCAGCATGTTTGCGTTTTGTACGTGGCCACTGCGGGGGTGCAAGGACCTCTCATGGGCAGCGATGAAGAGGAAATCGTCCTCCTCATCTACGTTGTCATCGATGTCCTCCAGAATAGGGTAAGTTTTCTCTGCGCCGATTTTAAATGATATCTTTGTATTGCGAAAAGAAATGCGCACTCACAGCGGCGTATCCAGGACTTTTGATCGTCAAGGATTATGATATACTAAATAACCTACGAGGTACTAAATTCTTCTATTGTACAACCCCCGAATTCGTTTTAAAGTCGCATAAATTCGCGCCATTCTTACTTTAAATATATTTGATTCTTAGGACATTTTTTAATAATAATTTTACATTTAAAAACATTTGTACAAATTTGGGTATTGCAAAATTGGCCAATTTAATTATTTTCTAACGCAATTGTTTGAAACAAAAATACATTTTTTTTAATAATGCTTTTACATAAAAGAAAATAGTACAAATAAATTGACCAATTTAATTATTTTCTAACGCAATTGTTTGAAACAAAAATACATTTTTTTTAATAATACTTTTACATTTAAAAAAAATTGTACAAATTTGGGTATTGCAAAATTGACCAATTTAATTATTTTCTAACGCAATTGTTTGAAACAAAAATACATTTTTTTTAATAATGCTTTTACATAAAAGAAAATAGTACAAATAAATTGACCAATTTAATTCTTTTCTAACGCAATTATTTGAAACAAAAATACATTTTTTTTAATAATACTTTTACATTTAAAAAAAATTGTACAAATTTGGGTATTGCAAAATTGACCAATTTAATTATTTTCTAACGCAATTGTTTGAAACAAAAATACATTTTTTTTAATAATACTTTTACATAAAAGAAAATAGTACAAATAAATTGACCAATTTAATTATTTTCTAACGCAATTGTTTGAAACAAAAATACATTTTTTTTAATAATACTTTTACATTTAAAAAAAAATTGTACAAATTTGGGTATTGCAAAATTGACCAATTTAATTATTTTCTAACGCAATTGTTTGAAACAAAAATACATTTTTTTTAATAATGCTTTTACATAAAAGAAAATAGTACAAATAAATTGACCAATTTAATTATTTTCTAACGCAATTGTTTGAAACAAAAATACATTTTTTTAATAATACTTTTACATAAAAGAAAATTGTACAAATTTGGGTATTGCAAAATTGACCAATTTAATTATTTTCTAACGCAATTGTTAGAAACAAAAATACATTTTTTTTAATAATACTTTTATATTTAAAAAAAAAAGTACAAATAAATTGACCAATTTAATTATTTTCTAACGCAATTGTTTGAAACAAAAATACATTTTTTTAATAATATTTTTACATAAAAGAAAATTGTACAAATTTGGGTATAGCAAAATTGACCAATTTAATTATTTTCTAACGCAATTGTTTGAAACAAAAATATATATATTTTTGTAACATATGCGCCATGGGTTACTCTTTTACCGTCACGTGACGAATAGATGTAATAACTTGAAATAAGTGTCGCAGGACGATATTTAAATGAACATTACTTTTTGAGGCGTTCCATCAAAGAATTTATCTTTAACAGGCAAAATATTTTTGAAATACACAATTAAAAAAATTGGAAATTTGGCGTTACATAACAATAATGCGTCCACTCCATGAATTAATAAAAAAATAATTATGTTGCAATTTGACAGACTATTCGTTTGATATGATTCTGAAAAATTGATGAACATGTTATAAAAATATATATTTTCTATTTCCTCTATCCAATGTCTCTTAATACGTCACTGCATAATAATATATATATTCTTGGTAAAATAAAAATGATCGATAAACCGTTCGATGAAAGTAATCTAAAGGTAATAAAAATTCTTCAACTGTGGTCTGACCAGAATTTGGGCTGTCAACTTTAAACATGTTTTAAATTACATAATTAGTAAGAAATTAATCGGAAAATTAGTTCCATTATTTTAAAAACATTGAAAATAACTTGCTATGGTTTATTAATATTAAATAAAAAATTAAATGGAATCATATTTCTACCCCATTTGTATTAAAACTAATTCTAGTTCACTTCAAAACGTCAATCGTTTTCACACACATCTTAATCATTTCTATCATATTATTATGTAATAATTATATCACCCTTCAATTTTTAGTTTTAAAAAAAATTACCCACTTAATATACCATTATTAACACCCCTTTATATACGTCAAATAATCAATAAAGTTTTAACTTATATAATACGAGTATAATATTAGATATTATTATGTTCCACTTGACATAATAAACATATACCTAGTTTTTATACGAATTAAAAATAAATAAATATTAGTTTATCATCGACAGCTTAATCTCGTTTCATTTATTTATTTCTATCGTTGCGATTTTGCAATCTATATGCCAATAGTACATTCTTTTATTCTGCGTAATTTGACAAAAACAGAAATGGACAAAAGTTATTAACGACTCATTTATTGGTAGCCGTAAATATTACATATTTAACAAACCGAATTTTTATAAAAAAAAAAAATAACGTCCCTTGGTTAAAGAGAACCTAAAAAACATCTCTTTAAAAAAAAAGTGTTTTGTGCTAGGCAATTGAAAAGTTATAATACAATTTTGTGTTTATTTGCGTTTTCATAAATGACAGTTGATGAGTTAAATAGCCTACATTGGCAATTAAATACATTGCGAGATTCTTAAGGGTCCATCCAGAAATAAATATTTCACTTGGCTTTATAAATTTCATCATAAAAAATCGATACGTTTACTTGATTCGGAGAAAACAACCGGTTCGTAAATCTGCGCGTTTATTTCATGCGAAACTGTTAACTAAAGAGGAAGCACTTTGAGAATATCCGTTTGAAATAATTATGGTAGATATGGACGGGAAATGTGTAACATTCTGTTGGTCGATATGTTGCGTAAAAGAGTCACTTTTAGTCGCTTTCTATTGCCAGTTAAATCGAAGGTATAATGCCAAAAAAATAACGCGTAGTCGCCGATGTATAGGCAACATGTCTTGAGCTAACTATTCGACAAAAATTCAACACTGCACGGCTGTTAAATAACCCCCTAATGGCCGCAAAAAATATTAGAGATGATGTCAAAGGATGTGAGATAATAAGAAATAGCGTTCACATGTATATTGGAATCGATTAATACGCTGAGAATTAATTGAATGTTCTTCGGTGGCTTACAAAGAGAAATTGTATAGTACTGGATCATCGCAAAGAACTATTGTATGACAAAGTAAACTCTTATTAAGTTTGGAATGAGTACGTCGTAAAATAAACAGCTTCTCTTCGGCAGGGAAATACGAACTACATAACCGGATGAATAGAATGATCAACTATATATTTTTTTATAGATCCCATAATCGATTGTCTTCAGATTTCCGCATAGAAATGTTGATGTAGCAATTTTTCCTTGTAATATTTTCTCATTAATAGCTACGCCGATGAATACTAACTATATAGTTGGTATTCATCATCTCTATAATGCATTTTTTATTCGTTAAAAAGGAAAATTATAAAAAATCAACATCTTTACATATTGCATTTTTTCTTTTTTACATAATCCCACTCATTGGGACAACATATGGCAACGTTGCTTATATCAGATCATTTATCAATTTAATTAAAAAAATGAAATTATTTAAAAATTGAACTTACAAAAATTATAAAATATGTATTTTGCGAAAATTTGTTAAAAGTACCCCCCCCCCCCTCTTCTGGTAGTATTGAGTATTTTATTTTATTTTAGATGATTGAATTTATCATTCGATTTATTAATTAAAATGAAATATTTGTGCAGTAGTTTGGCACCTTCGCAAAAAGAAGCACGTATAAATTTTATTCTTGCGCAACTGCTTCAGAACGTGTTAGATGGCTCATAAATAATCATGACGTGGTTCTAAGACACAAAATACGCTCGTAATATACGCTGCTGTGTTTTACTAAGTTTAATAATGGTCGGCCATGTTTTTTTTTGTCAAGTTTTTAACTTGCCCAAGAAAAAGTAACTCAAAGTAGTACTGTTGCAACTATCTAAGTAATAACAAGAACAACTTAAGAACTACAGTAATTTATGCCAAATGTAAATGTAGATAGAATGTTATACAGGGTCGAATTGTTAGAGATTATTAGCAAAGAGATTGTGGTTTTATAAAAAATTTAAACGCTGTGTGTACAAAGTAGATGATAAATTGGAATGGATTAAAGAATTTTTTTTAATATGAAGAATTTTATTATTGTAAAGTTAAGTATGCAACCCCAAACTCATTATATAAAAAAAGATCTGGAAAACTAAATTTAAAAATGTATGTACGAAAAATTTAGTTGAAAATAAATACGAACAAAAATTACATGCAAATTAATATAGCTAAGCTTGGCAATATATTTACACATTTATAGAAATTTTTTTTATTGCGCTCATAATTTTTGAAATTCGCAGAAAAACTTAGAAGACGTGTTAAAAATACAACTTTCAGTTAAAATAAAAACCGAGTTAATTTGTGATTAAATTTTTTTGATTTGAAATTTTCGAGCCCCAAGGGCTTTATATAAAAAAAATAATGATATCTGACCTGTAAGAGTTTCTTTGATATTGCGCCTTTATTTTGGTAAAAGATTTAATTTTCACTTTAAAACTTTTTGTGGTGTTTCCAAAAATTCTCCAACTTATTTTAGGGAAACTTATTTTAGAGTTTAAAATTTTTTATTCTTGCGCAAATTTGTACGTATAAAAGCGCCCGAAGCGATTTTTTAACATGAAACTTTCAGGTACTATCATTGTCATCTTTTTAAAATTTTTAGGCATTTATTATTTCATTTTTAAATGTTGTCCGCAAATTTAACATTGATAAATTTGTGATATTAAGTCATAATTTTTTTTTATTTAATGCGAAAATTTCAACGAAATGGAATATATTTTTGAAAATATTATGAAAAATGAAAATATTTCTGAAAACATGTACACTGAAAGTTCTATGGATGAAAGCGACAGGTCGATTGTTTAAAAAAAATACATATAATTTTGAAATAATAATAACAATCGCGTGGAATTTTTATTTTTTATAATATATAGTCAAAAAAATGAAGGAAATCTCAAATCTCACTGAATTTTAAATTATTAAAAAAAATTAATTAATTAAAATAATTTACATCATGCAAAATATCTAAAAGACTTTATTAATTGATTAATTCAATTAAAAATAACTAACAATTTTTTGTCAATATTTCATTCGAATTGATCAATTAATAACATCTTTTAGCTATTTTAGTTTATAATTAATTTTAGTAATAATTATTGAAATATAGCTGAAAAATTATAACAAAAAAATTGTATGTATTTCTGATTTTGAAATTGCTCGTAATTAAGTCATCACCTTAAGACAGTGATGACTTAATTACGTTTATTAATAAATTAAAAAAAATTAATAAAATTTCCAAAATATTGTACAGCACATAAAATCAGGAACCATAACACGAAAATTCTTCTTCGCCCGACAAGTCAACATCTAAAAATAGCGATCCCAAATCGATACACGATGTACCGTATTGGTGCAGTGCCGTGCCGGTAATATTTTAGCAATTGCGAAAATATTTTTTTTTTAGACAGGGTGCCCAAGGTTTTTTTTCAGGAAATAAATCGATGATTAGCGAAAAATTCATATGCTAAATTACACCTGACAATGTGCTTCCTTTGCGCCGCTACATCAAAGAAATTTTATATATTTCCTAAACATGAAAAAGTTAAATATTTCAACCTGCAATTTTGTCTACTTCTTTTACCCATTTCTTAATTTTAAAACGACTTTAAAATTATTTTCCCCTGTAGCTATTACTTCCAGCATATCTTACGCAATGCTATGAATTGAAAAAATAAATTTATGACCATATTATAATGTGTTCTAAATTTTACTTGTAAATTTCTTAATTAATCTGCTTAAGAGCAATTTGTTACCCTGTATACATTTCAGGTATGGTATATTATATCCTAGTCCTTTTGGTTTTAACTTTTATACGCTGATTGGTTATAAATAAGTATTCAACAATCATCTTTTGATAAATTTTTTCATATTGAAGTGATAAAATGTAAGACGCATACATATTTTTTATAAAATGTTTACGAAAACATATGTTTCGATTATTTTAAGAAAATGTATATATTCCTTCTTCGATTAAAAAAATTTCTTAGCAAATCAAACGTATTAAGTACGGTCCTGTTCAGTCTTACCATGACAATATATAGAATAGACAAGATTCAAATTATTTTTCTATATTAAGATTAATGGAAATGTTCATGGAACCAAATGAGGTTATGGAAATGAAAAAAATTCATATGATTTATTTATTTTACATTGTCTAATATAAATTTATATGAAATTAATAAGGGGGCTATTATATTCTTATTTTCAATAATAAAATAAATAAAGAATACCTTCTTTATATTTTAAATAATATTTTGATTTAAAAAAAATACTCTAAAATGATATAGTTAATTAAATTGAAACTAGGATTAATTTAAACTCGCAAAATTGTGATGCAAAATTGAAGTTTCAGTTTTGTTTATCTCGTACAGTGTCGGCTGCAACAATTTTGCAATTTTTTTTTTCAAGATCTATACAACATTATAAGGTTGTTGAATATTTAGCTACTGTGAGGTACTAATTGGTGTCGAAACCAAACTGGCTAGGATATACTATACCCATTGAATATATTGGCAGCGGTACTCTGGTGAGTACGTTGCCCTCAGGTATGTGGTACCCAATCTACCAAACTTACCATAAACTGTGTAAAATATATTCATCTATCTCAAATATATTTATTTTCTAATTTATTCGAAATGGGCAGGCAGGACCAGATTTTTACCAAATTATATTTTTTATACGTGTAAATAATTCTGGAATGATAAATTATATACAACCCGTAATACATGAAATTTTGCCAAATTTCTAGCGACTGTCCAAATTTCATACAGCAAAATCCAGGACTTTCTAAAAAAAATTCTAAAATTATTTTCGTGGTTATCCCGGAGATTCTAGAAATAAAAATAAAAATTCGCCCTCAGATAATTTATTTATTTATTTTTCATAGAAGATAGTCTCAACCAATGGTAATTATACCTTAGAATTAAACGTACCATACGAATAAAGGTCCTTGCGCAAGGATTGGTGATTTGAAATATTTGCAGATAGAGAAGTTGCAGATAGAAATCGTATTTTATTTGGACTAGTATTTAGACTAAGGGTACTTCATCGTCGTTTTGAAAGAGATCAAGATTTTTGAGTAGGGTACCAACAGCACAATAGGCTACGTGAGTACCTTAGATATAAAAATCGATTTTTTTTGCGTGTTTATTTCTTGTTTTAACCCCCCCAAAAAAATGATTTTAAATGCTATGTTTTTACCGCTTACGAAATAAAAAGGATTTTTTTTATCACGTGTACTAATTCGTAATTAAAAATTAAAATGCACAGTTTAACATCAAAACAAACATTACATTTATAAAATTAAAATTCTTCTTCTAAAATTGAATAAACAGAAATACTGATGCAGGTTATATTTATAAAATAACACGTGGTCTTTTCTAACTTTATTATAATTAGTAATTCTAGCAAATTAATTTGCAATTATGCATATGAATGGCATTTCTAAAGTAATTTTTAAAATAGCAAGCATTGCATATAGGGTGTGGGTTTCATCCCTCGTTTGATGAAAAAGATTCCTCGTCTATTTACCCTTCTTTTTTGGGGTTCAATGGACTTTATGAAATTATATAATTCGCTAAAGCCCAGCACTTCTGTGTTCAATCTAATCATACACACTTTGGCAGTTCTTTGAAAATATATATCTTTTTAATGTATTTAAATCTTTCGATAACAATCATAAAAAAATTCTATCGTAGATAGAGAAATAAAAACGATTATAAATAGAGAAATAAAAACACAAGAAATTTAATAAAATTTGGACAATTTTCTTTTTAAACGAAAAAAAACAACAGATTTTTATAATTGACATAAACTGCTTATTTATTTAGCTATTTGTGTTATTTGATATAATGAGAGTAGCATTATTTTAATATGCATCTTTTCTCATTCTATAGTTCTTACAAATA
The DNA here is from genome assembly GCA_947310635.1 of Leptodirus hochenwartii. Classification (NCBI taxonomy): domain Eukaryota; kingdom Metazoa; phylum Arthropoda; class Insecta; order Coleoptera; family Leiodidae; genus Leptodirus; species Leptodirus hochenwartii. Next base: position 7,084,226 of record OX371188.1, read on the forward strand.
TAACTCTTGCAATTCGGGGGCCTACCAAAATGGATACGAAGTCGTTCCAGAACTTATTTTAGAATAGCTGCGTTTTTACGAGCGTTAAACAATAGTTTTAATTTTTTTTCACTTCTTTACACAGCTCGTACGTTTATTATGAACCTACACGTCTGTCCTTGGTTTTTTGACACGATTATTACATTTTATTCGGTCTCATTGTGAGCCGTTGTTGTCTAAATTGCGTAACCTGCTTTAACAATTCTTAAGACAGCGTCTGTTCAACCTAGCCCATTAGAGATGGTATTGCTCAATTGTGTAGAATTGTACCATCGAAGTCAATAGTAATGTGTCGTTGTATATGGAAGCGCAACAGCTGTTTGTGCATTTAATACACCACAACTCCTATAAGGATACATGTCTTTGATTGTACGTTATCAACAGCGATCTGAAAATGGGTGCAGAAAATGTGCTAGAAGTTTATTGAAGACTTAACATCTTCGTCGTGCGTTACTTAGACGAATGAGCGTGACACATTGGAAGTAGCTTAAGAAATAATGTAAATATATACCAAAAAGGTCTCGGCTATATTTAAAAGTGACTTAAATTTGATTCTTATTACCCACCAAAAAAATGATTTTTTTTTCACGGTTGCATAATCTTTTTAAAAAATCGCAAAATGTATTTATGATATAAAATCTTGACCAACGGTCGTGTTTTGATATATACAGGGTATAGGATGATTCTGGAAAAAAAAAAAATTATAAAATTGCCAATAAAGTATTTTTTTTTTAATTTATGAAAGACTACTGGCCTGGTTCGATTTATTTAGAGATAATGTAGCATTTTACGGCTATGAGGCGCGGACGACAATGAAAAGAAGATATACATATGATAGAAACTGAGATGGGCTATATAAAATAACGACGAATTTTCAAAATATCGAACGACAAATAATAATAATTTTAATCAAAACGCAAAAATGTTTGAAATAATTTGACTCGTTTTCTCTTTTATTGGGGTATAGTTCAATAATGTTATTGTTTTATAAAATAAATTCATGTTCAGGAAAACGATTGGCTATTTGGCGAGTTTTATCAGATGAGTGCCATTTTAATTTTTGACTTCCATTATTTTTATTATCTTAATCAACAGGGAGAGTAAAAACGCAATTAGTGACAATTTAAATTTAAATTTTTAAACGCAATTTAAATTTTTGACATGTCATATTTATTTGTAATGTAGTAAGTACCAACGAAACAAAATAGATATTTTCAAAAATCCAAAAAAAACTGTTACCAAACCACTTTTGGAAGCCCATAAAAAAATATGAAGCTTTTTATCCACAAAAATGTTTGTTGAAATCTGAAATAATTCACAACCTTGAATAGAAATAGTTAATACCGCAACAAATGCAAGAGCAGACACTAATTATCCAAATATAAAAACATTTGATAGCTTTTTAAAATATTAATATGCTACGTATTTTATGAGCCACACTTTTTATAACATTCATTAGTTTCAAAGCCATGATGTGGAAATTTAGAGGCTAACATAAAAGACACTTTTTTCTTCTTCGAAGTTTACATAAACGTATTCATATATTTTGTAGTCAATATAAAAAAATTTAGTTGCTAAATGAATAATTAATATATTTCATATTTTTTATTAATAAAAACCGGCAAAATGAACGGTGATTAAAATGTTTTTGTTACCAACTAATGAACTTCCCTTATATTATATAACTTAATTAGAGGAATTAATTAAATTATGTTAATTGGATGGAAATAATTACATTAGTCCACGAATGCGTGTACTGTAACGGAATCATGCCAAACAGATTTTGAGTACTCTTAAGCATCCAAAATATACAAACACTTCGAATTTATGGTAATGAAATCACAAAATTTTCATCATATTTATGAACGAATGTAACGATACCATCGAAATATATCGTTGAATATAAATGATATTAGGAAAGCCTGTCTACGACCGTTTCAACTGCGCAAAGTTTTTAATATTAAAATTAACAATTACACATGAATTTATTTCATTTGTATTAAATGTACGAATGCCCACGTCGCTGGAAATTGAGCATTTATTGTGGGCAAATATTTGTTTCAAAGTTGTGTTGAATTCTCAATAAAAAATATTAATTTCAAGTGGTGCCATAGCCTAAATCGTATTAATATTAATGTAGATGTTAATAGAAGTTCACAATAGGTGAAGAAAATTAAAATTAGAATATCACGCGTCAATATCGGAATATTTAGCATTTTGTGAAAAGAAGAGGTTCAAGCGATTTCCGCCTTGAGGGCATCAGTTCCTGCCACAACGAATGCAATTATTTAAGTGAACTTTTCAATTCAATGGGATGGTATAACTCGTGCCTAAAGCGGTATAATTTTTGTATTATTTATTTACGTGTTTTCAATCATTTATTGTGATTCAAATTCGACGTTGACGATTTTTTTTTCGAACAATTTTTACATTGTTCGCAAAAAATCGCAATTTTATGCAGCAATAATTAATTACTAAAAAAAAATTATATGTTGTATATAACATATTTTAATATAGTGTTAAAACCTTAACGACACTTTTAAAATAAAATTCACTACGCCATTTATTTTCTAAAACCAAATGGACATTACACTTTTAAAAATTTCAGATAGAAAATTCACTCCGACTTTTGTTTTGCTAAAACAAATTGGACACTCAAACACCCATTCTATTGTTAGTTGTGTCCAATAAAATGGTACTTTGCGCGTACATGTTGTACAAGTATAGGAATATCTTGTAGATGTCGTAAAATAGTTAGGTTAGGGACTAAACTACAGCTTAATTAAGCAATAAAATGAATCCACGTTTGTAATGTGTACTTTTGGATATTAGACACTCAACCACCCATTCTATTGTTGGTTGTGACCAATAAAATGGTACTTTGAGTGTACATGATGTACAAGTATAAGAATATCTTGTAGATGTTGTAAAATAGTTAAGTTAGGGACTAAACTACAGCTTAATTAAGCAATAAAATGAATCCACGTTTGTAATGTGTACTTTTGGATATTAGACACTCAACCACCCATTCTATTGTTGGTTGTGACCAATAAAATGGTACTTTGAGTGTACATGTTGTACAAGTATAAGAATATCTTGTAGATGTTGTAAAATAGTTAAGTTAGGGACTAAACTACAGCCTAATTAAGCAATAAAATGAATCCATGTTTGAAATGTGTAATTTTTGATATCGGACACTCAACCACCCATTCTATTGTTGGTTGTGACCAATAAAATGGTACTTTGCGCGTACATGTTGTACAAGTATAAGAATATCTTGTAGATGTCGTAAAATAGTTAAGTTAGGGACTAAACTACAGCTTAATTAAGCAATAAAATGAATCCACGTTTGTAATGTGTACTTTTGGATATTAGACACTCAACCACCCATTCTATTGTTGGTTGTTACCAATAAAATGGTACTTTGAGTGTACATGTTGTACAAGTATAAGAATATCTTGTAGATGTTGTAAAATAGTTAAGTTAAGGACTAAACTACAGCCTAATTAAGCAATAAAATGAAACCATATTTGAAATGTGTAATTTTTGATATCGGACACTCAACCACCCATTCTATTGTTGGTTGTGACCAATAAAATAGTACTTTGCGCGTACGTGTTGTACAAGTATAAGAATATCTTGTAGATGTCGTGAAATAGTTAAGTTAGGGACTAAACTACAGCTTAATTAAGCAATAAAATGAATCCATGTTTGAAATGTGTAATTTTTGATATCGGACACTCAACCACCCATTCTATTGTTGGTTGTGACCAATAAAATAGTACTTTGCGCGTACGTGTTGTACAAGTATAAGAATATCTTGTAGATGTCGTGAAATAGTTAAGTTAGGGACTAAACTACAGCTTAATTAAGCAATAAAATGAATCCATGTTTGAAATGTGTAATTTTTGATATCGGACACTCAACCACCCATTCTATTGTTGGTTGTGACCAATAAAATGGTACTTTGAGTGTACATGTTGTACAAGTATAAGAATATCTTGTAGATGTCGTAAAATAGTTAAGTTAGGGACTAAACTACAGATTAATTAAGCAATAAAATGAATCCATGTTTGAAATGTGTAATTTTTGATATCGGACACTCAACCACCCATTCTATTGTTGGTTGTGACCAATAAAATGGTACTTTGCGCGTACATGTTGTACAAGTATAAGAATATCTTGTAGATGTTGTAAAATAGTTAAGTTAGGGACTAAACTACAGCTTAATTAAGCAATAATATGAATCCATATTTGAAATGTGTAATTTTGGATAAAATGCACAGAAAAAAAATCAAAATTTAATTTTCGAGTAACAAAAAAATGGAGATATCAAAATGATACGTAGGATTTGTAAATTTGTGCATATAAATTGATTATATATTATTTTATAAAAAAAAAAAAAATTAAGGAAGTTCTCGATAGTTGTAAAGGGAATAAATACAAAAAATTGGATTTAATATAAAACTTATTGTTAAAAATTTGAATGAACGAATGAAATTTCGAAAGTTCATTATTTGTTCTATCATTTCGTTTCAAATTATATAATATTTTGAGCTAAATCCTCCTTATATATAAGTACTTTAATTTTGATCTAATCGAACCGTTTCTTTCCTTCTGTTCAGCCTTTTATAATTAAATACATAACATGTCTATAAACATTATTTTTGTAATTAATTTCAAACGTCCATATATTTTAACTGTTGCTTAAAATTTGCAATCACCTTGATAAATCACGAATTATTTAATTTTTTGATCTAATCAAGAAATATTTCGTAATTTTTTTAATTAATATTTTGGTTAATTGCATACAATTACATTTAATTAATACACAAGGATTGCAGAATCTATCCTTGACAATAGATTTAAACCATACATTAAAATCAAATTATATTCACGTACAGGGCGTTTGAATCTCTGTATAATTTTCCTCAATGTCTGTATAATAGAATATTGTATGGCGTATTCAGCGAAAGTTGCACGATGACAATGCAATTCTACATAATTATTGGCAGTAACTAAATTAAATAATTCATTTGGAAAAGTGCGCTGGAAAAATACAATGCAAGGAATAGTTGCTTTTAACCTTCAAATTGAATTATGTAGAAAATGAAATGTTCAGAAACAGGACTAGAAAATATAATTTACATTTTTGAATAATTATAACACGAACATCCTATATATACAGCTTAATATTATTTATCACATAAATCTGATCTAAAAAAATTAAAGACTAAAGGTTATTTGAATTAAGCAAAAAATTACCGAGCGATAAAATTTAAAAATGACATTTTAACTCGGCTAAATATTGCAACTTCGTTATATTTAAAATTATATATTATAGAATTTATTTAAACGTCTTAAAATTTTTCCAAATCCCATTATAGTCTTTCTCGAACGAGTAAAAAATTAATAATATGTAATATTATAAGATATAGAGGTACGTTTAAAAAATATATTTTATCAAAAATTGTATTCGTTTTAAAATATTGTAACTATTAATATTTTTATTATTGATTATTAATATATATTTTCTCAAAATTTTTTGATATGTTTATAACACTGTAGTTAGATTTCTTTTACAGATTTTGATTTACAATTCCATATATTTGACAATCAATTTATCAATGATTGTATATAAAAATAATACAATAAATAAATACCATAGCTATATTTAACATTATTTTAAATTAAAACGAAAAAATGTTTCGTTGGTTTCAAATAATCTTCATCAATGATTCGTATTTAAAAGATGACAATTTTTCTGGATTGCCAATAAATTAAAATATCAACTGAAACGATCAAAAACTATTGCGGACAATTTTTTTTTGATATTTTGCGAGATATCTTTATTGGCAATAAAGACGTCTGTATCAGCCTGTATGATTATCGTACTTATGGTGAATCCAAAAAATGTACTTATTTTAAATTCTGTTAGTTAACTAGCATTTTTTTTTGTTGTATTTTATGTTCGCAAAAACAAATGACATTGCATGTGTACGCACTTAAGTTACATAACATATTCAATTGATGGTAATATTACTTATATGTACATGGGAAAAAAACAAATGATACCCTACTTTACGCCAATGGCGTAGGCAGGTTCTGGCCAGCGACGTTAAGATCGATTAATTTTTATGTGAAGACCAAAAGAGCAAAGGTTGTTTATACAATTTAATCGCTTACGAGACGCAGTGCAAACTACTTTTTTTTTTTGGCAAACTACTTTCAAACAAATTTTAAAGTTTACCTGATTATAGAATGAAGGAATAAAAATCGAGTTATGGGGAGAATTGGTTTTTTTTAGTCTACCTCGAATTGCAGACGAAATTATTTTAAGAGAAATTAAATTGATATTTGTTTTATATATGGCAATAGTAAATATCATATTGCACTTCAATTTTTGCGCATTTCTTTTATCACCATGTAAAATTTCAAAGTTGTTATTTGCACGTAGTTTGAATTAGAAAACAAAAGAAAATACATTTAGCGTATTAGCAATATTTTAGATTTCCCCTTAAAATATAAATATAAATATGAAATATCATCAATTGTGAATTTCAAAAATGAAATGGACGGCAATCTAGATTTTTTATATTATACGTACTAGCACTAAGAACGGTAGTAGAAAAAAGAAAGAGGGTAGGAAAGGTAACTTGCATAGCTTTTGTAGACTTAGAAAAGGCATTTGACAATGTAGATTGGGACATAATGTTTAGAATTTTAAAAGAAACGGGTATAGATTATAAGGATAGGAGAATAATTTTTAATTTATATAAACACCAAACTGCCTTAGTTAGAATTGAGGTGGAAGAAGAGGTAGCAAAAATAGGGAAGGGAGTTCGGCAGGGATGTACACTTTCACCGTTATTATTTAATCTATATATAGAAGATGCAATAAACAAAGTAAAAGAAGAGTATAGTGTAGGTGTGAATGTACAGGGAGAGAAAATATATATGCTGAGATTCGCCGACGATATAGCTATATTGGAAGAAAGCGAAAAGAATTTAGAAAGGGTTTTGAATGGTATGCAGGCAGTATTGACTAGGGATTTTAACATGAAAATAAATATAGGTAAAACTAAAGTGATGAGGTGTGACAAAAAGGAATGCAGTAGAAAAATGAGGATCACAATAGGAGATAATAGAATCGAAGAAGTGTCAGATTTTTGTTATTTAGGCAGTAGAATCACAAAAGATAATCGAAGCAAGGTAGATATAAAGTGTAGGATAGCACAGGGTAGGAAGGCATTCGTAGAAAAAGAACAGATTTTAAGATCAAATATTGACTTGGGTATTAGAAAAAGATTACTGAAGGTATATGTTTGGAGTGTAGCACTGTACGGGTGTGAGGCGTGGACTATAGGAAAGGAAGAGAAGCGTAGATTAGAAGCACTTGAAATGTGGTGTTATAGGAGGATGATGAGGATTGGTTGGGAAGATAAAGTAACAAATGAAGCTGTACTAGAGTTAGTAGGGGAGAAGAGAAGTATTTGGAGAGTGTTACAGCGTAGGAGAGACAGATTAGTAGGGCATATTCTTAGACATGGGGGGATTATGCAATTGATCATAGAAGGTAGAGTGGAGGGAAAGAGAGGGGTAGGTAGGCCTAGATTGGAGTATGTGAGTCAGATAGTTGAAGACGTTGAGATGAATAGCTATAGGGATATGAAGGGATTAGCTCAGGATAGATCGGCATGGCGTGCTGTTTCCAACCAATCTTTAGGATTGCGGACTCTTTAACTAAACGTACTAGCAATTTTTTCAAAGTCAGTTTTCAATTAAAATATTGTATTATATTTACCAATATATCAGCAAAAAAATATATTTTTTTTATAATGCAATATATTCAACCACTAAAAAAAAATCGGATTTTTCTATTAAAAAAGTATTTTTTCAATTAGTTAAAAAGAAGATAATTCAAATAATCGTTGACCTATTTATACAGTGTAAATATTATAATTATTAATAAATGCGCGTATATAAAAAAAAATATTTTATTGACCTTAATTTAAACTGATCGAAAAATAATTCGTTTTATTAATTGATATAAATCTTAACTGTCCTGGTTACGCCACTGTAATGTACATGCTTTTTCTAACTATACTTATGCTAGACTAACATTTATTTTGCATTCTCCTTAAAAAAAATTAAAACTTCAAGACATTCTAGTACGAAACTTTTTCCATTGAAATATACAGTAACAAATACGCTCTAAATTTGAGTATACACGTTTTTGAATTTACACAATAATCTATGAATCAGTCCTGTACTAACTTCTTCACTTTCCAGTAGCTAGTAATTAAAATTTTTTTTTTGCAGCACTTTCTAGCTGTCTTTCCTTCTGGCCAACCTTAGTCCATATAGTGCATTCTACGTAGTATATTTTTAAATGTACAATACCCCCGTGTCTAAGAATACGACCCACTAGTCTATCTAACTCTAGTACGACTTCATTTGTTCCTCTATCCGCCTACCCAATCCTCATCACCCTATTATATCGTACCAAATAGTTATGTTAAGGAAATCTGACCACTCTTTTCTGAACAGATAATCTGAAAAAACAGATAATATAATTTAATTATTACTTGGTACTTTTGCGGCATTTTTAATGATTTTTAAATATCCGCATCCAAATTATATTTAATTTTCTTCATGTATAATTTACGTATAATTCTAGTTTTGCTTGTTTTTTTTTGTACTTTTCGCCAGATTAATTATAATTTTTTTTTTATAGCCAGATAAAGGAAATACAATTTCCTTCATTATTATATATAATATAATAGTACATTATAAACATAACAAAAAAAAAACATTAAAAAAAAAACATTGGTCGCGGATTTTTAATAATAACATTTTTCTACATTACCTTAACTCATTCGAATAATCAAATTTCATTGCATAACGTACACGTACAATAATTCCGATACAAAAGGTACCCATATAGGTACCTTCATCGATCGAACAAGCTAAATATAAAATGAACTCTTCACAGGTGGTTGGTATCCAGCAGTACCCGGTACTGCCGAACGTAGCCGAGCAACTGCTGCACCACCAGCACACGTCCAGCGCGTCCTCCACATCGGGCGTGGGCGGCTGTGACACCCGCGACTCATCCCTCAGCTCCGACCGGTCCACGTCTTCACCGGCACTCGCGCAATCCATCACGCAAACGACCGTCGTGGCGTCCGCCACCAACACCACCTCCATTTCGGCCATTATTAATTCCGTTACGGCCACCACCATTAACTTAAATAACAGTTGTATATCGGGACACATCCCTCTGGATGCGCACCATCTTGGGAATGACGTCAATGCGGAGTCACCTGTTATTATAGGTACGTTTTTGCTTGCAGCTGCTAGTATGTAAAAATGTCTGTCGGTTTTTTGGATTTTTTTGTAATTCTATAAATTGGGGGTATAAATTGATGAATGAAGTAAATCCTTGTACGAAGTATCCAATATATAAAATATTGAATAATTCGTATAAGAATAATAAAATAAGATCATTAAATAATTCGTATAAGGATTTACCCTAATTAATCCTCAATAAAAAATATTGTAATAATTATTATTATAGAATCAGCTGTATAATTACTTTAAGTGACAAGTATCTGAAGGATTCCTTTTAAAAAAAAATGTATATATACTTTTTAGCGGATGTTAACGAGAATAATATTAATATATTAAGTGAGCAGTTGCGGGACGAGTCGATATTGACGGATGAGCTTATTAGGAGTACCGGCCGAAGGTTGGAGGTTGTACTGGAAGAGTTTACGCAATACTGCGCCAGCCTTAACGTTGACCCGCATCACCCCGGCTTCAGGTACGTATCGATTTTTTTTTAAATGTACAAAACGTACAAGAAATGCCGTAAATATAAATTTTTATGACTCGTGAACTTTTTGAATAAAACGATAAACATGTATTTTAAAAATGCTGTAGCCGAGCATATTGTTGAATCAGGTCATCCTATAAAAAATTAGTTCACTTAAATTTCCTACAAGTGTTTAGAATTAAATACATGCATAAATCTAAATCTAATTTAATGAATTTAGATTCAGGCCCAATTTCATGTATTTTGTTTAGTTTTTATCTTGTGCTACTGAAGATGGGGGCATAGCCTTCGAAATGCGCATCTAGCTACTTAATTCGGTTTTATACTATTATAAACATGTGGATTGTGTAATATTTTAGGAAGCGTGTTCTCATTTATCAAATATTGTCAAATAAAAACGTAGCAGCTTTTGAAATTAAATGTAATTTAGTGTCGTTATTAAAAAATACTACAATTTTATATAATGTTAAAAGAAAATGGATATATTTTATTAGCAGTTATCGAAATTATGCGATGTTGATAAAATGTCTGCTAAATCCTTGCTTGAAATTTAATAAAATATTTTTATATGAATCGAAAATATTATAAGAAATGCGAGAAGAAATTATATTTTAGTCTCCAAATTGCAGAAGTAATGCAAAGTTAGAATTCACGATATCGAACAAATGCAAACGTTTTACGATCAAATATTTGCAAGTGCAAAAATATCTGTCAATATTATTTCTAGATAAATAAAACTCCCAAACGGACTTGAAAAAAAATCAATATTATTTCCTTATATTACCACTGTTCAAAATTAATGTTAAACCTTCGTAAGAACGATAGTGGCAAATTCATTTTTTTTAAATATTATTATATTGAATACATTTTTATATACGCCACCCTTAAGCTACTAATTAAAAATTGTGCGGTTTAAAAAGTTGAGCTATTTTAACATAAATTTCAACTTAGCCAGCCATTGTTTTGAAGATTCTTACTTCTTCTGAATTATGTAGATTATTATTATTATTATTAGATATGAAATGTAATATTTTGAATCGATGCATGCAGAAAGGGACGATTTTAATTATGGTACAGCGAAAGTGATGAAAATAGCAAAGGAAGAAAAACGAGGGATAGAAATTTATGAAACATAAAAATGAATCGAGGAAAATAAAAATACATACCAACGTAATAGAGATCATTTTCGCTAAATATAATGTTATAACTTTATAATTAATTATTTTCATTTTAGATTGGTGACTGATGGCCAGCTTCCTATACGACAATGTTTATATCCCGAGGCATACCGAAAGGACATCGAATTACCATTTTATTACAAATCATTTTACGATTTGCGCAAAGAAGTGGCGAAGTTCTGCGCGAGTAAAGCACAGGCGGACGATTTTCCGCAGAGTGTAGAAGAAATGCTGACAAGTATCCTTTTTTTAAATGTTCACTAATCACAAAAAATCAAGGAATTTTTGTCAGTATAAAGAATTTAATTGCCATAATTTTGAGCCTATTAATAAATTTATATTCTATTTTAGAAGAAAGGAAGCAGAATTTAGAGTAGGTATTAAATGGTATGCAGGCAGTAATTACTAGGACTTATAACATGAAAATAAATATAGGCAATATAAGTGATGAGTTGTGACAAGAAGCGAAAGATAATAGGAGATGATAAAATAGAAGATGTGTTATTTAGGACGTAGGGTTATAAATGATAACCGAAAAAAGGTAGAAACAAAATGTAGGATAGCACAGGGTAAAAAGTAGAAAAGAAGCAAATTTTAATGTTGAATAAAGACTTGGGAATTCAATAGATTATTAAAGGCTTTTGCAATGAAAAAAACTCGTATTAATTCGATATTTTTTCACCATTAAAAAGCTCTGTTGATGATTTAGTTTTAAGAGATAGAAACACTGAAAAGATCCTGAAAATTTTATAGTAGAATTGAACAGAAATATATTTTCTCTACTATTCATTTGTTGATTTTCGAAATTGCCTTACATTTTCCATAAAAACTCATTTATCGCGACAAAACAAACTAAATGCATTTTAGAATTTACATAATTTATTTGGACTGTACCAACGTGTGCGTGTTTTTTCATAATTGCAGCCAATTTTATAAATTTTAAATAGTTACTTTGCCTAATTACGAAGATTATGTTGTAAGAAGTGAGCTTATTAACATTTACAATGAGACGAATTCTATTATTAGGCTTGATGATGAGAATAGTCAAAAATTTGTTCATTACGTTAATTACCAAAAAAAAAACACGACAGCGCTAAATGAAGAAAATAAATTTCAGTGTTATTATTTATACATACTTAAATAACACTTTGTTTAGCATAAGAAATAAGCTATCTTATGTTTTTTATCAAGTTTATTTAATAACCCCGTGCAAAATAAATGCGAATTTAAAATTTCCTTGAATTCTCTTTAAAAGTATCGTGTTAACTAAACCCAAACGTCTAATGTTCCTCTTTTGTAAAATGTACAAATTTCACACCACCAAATGAAAATATCTATCACGAAACATGATTTTTGAACTATCTTTATACTTGCGTATTTTATCAAAATAAAAAACGATAACAAATCAAACAAAATAGAGAAACGGGGAACAGTCAAATCAAATCTTTATATTGTACAACAACGATGGTTAATGCCCAAATATAATCCATTGTTTATAACATTGCAATGAATATTAAACTATCATTAAATAGTGCACGTTGGATATATTAAATATTCACTTTGAAAGTGTCACGATTCAATGAAGAATTAAAAATTTAAAAAGGTATTTTTAAATTTCATTGAAATTATATTTAAAGAAGAAATTCCACTACTTCTAAATTAACAATTCTCAGACGAACTAACTCAAGACACCTTCTTCATCGATGCTTTTATTTAACATTGTATTCTAATCATTACAATTACGTTAAACGCATTTAAAATTTAATTAATGTTTAAATATAGACACACCATTTATTGCGTCTTTTCAAAAAGGATGAAGTTGTACTAACAGACGGTGAAGATTACATCAAATGTAGCTTACGCAGGAACTTTTTCGAGCATGTATATTTTATGCTTAATAACGATCCATCCAATGGCTTTCTACAGAATGAATGTTATGTTGTTATATTCGCTAAGGATTTTATTACTTATACTCAGTAATAGTTTACTTTTCAACAAACCAACGAACAAAAAGTAAAAAATATTGTCTACCATTGTTGGTTATAACAATTGGTAATTTATTTAATATTCGTATTTATTTTATGCAGTACGTGTTAAGTGCAATCTTATTGCTTTTGCTTTACATTCGATAAGTTTGTACATATTATGCGCATTCGGTGAACCTTTTTCATATATTATAAATGTAAATTAGTTATCCACATGGCTTCGAATTTTAATTTGCTTTTAGTAGATATAATTCTTTAGTAATATCGTTCGACCGAACAGATAACGACAGAAAACTTACATTGTAATTTTATATATTTTTTTTTTTGCATATATGCTGACAGTTTGTTGAAGTTATTACAGTCTAGTAAGTGGATTTATATATTTATTCCAACATTTCGCAATATCTCCTTAACTTTATGGATGATCTAGATGTGCAACTAAAGCCAGAAGTTGAAAATGAATTCTACAAGAAAGAGGCCAAGGATATGGTCAATATTATCCAAAAATTAATCAAAGAAGGTACGTTTAGTCTAATTTTATTTAATGATTAATTTAATTTAAACAGTAATTTTTGATGTAGGAACAAAATCGAATCGTTTCGTTGCATTTTTTTTATATTGCCTATACACAATTGTTTTCGGATGTTGTTTCAATAAACTTTTACGATGAATTTATTACGAAAAAATATTTGCAAAAATTAAAGTGTTCCCTCTTCTTTTGCAATAACTTTTTAGTCGACCAAAAAAGTTATGCGGTTTTTTAGAATAAAATCTTTTGTAGAAATTTATTATTTGTACGCAACTGGGTCAATTATTTTTCCTTTACACAATTCTCTAGCGTGATATACTTCTTCAGCTCCTATATTTACCTATAATTTTAATATATTTCCGATTTCTTGCTTAATATTTATAAATTTGTTTTAACCTGAGTTTTCACACTGAGAAGAGAATGAATGTGGATAGCATAATCATTTATGTAATAAATTTGATAGAAACGATTATTGTACATGTACCTACTCTGTTGTATGGATGAGAAACGTTTGTAAAGAGTAAATGATTTAAATGCGAGTAAAGAAAATTAAGTAAAAGTGGAGTTTTGATAGGAATATGAGCGAACAAAAAATATTTATGGTGTACGTTCGATCATTTAAATTACGATTGTCATTTGACCGGGATAATTATTTCAATTTAATGTAATTAAATTCTGAAAAACGAAAATATATATAATTTTACAACTTGCGTTGTTATTAACTATCTTGTTGTTTATTTTATTTTGATTTCATTGCGTGTTAAGTAAACGTGCAATATAAATTAAACCAACCGCATAATATTCAGCATTTTCGAGTATAATAAACTCTTCATTTTCACATCGGTCAGCGTTAAACGACATACTTTTACCAGGAACAAAAAATATAGTAATTATAATGTACCTCGGAGTTTTGTCAGGTTTTTATGTTTAGTTGTGATGCTTCTTTCTCATCTTGCACATCTATTTATATAGATAGTACGAATCTTCTTAAAAATAATAGTATTAAAATTATCTAAGAAGTCATTTCTTTTACAGATCATCGATTTGATGCACCAGAATCGGTTACGTTAGTCTTGGAACCTGGGATTTGGTAAGTGACCATTTACAATTATATTTCGATGTAGGATTAATTTTATTTAATGTTAATTTAAAAAGAATTTTTAACAACACGTAATATACAGGGTAACATTGGCTTATTATACATGCATATTTAGTTTTTAATGATTTCTCGTAACATGCCGCATTTTATTATATATTTATCAGAGTTGGAGTTTATGAAGAAAAAAATCGTAAAGTTGATTTTTTTGATTGTTCATATTTTGCAGTATTACAATTTTTTTTTCAGTTTAAATTAAGCCTCTGGTAGAGGTATTATTTTAAATTTAATTTACAATTGCGATTAAAACTTTAAAAAGCTTCTACTGTTTGTTTATATATATATATTTAAAAAATAAAGTTATATTTCTGGACAAATGCGTAAAAAAATAAACGACACCCCCGACCATCAATAAATCATTATTCAACATAACTTAAAAGAACTGTTCAATTACAATTTCTAAATGAAAGTCGCGCTGTGATTTTTAATCGAAAAAATTATTCATCTGCTGTTGAGTTTGTTGTATAATCGTTATATTTGATTTTGATTGTGAAGTATTTATATCGAATATGTTCTTATCAGTCGAATACAGGATTGGCCTGTTTTCTTTAGCCATATATACCGTGTGAATACAACGAAACCCAAACATACAAAAATATCACTTGTGTTTATTTCAAAAATTAAGTACATTCCTCTTTGGCTCGATTACATACGAATATTGTTAGTTAGGGTATAATTTTTGAAGGGTAAAAAGATTTAAAAAAGATTTTTGTTTAGTTGAAATACATTTTTTTTTACTAATAAACGTCTGTTTCTTAAAAAAAGTAAATATTAAATTTTTTTTAACTATCTTTGGTCTAACTATCGATTTATTTAAACAAGTCGCTTGAAAATATATTTCGTTCCAAGAAATATTGGCGATGGCACTTTTCCTCCACTCTAATACATCTTTATTTTTAATTTTACTACCCACCGAAGACCAATCATCTTCCATAATATTACACTACGTTGGTAAAATGCGTCAAAAAACGTTTCGTGATTTTAACATTTTTATTTAATATTCTGTAACTAGAACAAAAACAATTTCCACATATTCTTTGTATAGGAAACCACCAAATGTCCTCATCCTCCGACAAATATTTAATTCGCTTCGGATCGTCCTAATTCTTCACTTCAGTATAAGAAATAACCGTTTTCATTAAAAGGAAATTTGATGATATCAAGAAAAATTAAAAAAAAAAACCAATACCGTTCAATATAATTTCAAAACTGAAAGTCGGCACACTCTATAGATACAACTTGATCGTTTGGCCTCTTCCCCGATATATAACCCCCCACCCCGCACCAACGATTACTGATAACACGTCTGAAAACAGACGGAAGAATTTCGATTTCTTTCGTGTACGTGTACTTGTCGGATTCGGATTGAAATAATTCCGAGTTTCGTTCGTATTGATTTACGAAGTATTGCAATTGCAAATATTGCGGCCAAAGGTCGCGATTCTTCCACGTGATTATAATAAATTGTGATCTGTGCACTTTGAAAATCACCAAAAAGATTTTGCACATGCTTTAAACAGTGACAGTTATATCATGTAAAGTTGGGTCAATTATTTCTTTTCAGGGTATTGTAAGATATTGAAGGCTTTGTTTTCTATAAATGGATGTCAATTTCAACTAGTCAAATGTAAGATGTGATTTTTTTTTTTTGTAAATCGCATCGAATTTTTTAAAGTGAAATATGAAATATGCAGAATTTATTGGCCATAACGAATATGTTCTTATTTTTAAACATGTTTTTTTTTGTAATCATAAAACAATTGTATATTTTACTTACTACATATGAACAAAATACTTTTTTTTTGCTTAAATGGTTTTCATATTGGAGCTTTATCACAAAATGGCATTTAAAATTTTTTTTCTACCATCTGGCAACTGATAAAAAATATTGTATTGGTAAATATATTTTATAATTATTATTTGCTATATGCATTTTGCTTGGATACAATTTTACAAAGATATTGCGCAAAACACTTTGCAATTCTTATTGAATTAAACCCAAAATATTATCAACTCAAAACCAAATGCAAGAAAAGGATGTTTTCTTAACTAATTATTCATCGATTCCGATTCCATTTCAATATAATTTATTTCGAAACTAAACTGAAGATCGTCATTTACAATTTTCGACAAGCGAAAACGAATGTAATATTATTAATAGTAGCATTAGATGATTATATTTGATGTGCTCGTGCAATATTTGGCTTTAGATTATGGATTAGTTTGAGAGTTGAAATGCAGTGACGGATCTAGGGTGCCATTGAAGTTTCAAAAAGTTTTTTTCATCTCCAAAAACTGTTCTTTTTAAAGAATATTTAAGAAATTAAGAAGAATTAAAAAAAAAACATTTAAGGATATTTATATTTATATTTTTAATTATATTTATATTTTTATTTATATTAATAAATGATTTTTTTTGTAATTTTGAACGCGGTTAATAAAACTCAAAGGACAAGATTTTAATAATTTCAGAGAGTTATCAAATATTAAGAATAATATCAATTATTTGGAAATTTTTTTGACGGGGTTATTTATTTTTTTATTAAATAGTTACGAGAACGAATAAATCTAGCTATAGAATTTTAATTCATTTAAAAACATGTTTTTAAATAAAGAAATACAAAAACGATTTCTTTTCTAGGTAGCATTTAAACGTAGAAAAACAATGTACATACAAAGAAATTATTAAATTTATTTTCTTGATATTTTTACTCAGCTTTATTTGATTAAAAATGCCAAAAAAATTGTTATTTTATAGTTATTAGTTATTTTAGAAGTCAATTGCAAAAATGACCCTTTTATTTATACTATTGCATTATTTTTATTTTCATTTTTCAATAATTATTTTCGAATTCTAGTTATTAAAAAAATGGGTGGGTCATTTGAAATTACAATTTCTACAGTGTCTTAAAGATTTTTTTGGCCATTTACAAGAAAAATATCCTTTCATACACAATTTTCTGCCTAAATAAAACAATAACATACAAATTAATAAACCCCCCCCAGCAAAGAGGTCTGGATCCGCCCCTGTCCAAATATCATACGCATGTATGAGACTAAAAAATGATACTTAGGAAATCGATGATAAGACCTATCATGTATTATTACATGTTATCATAAAGAAATTAGATTTATATTTCGTGATTTGGATTATTATATAAAAAAAAAATTTTCATCGAAATGTGACATAATCACGTTTCAGCCATTCTATTGATAACGAATCAAAAAGTAATTTTTTTTTGCATAATTTTGGAATCTTTAATATATACTAGCAAAATTTCTCCATTGAAATTTTTTTTTTTTATATAAAACTACAAAGTCGTGATTCTTTTGAAATTTTTGATTTTGAATCTATTTTAATTTAAGGAATGTTAAACTTTTGGATTTTTTAAATTTATAATGTATTTCGAAACATTAAATATCGATAGTTTGCTAAATTTACGTTTATTAAATTAATTTTTGATGTTTCCTTTACTCTAATCTCGTACGTTTTTGACAATGACAACCAAATTCCAATTTATATACTACAAGATAAATTTATACAAATTGCAGAATAATTCACAAACCAATTTGTTAACTAAACAAATAAACAAGCTCGAATTAAATTAATTTTGGACAAAAGTAATCGCATTGAAATAATAATACATATAAGAATAAATAAACAAATATATTAGGCGAGAATCTACACGTTTAATTAATAATTGTGTCGTATTATTAACCTTTTTATTTATTCCTGCAAAAAGCCAATTGAAATCGAAATATGAAATGAAGAAAAATTGACACCTAAACGTCATATAAATTTTTGTTATTGATATATTATCAATAACAAACATTTAAAATGCATATTTACTATCAATATCTCACAACAACGCTATTAAATTATTAAACTATTTCAAATAGTTCACATATTAAATTCCAATTAGATTGCTCATATAATTGTTGATATTTCATTACGTAGTTCCTAATTATTGCAATACCAAATACAACAAATAGAATCAATACATTATTTTTATTGATTCTATCGTTAAATTGAAAATTTTATTTAAATTGTTAAATTTGTTTTAAACAGGCGTTTAAAATAATATTTGACTTTAGACGTATTTTTTTTAATAAAAATAGTATATAATAGTATAGAATAGTATATAATAGTATAGAATAGTATAGAATGGCATAGAATAGTATAGAATACTACAGAATAGTATAGAATAGTATAGAATAGTATAGAATAGTATAGAATAGTATAGAATAGTATAGAATAGTATAGAATAGTATAGAATAGTATAGAATAGTATAGAATAGTATAGAATAGTATAGAATAGTATAGAATAGTATAGAATAGTATAGAATAGTATAGAATAGTATAGAATAGTATAGAATAGTATAGAATAGTATAGAATGGTATAGAATAGTACAGTATAGTACAGAATAGTACAGAATAGTATAGAATAGTATAGAATAGTATAGAATTGTATAGAATAGTATAGAATAGTATAGAATAGTATAGAATAGTATAGAATAGTATAGAATAGTATAGAATAGTATAGAATAGTATAGAATAGTATAGAATAGTATAGAATAGTATAGAATAGTATAGAATAGTATAGAATAGTATAGAATAGTATAGAATAGTATAGAATAGTACAGTATAGTACAGAATAGTACAGAATAGAATATTATAGAATAGAATAGAATAGAAATATATTAGTGAATGAATCCTTGAGGAGGGTGAAAAATATCTAAGTTAAACTTTGCTACAAAAAAATGCAAAAAAATCAAAATTCCAAGTGAAAACTCGAACAAAATTATATTGTAGAATGGTGATGTGATAATTTAGAGAGTATTATAATGCCATTTGGTGATTTCCTAAATAAAACAATGGAAATATGGTCCATTGTTGTCCATTGTCCAATGGTTTAAATTGGTCAAAAAGTATCAAATTAAAAGAATTAGTGCAGTACAATATCTCTTTGATTTATTTGATTTTACACGATATTTTACAGCTCAAAGGATGACGAAATAGATGGTAACTGCATTGTAAGAGCCCGAGGACTTCCCTGGCAAAGCAGTGACCAAGATATCGCCAAATTCTTCAAAGGTCTTAATGTGGCCAAGTAAGTATTGTATTATTTAAAAAGCTATCCTTCGAAATGAACCGATTTCATATTTGCAATAATACTTTTATAATGGCGGTAGTCAAAATAACCGTTGGTGCTATGCAGTGTCGATCGTGCTACGTGGGGATTTGTCTTATATTCGAAGCGATAGATCATTTGTTTCTAGTTAGAATAGCGCCATTATCGTGCAAGGAAATTTGTTTTGAAATAACACGTAAATATATTTACTTAAAAGACATTTTTTTTGCAAATATAAAAAGAAATCATTATTAAAATCAGTCAATTGGAAGTTTAGAAGATATCGTTCATTTTAAAACTGTGTTTATTTTTTACTGTAAACTGGAATTTTCTATTATAAACAAAACTGTACGAAATATTTGATATATTTTCTATAATTCGCAAAAGTTAGCCAAGAGTCATTTATGTATATTTTTTTAGAAGTCTCAATTTGCAACGATATAAATTAAAATAAAAAATTGTTTCTGCACAATTTTTCATATAACCCTTAGAATATACCAATGTTATTAATCTTAATTATGTTTTAAAAAAAATTGCTGGTAGAAAAGTGCTAGGCAAATCTTTGGAAAGAATTTATATGAAATTTATACGAAAAAATCAAAAAATTTTATTATATTTTTTTTAACAAGACGAGCAATAAATCACTTCGTCATGTCCTATAACAACATCCGTTAGAAAATGTATGAAAACTTTACATTTACAGGCAAAACATTTGAAAAAACGTAGAAAACCATAAAAATTGACTCCAGACTAGCGACATTTAATTTATTTTACAACATATTTTCTTTTCAGAAAAAAAACCATTATTTATCAAATGAAACAAGCTTAATTTAAAAAAAAATTTAATACCAGGCAAATCGATTTTTAGACGATTTTTAATCTAGCTTTTATTAGATTGATGTATATTAATTATTATTTTTTCAATTCTGGAGTATCAGAATGGACCATGTCCACGATTTGAATGAAACAGATAAAGATTAAGTTCACCACGATAAACTCCGGTGTTATAGGTTAGTCATATACAACCATACCAGATCGAAGTGTTAGAGATAATATATCTCACTTCCATAAAACAGTTACATAAGATATAGATAGACTCAATTTTTTAGCCGCATAAAATAAAAAAAGCGAACAAGATAAACGCAGACAAAATGTACGATAAATCGACACAAATTATTTGGACATCGAGGATACTTTCTACTATTATGTAGTTCATTGCATCTCATTTTTTTTAAACATTACTACAAGCTTAAATTCAACAACATTGCAATTTCACTATATATAATATTTTTTATAATAATTTATTTAATAGTATAGAATATCTCACCCAAATACCGTAAGCATTAATAAGTAGCTAGATGCGCATTTCGAAGGGTATGCCCCCATCTTCAGATAAAAACGAAATACCTCTGTGATTGATATACTTTTAAATAAATAAGACTACATGGCAGAAGTATTGAAACAAGTTGATGAAAAGTTGGTGAAATGAGACATTGTACAAGATGACGGTTAAACCGATTGACAGTTATACGTAATGGCGCTACAAAAGCGATTAGTAAATGGTAGTAGACGAAGATAAAGCAATCAGCCCGTGAATCACTTTTTATCGCAGACACGTAGACAAAAGAATACGTAGGATGTTTTTATTAAAGTTGTCAATAATGGCCAGTAGCGTTTCGTTTTTAAAAATTGGTGTTTCGAACGAATCCTTAGGATTGAGGACTATCCAACTAAGTAGGGATGCAACATATATTCACAGTATCGATAAAAAATTGTAATTGTGGATCTATTTTGAATTTAGATTTATTTTAGGACCCTATTAATATCTCACAACCTGTTTGAAAAAAATTCTTTCTAATATCCTTATTTTTTTAACATTACGGAAGAATTAATTGAATATAGATTGCGATCCTTCAAGGAGTCGTTAATAGACATCCAAGTGATTAAAAAATATATATATCGGTAGCTTTATATTTCTTTGGTTATTATAAAATAGAAAATCGTTTTGGACACAAAATATATTGGACGCGATTCGAGTTTTTATCAAACTATTTGTTCGCAATAAAATAATGTTTTGGTATTTTTTATTCAGTCTGTTTACTATTAATAATAATTGCATTTTTATGAGGCATTCATAAAAGTGCATTCGTTATTTGTTAGAATTATACTTAATTCATTAATTATGTTTAATATTAGTACCATCATAATGTTAAATGATTGTCTAGTCATAGTCGTTAATAATATAATATTCATTTAACACGAGATAATGTCCCAAATATATCAAAATAGCAATATATATTTTGAAGAAATGTATAATAAATTAATTTATACTATAGGGCAGTTTGTAGCATACCTGAATAGAATCTTATAGGTTCATTAATTCCTCGATGGGTTAAAAAAAAATGAAAATTTATCTTGTAATATGATATTTTATATTCAAGGATAAAACTGTTCTCAAAAAATGGAAAGATCCGACTAAAAAAATCAATAATGTTCTTGCAAGTGCACAATACTATTCTCTTTTACTTATATATATCTAATATTAAGTAGCGATTTGAAAAAAACACCTAATATTTATTTAATAACTAATAATAAATTGAATCCATCCATATTATTAACCAAAGATAAGTTAATGTGTCCATCACAGGCCTAATCCCTTATAATTAAGCCACTGTAGTCTTAAGTACTAGCGATTTGAAAAAAACACCTAATATTTATTTAATAACTAATAATAAATTGAATCCATCAATATTATTAACCAAAGATAAGTTAATGTGTCCATCACAGGCCTAAGCCCTTATAGTTAAGCCACTGTAGTCTTAAGTGCTAGCGATTTGAAAAAAACACCTAATATTTATTTAATAATAAATAATAAATTGAATCCATCAATATTATTAACCAAAGATAAGTTAATGTGTCCATCACAGGCCTAATCCCTTATAGTTAAGCCACTGTAGTCTTAAGTAAAGTACTACTACTGCAGTAAGATATAGGTATGGGTTCTTAAGGTAATCTAGTGAACTTGATTTAACCTTACTTTCTTAAATCATACTCTTTGGTTGTACTGTGGTTTGTACTTTAGACGTACTTAAGCTCATAAATTTACACTCATATATTAAAAAATGGTAATTTTCAATTAACATAATGTCACGTTGGGTATGTTGCAATTTTACGTCAACGAATTTGTTAATCAGAAATCAAGGCTGCCTCGTATTAGAACGTCGACGTGAATTGAACGTAGTAACGTGAGTAACGTTACTATTAGTACTGACATCTGATAGTAACGTTATAACATCTGGCATGTACTAATTGTTGCAGGGGTGGCGTAGCTCTTTGTCTGTCACCGATGGGCCGTAGAAATGGTGAGGCGCTGGTGCGATTTGAAAGCCAGGAGCATCGTGATCTAGCCCTCAAGCGACATAAGCACCACATGGGCAATCGTTATATAGAAGTATATCGCGCCAACGGCGAAGATTTCCTCGCTGTGGCTGGTGGGGCCAGTTGCGAAGCGCTGGCGTTCCTATCTAGAGGCGCCGCGGTCATTATACGCATGCGTGGACTGCCATATGACTGCGTCGCTAAACAAGTGGTATGTTGGTGCACATGCGCAATAGCATCGATAAGTTTATTGTTTATGTGATTGGGATCAGATTGCAAACAGCTCGAAGCCAGTAGAAGCATATCTGAATTCTTGGGGGAGATATTGGGAACATATGGGAAGGGTGGGAAGCCTGTTACTATAGCGGTTCGCAATTCCGCTAAAGCTTAGTTAATTGTATCCCAACTAAGAATGGTACCGAGTATAGAGGATAGGTGGCGCTGAGCTACGGTCACCCATCCAAGCACTGACCTAGCGAGACGTTGCTTAACTCTTGTTATCGACGCTCAATGCATTACCCACATAGGCCACTCTGCGAACAAATGATGTTCCAACAAATGAAATTTTTTTAATTTAAAAAACTTATAAATCCCATTTCCTGAGACAATACCGACATTTTTCTAGTTGGATTTCTTTGCGGCGGGTGAGAATGCCTGCACAGTCTTGGACGGAACGGACGGCGTCCTCTTTGTTCGTAAACAAGATGGCCGTGCCACAGGGGACGCATTCGTACTATTCGCCAATGAGTTCGATGCACCGAAAGCTCTCTCGAAACATCGCGAATCGATTGGTTCTAGGTATATCGAACTGTTCCGATCCACTACCGCCGAAGTACAACAGGTGAGTCACTCTGCAGAAAAAGCGTTAGTAATCGGGAAATTTTATTTAGATACGTTAAATGTGAAAATAAGAACATTAATAATAAAGCGGTTTATATGTATACATAGAAATGAAGAGGAAATACCTATATTTATACAGTTCACTTTAAAAAGGACCTTTATAAATCTCAGAATCCTGCCATTTGAAGATTAAAATTGATAATAAATACACGGGTGGCAGAGAAAACCACATACTTTTTTCAATTAGTGAAATTTTACACTCAACATTTTTTTTAAAATGAATCTGAGGATATCTAAAATCAAAAAAAAAATTATCTATCGCCAAACGTTGCAATAATATTTTTCAAGCCCATTTTAAGGACTTCAATTTCAATCAAGGTTGGAAATTATAAAATTATTTCCACTTATAATTAAACTAACTGAAAGTTATTGCTAGGACTCAAAATAGTCTTTATTCGGTCCTTTTGCATTTGTTCGCAAATTGTTGGGGATTTTGTCGGTTTTTTTTTATAGCTTTAATAGATTCAATGTCTTGGAGATTAA
This sequence comes from Leptodirus hochenwartii, assembly GCA_947310635.1. NCBI lineage: Eukaryota > Metazoa > Arthropoda > Insecta > Coleoptera > Leiodidae > Leptodirus > Leptodirus hochenwartii. Next base: position 7,108,844 of record OX371188.1, read on the forward strand.
ATAAATATACATAAATAACTGCTAGATTAATATAATCGAAAATTGCACATATTGATATTAAATCAAGTTCTGCGATTGGATTTGAAACAACTGTCTCATAAATACCGATAAGATATTTGAATCTGAAAAGAGTACATTGCTGGTGTAGTTAAAATATTATACTTGAGTTCTTTGTTCATGATGGAAAAAGGCGATATACATCTTAGAGAAAATAGAAAATATGTTTTATATTGATATAGAACGGTATGTAGACGATATCGTTGTAATACAACAAGGCAATATGTAATGCATCATAAGAAACCCATTGTGTGAAAGTACCCGTAACTAAATAAAGAATTACAGCAGAAAATAACACTATTGTGTTTTTCCAATGTTTATGTGGATATTTCAGATACAGATACTTAAATTCCGTCATAAAAATACCGAAATATATTGCTTATTACATTGCAGTGGGCGAATTATTAAGCATAAGGATTACATTTCGTTTCATATTATTATTGAACACATGAGCAGTCTAAAGGCTGATTACAAAATAAATAATGACATAAATTGAAGTTTTTTTTTTCTATATACGTTCAGCACATGTCAGATTTAGAGAAATTAGATAAACATGTTCACATACTCACTTTGCTTTTATTAATTAATAATCTGTTAGAAGTGTAACAATCTTCTTCAATTAATTCCTTTATTTCCCTGTTTGACCTGCGTACTCTAATCTGGGCCAAACTACCCCTCATTCTTTCCATCTACACTACCTTCTATAACTAATTGTATAAAACGCCAATATCTAAATACAACTCAGTAGTCTGTGCAAATGCTTTTTTTTTTCTCAACCAAATCTAGCACAGCTTTATTTATTACCTCACAATTTTTTATACTATAGCACGACATTTCAATAAATTGATCACTTTGCGGAATTGAAATCGATATTCAATTATGTCATTTCGTAGTCTCGATGAGTGATGAAGGTGTATTATTTGTTATTGTCGCAGCTAAAGATAGGATCTTAGCCATCTAGCTGTTGAGTTTATGTATTTGTGCCTGTTCGAATAATTGTGCGATTATATGATTATATTTTTATTCAAAATATTAACCTTTTTTGTACATTAGGTGTTGAATCGCTCTATGGACCCGAAAACGTTCGAACAACAATTTCCTCCGGCAGCGACCTGTCCAGTGTTGCAACCGTTGCCACAGTTGCCATTGTTGCCGCAGCACGTTATTACCTCCGGCACCCGGAAAGATTGCGTCCGGTTACGTGGACTACCATACGAAGCGTTAGTTGAACATATACTGGACTTTCTGGGCGACCACGCCAAGAATATTATCTTCCAGGGAGTGCATATGGTGTACAATGCCCAGGTATATATATTTTTTCTCTGATTGTTTAATTTTGATGAGCAACAAAGCCGGAACTTCACCAATTGATTAATGAAATATTTTCATCTTAGTGTTAAATGAAATTAACAGATTGATAAGTGCGAATGGGTAAGTTGCGGCATTCCATCGATATTAACGTTTACGTTCGCAAACATTTGATACAAATCATCAAAAGTGAATTTATTTATATATAAGTTGCGGTTGTTAATAAAAAACAACAACCCGGAATTGATTTTGGGATTCGTTCGCCTGCAGGGTCAGCCCAGTGGCGAGGCATTCATTCAAATGGACTCGGAACAATCGGCGTTCACGACCGCCCACCAGAAGCACCACCGTTACATGGTGTTTGGTAAGAAGCAGCGGTACATCGAGGTGTTCCAGTGCTCTGGCGACGATATGAACCTCGTCCTGACCGGCGGCATCCCGGCACCGGTCACATCACCGGTCAAGGCCTCCCCGGCCGCCCTACTCAGTCCTGGTATGTTAACAACCCCTTCTACATCCACAAACAACAGCAACACTAACCAAATCGCGGTGCACAATACTAGCGCAACTAACAATACACTTTTACCGCCCACCAACGTACCGCCGCCCCCGTTACCTAATCACAACACGTCAGTGGCACAGATATCTCATCACATTACGACCACGTGGGGTGATAGTCCCGCGCAAATATTCGCCCAGCAGCAGCAAGCTGCCCAATTAATCGCCCAGCAGAACTTGCTGCACCACCAACAGAATCAGGCGCAACTGCAGAGCGATATTATGTTGATAAGCCAACACAATTTGGCTGTGTTTAATCCGAGTCACCACCACTTGGCCCCGAGTGCCTTAAGTCCCCCGAAACACGCGCCCCAACTGCCACCCCACATGTCACCGTACTTGTCCGCGTTGCTGCCCCAACCGAATCCGTTCGTGTTTCTGCCGCCCCGTTTAGCGGCCGCAGCTGTCGCCGCTAATCCGGCCCTGTCCCTAGGGCCAATCGGCCAGGGTGCTCCTAGACTACCCACGTACGCGTCCGCGCTTCCCCCACCACCGCACCATCATCATAATCACGCTCTATTGCACCACCACCACCAACAGGCACTGATGCCTGTTGGTGCCTTCGTGCCACATGCGCACATGGCCATGAAGCGCAGCTACGGCGACGCGTTTGCCGAGCATGCGGCTGCAGCTGCGGCCGCCGCAGCTGCTATCCCCCCCGCCAAAAGGTCCTACCACCATCCGTCCAGCGCTGCGGCAGCCGCAGCTGCTGCAGCGGCTGCCGCTGCGGCAGCTACAATGCCCATTTATCCGCACTTTTATCCGAATTTGTAAAAACTGTCACCAATTTGGGAAAAACATAACTTATTCTCAATGTTGGTGTCGTTATCGCTCTTGCGTTCCGCCGAATATATGAGGTTGATTTTTATTATAATAATTTTGCTATTAATAGGATTATGATTTTTTTTACGAATTGCGAGTTTTGTTAATGACCTTTCGGTTTAGAGGGCTGATAATGTAGGGATAGCAGCTGACAAATTTTTTATATATTTTTTCAATTATTGAATCAATCGCAGATAGAAATCCTCACAAAAATATTGACAAATACATCCAGATGTATAAAAAAAATCGTGCATTGATATATATAAGCCTTACAATATCTAAATAGCATTCTTACATAAATATTATTAATGTCAACATATGGCAGCATATTATTTTTACTAGATTATAAGTTAAAATATAAAGAAGAATACCTTTTGATTAGATTAGAAGAAAATGAATTACTTAATGATTTTCGCACTTAATAAAATTCGCAAGATTCTAGTACTTAACACTTAAGGTAGACGTTCGCGTTAAAAAAACAACATTATCGATTAAACAGGATATTGATTAAAACATTTTGGAGATGTTTACAGAAAGCCACGCGACATGTTGTGTATTGGTAACAATTTCTAACAAAAAAAATAAAAATTCCATATTGTGAAATGACTGAAGACTGATTTTTTCTGTAGGGTTGATAACAAATTTAAAGGTGATCGTAATATACATTCCAATATATCCCTATAAATTGTTAAAATTCTGTGAGAATCTTTTTATAATATAACTCTATTTTTACAATCGTTTATACTGTTTTTCGAAGCCGTGCCTTAATATACTACCCCCCTCAAATATGTATTTAAAATATAAAAGGTTATAAAATAAATTTAATGTTGAATATTTGTATTTACATGGAGTTTGGGTGCTTAATTATCTTTTAATTTTACATTTTTTTTTTTTGGTGTTTTGTAAAGTTTCAACGACGACGTAATTATTTTTAGATTGTATTTACTTTATATCGCTACGATTTTATTTTGGTCGTACTTATTGAAACATTGATTACATGGTATCTTGGTTGGTTATTGGAATATATTTTAAAGTCAATATTAAATTTAACACCGAATAACTCTTCTATAATTATATTATTCATGGATGCGGTATAGGATGCCCTATGCGATTTTATAAAAATCCTCGACTACGTCATAATCTTCAAATGTTTTGTTGATTTGAAATAGTTATCATAAGAATTTTTTTTTAATGTACATAAACGAAAAGTACACACTCTCGTTATGTGTTAGTTGAAACAATGGTAAACGAATTAGCTGTTTTTGTTAATTTAGTTAATTTTTGGTAATTTGTCGTAGCGGAGGATTCTTACAAAATCATTGCTTGTGTACGTAAGGGCCTATCCAAATAATAATAATGAACAACGGCAACACGAAATGTCGTATATATTTCATCCATAATTTTACCGTTTCTATATATTAAATGATATTGACTATAAAATATTTCATGTTAGTTATATTTTTACATTCCATTTATTTGTATTTACGAATATATTATGTTTTTATCATAATTATGAGTATTGTTTAAGTTGTAATGTTAATATTTGGGTACATTTATAAGGTTTAAAGTGTTTGATAACGGAGTTGTTGTGGATGTACGTCATAAACTTATACGCTTTTACATCACGGTGGTTCTATTAATTTTTGGACATGACAAGATAATATTAGTACATTTCCTTTGGTGGAGCATCCCCGCATTTTTCTTGGCTTTCGCTAGAAATTAGTTTGGTGTATGTTATTCACAATTGCCTGGATTATGTATAATATACCTTTACTCGGAATTGTTCTTGAAGCAAACAAAAAATGAATGCAACTAACGAGTTGTATATATTTTTATAAAATTTACAAAGGTATATCATATATTAATTTTGCAAAAACAATTGCGTGTTTCACTATAAAATGCGTTTTCGTTTGTGTTACTAACAACATTTCCTCCCGTCACAATTCGTTAAAAAAAAATGTCATTTTAGCGTTTCATTTGTATGTGCTCTGTAAATATTTCCCTGCCATTTCATTTTTATATTAATAGCCTCAACTATTATCATTAGGAGCTTTAATTAAATGTTAACTCTTAATTTCCAAAAATGCCCCCCGAAAATAATATCATTTCTAGAATTGCTACCAGAATTCAACTTAAAAATGATTCTTTTAATTTTGGTTAAGCGAATTTATACGACCACAAATCATTTCTTAAATGAAACAGCAATTTCGCTTCGTTTTGATAAAAAATACCATTTATCAAGAAAATGATTATGATTCACAAAGTAATACTAAAATTTATATTGACATTAACTTTAATTTTTAAATAGAATAGTCTTCGTATTAAAAATGGTCACGAAAGTAATTTTCAATCTTCAATCAATTGTTGATGCATAAGTAAATAACAAAAATTAATTTAATTTATTCTTTAAATTGAAAGCACTAGATAAATGTTAATCGATTTAATTTTAAAGCAATTTAAAAAAGAAAACGAGTATTCAAAACTAGCGTAAATAACAAATATATGGCTTAAATAATTTAAATATTTCATCTCGTCCTTCTAGTAATATTTTTAACAATAAACTATGCAGATTTTGGTGTATAAAGGAGAATTTTTAATTATTTAACAGGGGTTATTTCTGTTTTTTTTTAATATATAAAAAGACTTATAGATCTTATATAGAAAAAGGCTTCTGATATATTTTTGCTATTATTTTTTTACAATTCGTAAAAAAAATAAAAATAAGTGTAAAATAATTCCAATTAGAAAAATATTATCAATATCAATTTAATTAAAGAAATAAAATTCTATAAGTAAAACCATCATTAGTTTTGTAAAATCATTTAATATTTGAATTTACGTTTATTATTCAATAAAATAGCCATGTCTTTAGGGAGCTTATACTTTTTAAATGTTCTATGGAATTTATACACTGTCAGTTGTTATTTCGATAGTTTAAAAAATTTACCAGTTCTTTATTTGTCCCATTCTTTTGAGTATAATACAAAAGTGTCTTGTAGGGCAATGATTTTTAAAAGAATATTTTTTTACATAATTTTTGTGATCTCTAGATTAAAAAGAGTTAACAGATTATTTTAAATTCTTTATTAAGAAAGATATAGAAGTAGAAAGAAGTACAAACGGCGATATTTCGTTGAGTGACTCGTATAACGAATAATCTAATATTCCTGAAGTTGTCCATCTTCAGTTGCACTTAACAGTAGTTAAGAAAAGGCATGTCCGACCACAAAAACTGATAACGATTTGTTTGTAAATTTACTAACCCCTTTTCGAATCAATTTCCATGAATATTTGTGCGTTCTAAATTGGGATGCTTGTGAATATAATTTCAAAAAAAAATTCCTAGCGAAAGTAAAGTGGAAAAAAGGGGTACTCATTTCATTATACATGAAAAATTACGAATTCTTTACGATTCCACAACTCCTTTAAACAAGAAGAGTTTTAGCCGCTCTTCATAATACTTTCATTTAATTATGTTCTAATATACACTTTATTAATAAATGTTTTGTCACATTAATATGCTTTTGGGTTTAATGTTAGATCCTCCTCTATAAGCAAACAATATCATCTTTCGTGTCATACCACTTAAATTCAATTTTTTTTTTCGTACTCACGAGACTTGTAAAATATTAAGGGTTGCTATCTGTGGCTTTATATCTTGAATGATTTAAAAATTTAACGTACAGATGCACCTTATGTGAACAAAATTGAAAAGGAACAGTTCATTACAGTCGATGGGATTTTTGCTGTGGACATTTTTGCGGATTTCATTTGATATAATTGAATTTTTGTGGTACCTGAGTATGTTGTGGGGCTAGTATTGTTGGTTTACCTGGAGATGGCGTCGTTCGTGGTGTGTGCTGCCACCAAGTGGGTGAAACGGTAAACGGTATACGTTAATTACTGCTCTGCTATTTTGTGGTGAGTCCTCTTTACTTATATTATTTATTGCATTCTATTTTAATATTTTTTTATAGCATAACACACTCTACACTCCAAAATGACGGTTTCTCATAAACATTTACTGGTTTCAATAAAACAAAATCGCAAACGAAACGCACTACATCTTGCACATACATACCCTGTATTATACTCTAGCCTTAAGTCGTGCCAATAAAAATTAAAAGTTGAGAAATCCAGACTTTAAGTTTTGTCAATGCTTTTTAATATCATTACTTCAGCGGCGAATGTCGAAAACTAGTACACGATTTTTGTATTCATTGCTCTTAAACACTAAATAAAATAATTTCAATATTGATATTTAATTTTGTGACAACAGACGCATTGTTGCAACATTTTAAAGCGTCAAAATGAAATGTTTGCATATTCACAGCATGTACATGTAATTTGCAATTTAGTTTTATTGAACTATACAGCTGATAAAGCAACGGATTTTGTGTGACTGGTAAAAAAAAATCAGGACATCTGAAATATGTATGATTTGAGTTTGGTGAATGAGCTATATGGTGTGTAATTGTAACATTTGGTTATCGGTAACAAAGATTGTTCTTTTCCGTGCGAGCAGGTCCTTAATTATGGTATCATTATACAGGCTGAACTACTTAAGATATTCGCTAGTGGCCGTCTCATATCATATACATACGATAAAGAAGAGTAAATGTAAAAAAATTAGGCAATAAGCGAAGGGAATCACGTACGAATATACTGTTAAATTTAAAAAGTATTTGCGTAAATTTAATATTTTGAATTTCTAAATTAAGCAGTTGCTTCGGAACGTTTTTTAAAAATGATATTTGGAACTTTCAATCAAATTGAATTTGCCAATATTTTTTAAATATTAGATTATGTAACAACTATTAGATTTAAATATATTTTTGTTCAAGGTATAGTTTTTTTTTAACTTTTTGTACTTTTTTTATGTACAGAGGTATTTTTATTATTACATATTATTACAAAGGTATTTTATGTACAGACGATTTTAAGAAATACATCACTTTAGACATTTCCATCATTTTTGAATTTTTTTTTCTCGAAAAATTCTTCAACTGCACGTCGTTTCTATATTAAACGAGATAACTATGGTGACCATCCCATTTGGTCCAGCCTGTATGTGATATAGCATCGTTATAATCTATTCAATTGTGACGTAGCTTAATTTATATCAACTTAATACGCGGAATGATTTCTGAAACGATTCTGAAAGTAAATACTGGAATGCTATACGCTTGAAGATCTAACTATTGAATTCAATAGTAACCTTTTTATTAAAAAGGAACTGGGAAATATCGAAATATTTAAAGCTATATTAACATTTCTATAGAAGCATTTTGATCAATCATATTTCGCAGAAATTTGAATTTTTTTTAACACTAACTTTAGGTTTGTTAACGTGTCAACAAACAATATTTTTTCATCAATTAAAATGATGTGTATCATTATTTAATTTATGTTTTATTAATACTTAGAAAAAAAAAAGCTAATTACAGTAGATCGGAATTTATTTTGCAACATCGCTACAGAATTTAATAAACAAATTAATTTGGTACTTGAAGAGGATTAAAAAATCGCCAATCTACTATAATATTTAGTTCTTTAGACGTGCCTAATGCTACCCGCCAATAAAATGGCAGCTTTTGGTAATTATATCAAAATTCTACAACAAATTGTTGCTATTCTATTCTCAATGGGCATAATTCTTGCGATATATCCACTAATGAACATAGCTTTTATACGGTATAAATAATTATCCTCTCGAAAAAACAGTCCATCATGCAATATGACCTATTTTATATCTAACAACGTATGTGGTACAATATTTTGATTTATTTTTGAAATATTTTAAGGTAGGAATCCGAAATGCTCAAGATAAGGGAAATATCTTTGTACACAATAACTATCAACATATTTTTCTAGGAATATACAATCGTTTCTTAATTAGAGATCAATTTAATTAAGCTTCGGGTAGTGTAAATTTGGCACGCTAATAAGAAATATAATCTGTGATTAGCGTCGAAGAGTTGCCAACCATTGAATTTTCTGATAAACGCTTTTTTATTATTAAAAATGATTCTTACGCCCACAACGAAACAATATACAATAAAATGTGCAAGCCGTCATCATCACAACATTGTTTATTTTACCTGAATTGTACAATTTCATATTTATTAACCCCATTTAAAATATCATCGGGAAATAGATTTGTTCAGCTTTTTTTCATATTTTTTCCAGTTACGCTTATTTCGTATGTATTATTATAACCTAATTTCGATTAACTGCCCCCTATCTAGGCAATGGTTTGATAACATCGAGCGCATTTGGTCACGGTCCCCCAGTGGCAACAGTGGGCGCTCAATTTAATACGTTCTGCCCGCCAGGTCCACCCGCCCCACCCGGGGCGCACAATTCGGTGGGCGGTGGTCAACGCCCGCCTCACCCACCCACCGCTTTCTACCCGCATTCGATCTTCTACTGGCCGTATCCCAGTCCGCCCGTGTCCCCTACGGGCGCTTATGCGTACGGTGGTATGCCGCCACCGCACGGACCACCGGGCGCCCCCGTGCCACCCGCGGTCATGGCCACCGCCATGCCACACACTCATCACCACACCCATCAGCAATTGGTAAGGTATTATTTGTTTCGGTTCAACGAAAGACTTCTTTTATTATTTGATTTTTACTTTCAATGAACGATTGCTGTTTTTTTTTAAAATACTTTTCTTAAATTGGTTTCGTTACATCTTCTGGATCTACAATTTGTTTCAGAATTGGTTTCATTATAGCTTAAATTGGTTTCATTACATCTTCAGGAGCTACAATTAACAATTATATTTCAGATAACGACAGTTTATTATAAACTGACAATTATTTGTTCACGTACAAAAAAATACCTTATATAAAAAATGTAATATAAAAAAAAAATTGGATTCGTTATATACAATTATTGTCAATTAGTAATATTATTTTACATAGGTTTTTGGTCAGGGTTCTAATTCAACATAAATGTGTAAATTTATTATAGAAATGTATTTACAGTCTTTATTGTAGCTCCTGAAGATGTAATTACGAAGCCAATTTAAGAAATACGCGATTAAAAATCTTTCATTGAAAGTAAAAACTAATATTAGATGGAACATGTGTATCGTGAACAGTGAAACCAACATGAACTTCTTTTATTGTTGTAACTTTCAACTTTACATTGTGCTCTATAGCACAAGAGAATTTTTTTGTTGCCGTGGCTGGGATTCAAATATTTGCTATGTAGAATGCAAAATGAAGATTTAATAATTTATAATACAAAATAGTACTCCAATATCATACATTAGCAAATTAAAAATTATACAGGAAGTTTGTATAAAGATAAAAAAAAAACCTTTACGCTAGTAAAAGAAAATAATTTTTTTAGTTACCAAGTGGCTCGAGCGAAATATCTTTGTTTAAATGAACATTTTCATTTTCGTAGCAATAAATTTTGTTTCACGCCATAAGTTTGCTTTTATTATAGACTTTTGTTTGTTTTTAATGTATAAAAAATTAATTTTTATTTTATCTATTAAAATTTTCCAACCAATCCTTAGGATTGAGGACTATTTGCTGATTTAACTAATCTATTAATAAAATTTGTAGTCCTGTGATTAAATGTTTTGACAAGTTCCTTGATTTATTCATACCTGAAGGACCAAAATTAAATTTCGACAAGAATTTCGTTTCATACAATTCTGATAAATCAAGATATAAGAATATTGCATTGTTGGAACAGCTGTTTCGTATATACAGTGTGAAAACCGGTCCATCGAGTGATTTTACACAATAAAGTGACTATCGTTGTATATATATATATTTCAATATAAACATACTGATTCCGAATAATTTATACATTCATTTAGAACGAATATTTATGCAGATTCCCGCTGACTGTATACCCATAGGTCAGCTATCTGCGCCAATTGCAACACTGGATGGACGGTTACTTACGACTGCCGACGGATTGCCACCACCGGATCTCAATGGCGAAAGCCAACCGTCGCCATTTTGTAATCCACAATTTCTCGAATTGTATATCTGAATTCCATTTCCCCGATCACATTCGCCGTTAATTAATTGTACTGTTAAATAATCTTGTAAGCGAAAACTAATCTCGCTGGCTGCGCTCTTCTCTGTCATCTAACACATGCTTAAGTCTACAGGTCAGGTCAATGTGTAGATAGTACATTTTGATATAGCAAATGAAAATCGGACTATTTTTTGAATCTACAATTGCGAGCTGATTTATTTTATTAAATAAAAATAATTCGAGTGCTTGTAGGAATATAATATTGATTTAAATAAAACACAGAATGCGTTATAATAATTAAACATTAATAGAATACTTCTATTTGATTTAATCAAATGTAGAATCTGATTATTGCATAAAGCAATAAATTTTGAGGTGAAATTTTTGATATGCACAATCTTTCCATATCGATAAATAATTTTAATAAAATCGCACATATTGAAATTACCAACAGAAAAAAGCATTTGCTAATTAATATAGACATGTTATATTTCTAAGTCTTATTATTTATGTAACTTAAATCACATAATTTATAACTATTAAATATATATTTACGATTGTTAAATTCACTTAAATTTTTTATTTAGTTTGTATTTGTATAACTATATATTTTATATTGACTATAGAAGTTTCTGTTTATTGCATTTTTTTTTACACTTTAAATTATAATTAATATATTACTAATAAATTATTTTATAGGCTGATTGATATATTAGAGGCGCCATTTATATGAACGTTATTATACAAGAACTTTCTAATTATTCTAATTTCTAAATAACTTTCTAATTCTTATTTTAATCTACATCACTGTTTCTATTGAAGATTGTAGATTTTTCAATTGCAAACGCACTGCGTTATATTTAATAATTGACTACTATTTTCTAAATATTTTCATTTATTTCTTAAAATATACACGGTGTGCTGTTTAAGATGGATGAAAAAATCAATTTTTTAAATAATTCGAAACTATTCGCGTGTATACTAATTTTAAATATTATTTTCGAATATATTCAATAATTTGTGCGAATATATTGAGATAGTAACGTGATTTCGTATAGATGGGCCTCTTCTCCTATAAATATTGCCTTTACTAAATATAAGTTAAACTTTACTTAATTGAGATTGTTATAAAAGACAAATTGATAGACTATATAAAGCAACAGCAGCAAATATTACAATGTCTTCCAGTAAATTAAGTCTATTGTGATTTTAACTAATCACCTATTATAAATAAAATTAATTACGGATATATCAACGTAAGCTTAGAATAGAAACAATGTCTCAGCCTCTTTAATTGAAGAAACCTTATTGCTTATTGCATATAGATAATTAGATATTATTGTGATTTCTTATTAAGTACATCAATGTTTAATTAAAGTATAGTAGTCTACACAACCGACAAATTATATTGGATTTAATTGTTACATGGAATAATTTTGGAAATGTCATTAAATACCGCTTTTCTCGCTAGTAATCAAAACTACAATATAAAAGTACGTGTATGAACGATAGTTGATTTAAAATATAATTTATTCAAATTTATTGCAATGCCGATAAAAATTAGGCATTTTGAATGTATGAATTTGAAGATTTTTCACTCTACAATATCAGCGCATTTAATAAATGTTACAAATGCGTAGTATAAAGTAAATGTACACAAGCAAATTGTTGCACCTTTAATTTGTTTTTAAGTTAATCCTAAAAGTTTAAATGATTTGTACATTCTTTGGGCCTCTAAACGCAGCCTAACAATTACATTCGATATACTTGGTCCGTGGTATAAACAAAACACTTCCTAAATATTATTATAGTCATATCAGTTAGCATTGTACTTTTATTATTAATAACAATAAGAATATGTAGTGCAATGAGATGTTATTAGAGCTTGATGTTAGAGCTAATGTAATTGTATCTATAATAAGTTAAATTTATTATTTTACTACAGCTAACTGCTCAAAAAAAGATTATGTAGTAAATATGTGCAATATATTTTAGAACAGCATCCTAAAAAGGATGTGTTTTCATCACTATATTGACATATTCAGAAAATAATTTACGGCATAGATCTATAGTTTTTTTTTTTTTTATAAGCTGTAGCTTATACTGATATTTTTGACACCCTGTACACAACACGTCTCTTCACATACATTTAAACGATCTAGCGTAAAGTGACCATATTATGAGCCATTTTAATAATTAAAGGGCCCATTATTTTGTAAATATTGGTTAAGATTGGTTCAAGAAGAGTTATACGATTTAAACTATTAGTTGATTAATTATAAATTTATATGGTTGATTATTTATAAATTAACTAAAAATAATAATGAATACAATGATAATATTACTTTATTGTTACTTGACCAAAGTATTTTTAATTAAAAAACATTTTCAAAAAACTAGTTATCTAAAGAAAAACTTATCGCATAGTCTTGTGATGATTTTTTTATCCGAATTAATTAAATATTGTAGCCAATTCAATTCACAAATAATTAATTAACTAATAGTCTGATTTATAAAATGGATTTTAAAACAATATTAGTATGTTCACGAAATGTAATTGAAAAAGAATTATTTCTTTTGAGAAAAACCACATTTTGGGATTCAGTAAAAATCTACAAACGTACACATTGCAATTATTTACTTGTACGTTGGTACTTCGTTATAGATGTTGCCACTTGCGCTTAGTAAACTTCAAAATTTGTAACAAACGTCGTTTAAGACCAGAAAGTTAAACACAACCTTCTATAGGTTTACATGTGCGTTAAATATATATTTTACACTGTTAAAGAAGAGTAACGATTAATAATGAAATCGAATGCCTAGTAGCATTGAAATGAAGGAAGCTTTGTGCAATGTCCAGGCGTGTGCGTGTTGTGTTGTGTCAAGCTTTATTCAGCTTGATGGCAGATAAAATGCGATTTTTTAAAATTATTTATTCATATACTACCGCTGTGAATAATTAATTGTCTACGAATTGAATAATTTCCATTATCTCGTCAAGCCGAATCCAGCGAATATAGATTTAATTTTTATCTACGATATAACGTCTACATTGACATGTTAAACTTGCAATGTCGAGTCAAATATTTTGTAGAATTTAATCATTTACATTCAATCATAGAATGATAGATTAACGCGAAGTTAGGACGTTTATGCAATGAAAATATTTTTAATGATAATTATTAACTGCTAAGATCTTATTATTTAACAATACGATGATGGACTTGTGATTGATTGCACTTACAATTTGTTAATTCAGTTAGTCGAATCGAATATACATTTATGTATTTCTATTTGAAAATACTGTTCTTGTATAATTATTGTTTTTGTTTTATTCATATTAAGACAATAAAAATATCAATTGTTATACTTGCGTTTTATTTTAAAAACAAGGTCTAAATAAATGATACTTAACAGGATCGTTTTTTTATTTTTTTTTTCACTAGATTCCTCGATAAAACAACGTCTGAAAAATCGACTTTTTTTTTAATGAAAGTTATGATTTTTATCGACATGGTTATGGCAAATTAAAAAATATAAGAAATATACGGTTCGAAAGCCCCATCCTTTAGCGACATTTTCTAAAAATATTGTAGAAAAAGAATCAAAATTGCGTAAATGCCAGACAGGCTGCTGAACCCCTGATTTTCGTACGAGGAGACGCTGGCCTTAAAATTCAGCGAAAAAAATTGTTCGTTAATCGAAAATCGATGTAAGAATGGAATCTAGACTAGTCTAGGCACGATACATGACATCCGCAATAAACAAACATATTTTTTGAAATATTTATTAATTATGTCCACATAAACAAATAACAATTAAACCGAAAACAATCGATAAACATTTATATGAATGTGCTAGTAAAAAGATTCGAAATAAAGCTTTATAAAATAACAAAAATATATATTGTTGAATTGTAATAATTTAAAAACTATTAACAAAATTGCAATAAAAAACCAAAAGATCTATCTAAATTTTAATTTTGCATGTATTTTATTTAAATAAAGTAGGGCATTTTTTCAAGTGTTATAAATATTTCAAATTAATCAATGAAAATTGTACTACGTTTTACAATATGACTCAGAAAACTATCAGTTCTGGCATATATCCTTGAGCATAAATAAATACAGCGGTAAGTCACGTAAAGTAAATGATAAATTTAGTTTCTGCTACCTAAAACGGCACTATAAGTGCGTTGCGTTGTTTATATTAAAATTTTCTAAATATTGTTATTTTTTCTTTAAATCAATAAAAACACCAGTAGCGTAACATAAATATTACTTTCTATTCATAAATGGTCGATTTCTTCCTTATTTAATACAATTTTATATCTCTATGTAATGCTGAAACTCCAAACTGTGTTTTTTTTTGTATATGTGTAATAAATTAAGACAAAAAATTAACTTTATTCGAATATTAAAAAAATATATATTTCACTCTGTCAGTCGCTTTGCAACCTGTTGCCATAATGAACTATTGCACAGCGCACGCGCTAAGGATAATACATTTCAAAATATACTAGAATTATATTTTGCGTGATCATTAATAGTGCCGGCTACGACAGTGCTCGGCCATAAGAGTGTTGGAATAAGAGCAACTTGTGTATGAGCGTGAAACTAACTATGTGATCTCAGTTGAAGCATACTAGGAAACATGGCATCACTGTCTTATAGTAGTCAATTGTAATATTATCATACTACTGTGTAGTACTAAAAATACAAAGGAAATTGGTCTAAACAGTAATGAGTACGTCTCAAATTACGAGAAATCAAATTGAAAAATATCCATTTTTTTATAAACCTAGTTAAAAATAAAAATTGATTTTTTTTAAGCGATGCTAATCGTATTTTAAATATCTTTTGAGAAAATACAAATTTTCATTTTACGCGAATTTTTCAATCATATCTTCAGATTATTAAACCAAAAATTTTTTTCCAATGATTTTGATGTTATATTAACGATTTGTTTAAAAACAGTTTTTGTCATTTTAGTTAGAATATAAAAAATAAATTTAACTAATTTTACACTATTTTGCCATATCTCTATATACCATAAAAATACCAAAAAAACGCTCATAATAAATAATATATTCATTACGCAGTTTCGAGACGGAATTGGGTACAAAATATTTCTCTTCTCATTTTATATATAAATTATTTGTATGTACACTTTTGTACATTCTCTGTGGTGCGGTTTCATTTAAAGTTGTCGTTTGGGTCATATTGACATTTCATTGTCAAACTGTGGTCAAATGGTCAACATTGTTTAAATTGAAATGTTAAAATCGAATCGAAACTGCTTTCAACTAACTACTAATTGCAATATAGAAAATAAACAAAAATCTGACTTTGTTTTTTCCATATTACTTTACATTATTATACTATCTATAACATTTATAATTAATCATATTATTTCTTCTTTAAATTAAAAAAAAAAAAATGGTGTACGTTTCGTTTTAATTCGATACCATATTTCGATTTTTCATTAAATATCGACTTTATAGATTGAATTTTTTAGTTAACACCGAAAGTGTTAGAAAAAAAAGAGGAGCTAGAAAGTGTGGAACAGATAGATGAGGATGACTTAGGTCCTAGCATACTTAGGTCAGAGTTTCATAGAGCATTAAATGATTTACGGAATAACAAAGCAGCGGGGATTGATATGATACCAGCCGAATTAATAAAACACGCAGGGGAAAAAATGCAGGAGCGATTATACAGGTTAGCTTGTAAAATATATGAGAAGGGAGAAGTACCACAGGATTTTCAGCGTAGTAGAATAGTAACAATGCCGAAGAAAATAGGAGCTAATTTGTGTGAGAACTATAGGACCATTAGTCTACTATCACATGCATCGAAGATATTGCTAAAGATTATTTATAGGAGATTAGAAAATAAAGTAGAGGAAAGGCTAGGAGAAGATCAGTTTGGTTTTAGGAAAAACAGAGGGACGAGGGAGGCGATTCTAGCACTAAGAACGGTAGTAGAAAAAAGAAAGAGGGTAGGAAAGGTAACTTGCATAGATTTTGTAGATTTAGAAAAGGCATTTGATAATGTAGATTGGGACATAATGTTTAGAATTTTAAAAGAAACGGGTATAGATTATAAGGATAGGAGAATAATTTTTAATTTATATAAACACCAAACTGCCTTAGTTAGAATTGAGGGGGAAGAAGAGGTAGCAAAAATAGGGAAGGGAGTTCGGCAGGGATGTACACTCTCACCGTTATTATTTAATCTATATATAGAAGATGCAATAAACAAAGTAAAAGAAGAGTATAGTGTAGGTGTGAATGTACAGGGAGAGAAAATATATATGCTGAGATTCGCCGACGATATAGCTATATTGGAAGAAAGCGAAAAGAATTTAGAAAGGGTATTGAATGGTATGCAGGCAGTATTGACTAGGGATTTTAACATGAAAATAAATATAGGTAAAACTAAAGTGATGAGGTGTGACAAAAAGGAATGCAGTAGAAAAATGAGGATCGCAATAGGAGATAATAGAATCGAAGAAGTGTCAGATTTTTGTTATTTAGGCAGTAGAATCACAAAAGATAATCGAAGCAAGGTAGATATAAAGTGTAGGATAGCACAGGGTAGGAAGGCATTCGTAGAAAAAGAACAGATTTTAAGATCAAATATTGACTTGGGTATTAGAAAAAGATTACTGAAGGTATATGTTTGGAGTGTAGCACTGTACGGGTGTGAGGCGTGGACTATAGGAAAGGAAGAGAAGCGTAGATTAGAAGCACTTGAAATGTGGTGTTATAGGAGGATGATGAGGATTGTTTGGGAAGATAAAGTAACAAATGAAGCTGTACTAGAGTTAGTAGGGGAGAAGAGAAGTATATGGAGAGTGTTACAGCGTAGGAGAGACAGATTAGTAGGGCATATTCTTAGGCATGGGGGGATTATGCAATTGATCATAGAAGGTAGAGTGGAGGGAAAGAGAGGGGTAGGTAGGCCTAGATTGGAGTATGTGAGTCAGATAGTTGAAGACGTTGAGATGAATAGCTATAGGGAGATGAAGGGATTAGCTCAGGATAGATCGGCATGGCGTGCTGTTTCCAACCAATCTTTAGGATTGCGGACTCTTTAACTAAACACCGAATATAGTATATAATATATATATAGTATGTATTTTGGTTTATAAAAGAAAATACAATTTTTCATTTTACAGGAATTTTTTCATATCTTCAGATTATTATACCTAAAATTTACTTTTTCCTTCATTTTCTTACTAATTAAAATAAAATACTCTAAATTAGAATAATCACCTATTTATAAAATGATAATCTTTAGTTATAACCGATGCTTATTTTCTGATAAAAATAATTACAAGTGAATGTGGTAAGGTTGAACGAATGGCGGATCGATATTTTCATTTTAAGAAAACTCGCACTTATATACATTTTATTTCTCCACGGTGTTTTTACTTATCTTTACGATATATATGTATCGTATAACATGAAAGTAGTCTCAAGACTAAGATCGTGTGTATTCTGAAGGAAGGTAAAGTACAGGATGAGCTAAATTTATGGCTGCGTACTTTTTTTTAGTTTTCAATTAAAAAAAAAATTCTCGAGTAGATTTTTTAACTGCTAAAACGCAATTTTTCTAAATACATACTATCACCCTTCAATTCATAACCAAACAGTATGTATTTTTAGATCATTTTAAAACAAAAATTATAAGATTTGATATATATATATATTTTTTTAAATTAATATAAAATTTTAAATTTTACTGCTACTAAACAATCGTAGAAATGTATGAAAAAGTCAGTCAATATTGACTTCGGTATTTGGCATATGTGTGGAGTGTACGGCTGTGAGGCGTGGACATGGGCAGTAGGAAAGGATGAGTAACACGTATAATTCGAAATGAAGTGCTACAAGAGGATTGGTTGGGAAGATAAAGTGACAAATGAATTCGTGTTAGAATTGGTGAGGGAGAAAAGAAGTATTATGACAATGTAGAAGACAGGAAAATCAAAGATTTGGAAGCATTTAAAGATCATTATATAGTATATCTCCCAAACACCGTAACTCAAAGCATTTAATAGCTAGATGCACATTTCATCATTTTATCTTGTGTTACTGAAGATGGGGGGCATACCTTCCGAAATGTGCATCTAGTTATCTAGTTGGGTGATATTTTATACGATTATTAATCATCAAAAGCTTACATGACATGTCATTAAATTAATTGTCCTATTTAGTTAAACAAGAAATAAAAAGACATGTGTAAATTGCAGAGACAGGATTATAAACAATTTTAGCTGCAAATTTAATAAACGACAAACGCACAGTGCGAAGATTTAAACGCAAAGCTCCACAGGACCTAAATGAATGAATTAATATATTGTATAAATATTGAGTGAACGTTAAATGCCACGTTAATAAACATAGCTACTTTGTGTATCTAGATTATTTATAAGGATATGTCATTGGACACATTTCTTCAGTGACTTAAGCCAAATCTATTACTAAATATCCAGATGGACAGGTCAGGTCAGGTCAGGTCAGGTCAGGTCAGGTCAGGTCAGGTCAGGTCAGGTCAGGTCAGGTCCTATTTAGTTAAATAATAAAAAAAGACATGTGTAAATTGCAGAGACAGGATTGCAGAGACAGGACAAAGCTCCACAGGACCTAAATGAATGAATTAATATATTGTATAAATATTGAGTGAACGTTAAATGCCACGTTAATAAACATAGCTACTTTGTGTACTTAGATTATTTATAAGGATATGTCATTGGACACATTTCTTCAGTGACTTAACCCAAATCTATTACTAAATATCCAGATGGACAGGTCAGGTCAGGTCAGGTCAGGTCAGGTCAGGTCAGGTCAGGTCAGGTCCTATTTAGTTAAATAATAAAAAAAGACATGTGTAAATTGCAGAGACAGGATTATAGACCATTTTAGTTGCAAATTTAATGAACGACAAACGCACAGTGCGAAGATTTAAACGCAAAGCTCCACAGGACCTAAATGAATGAATTAATATATTGTATAAATATTGAGTGAACGTTAAATGCCACGTTAATAAACATAGCTACTTTGTGTACTTAGATTATTTATAAGGATATGTCATTGGACACATTTCTTCAGTGACTTAAGCCAAATCTATTACTAAATATCCAGATGGACAGGTCAGGTCAGGTCAGGTCAGGTCAGATCAGGTCAGGTCAGGTCAGGTCCTATTTAGTTAAATAATAAAAAAAGACATGTGTAAATTGCAGAGACAGGATTATAGACCATTTTAGTTGCAAATTTAATGAATGACAAACGCACAGTGCGAAGATTTAAACGCAAAGCTCCACAGGACCTAAATGAACGAATTAATATATTGTATAAATATTGAGTGAACGTTAAATGCCACGTTAATAAACATAGCTACTTTGTGTACTTAGATTATTTATAAGGATATGTCATTGGACACATTTCTTCAGTGACTTAAGCCAAATCTATTACTAAATATCCAGATGGACAGTTTGTAATTAAATAGGGCGTCATTAGAAAAAAATACAAAATATTGTAAATGAATTTATTTAACACCGCGGTGATAATTTAAAAATCGGATAGATCAGATTAGGTTGACAGACCTAATTATTCTAATTACGATAATTGATGACCTTATAATCCCCCGGTATATTATTTTTGCAAAAAAAAACCCTAATCTATAAAAACGTATAATATTTATCGTGCAGCAACATTGGACGTCCTTATCTGTAATGTATATCGATCGTTCTAAACGTTTTTAGTTCCGTGTGTCGTAGCTAGGCTCGTTGCGAATTGGCCCGAATTCACATTCACCCCCCGTGGCGCATCCCCCACATCCACCACCACCGCCACATTCATACAGGTTGTATTGTGTGGGATGCTCCACCACCACCACCACCACCACCGCCACCGCCGCAGCCGCCGCCGCTTCGTTCGGATCTAAACAACAAATCCCCCGCCACACACATTGCTACTGTGGCAACGTCGCGGTTCACGTCGACACGTTTTTTCCGAGGTTTTCGCGTTGCTTTGTTTCGTGGTTACCACATTTTTGGTTGTATAACACGAAGATGATGAATTAAACAGTAATTGAAATGAATGGCACTAGTTGAGTTTCGGATTAAGCAGCTGGGATTTGAACAGAAATGAAAGTCAACAGTAGCGGTAGCTTTCAGCGTAACGGATCGGTGCGGTCGTCCAGACGGTCTACCAAGTCTTCGCATTCGTCGTCGTTGTCCAGTCCGGTACCACCAAAAAGTCCTGTAATGAACCACGGTTCGAATGAGGTGCTTAGCAAGAATTGTGGCCCACAGCAGAAATCACCAGGTTTCGTTCAAAAAACCTCCACCTTAAAATCATACAGCAATCCTTCGCCAGCGGATGAATATGTTGCGTACCCGAATTCACCAACTGCACAAATTCACATGGGGAATAGTCCAAAGATCGCCCAAGATCGAATATTTAATTTTCCGAACACGACTAGTAACGATAGCTCCACTTTTACCAGTTCCGCTCCAAAATCACCGCGATCTCCGCGACTGCAGCTGTGCGACGAGGCAACATCTTCATCGCCCAAACTGTATTCGTCCGAACTGAATTCCGCACATTTTAATCTGCAATCGCCGCCGAAACCAAAACCAGTAAATACCAAACTCCAGTACCATCGCAAACAGTACCAATCATCAAAAACCGATTCGAGTTCAAATAGTGCGAAATCCAGTTTGGAATATAAATCAACGACAAAACATCCAACCGGTGATTACGAGGACATCGAATACAAAGTTTGTAATTCCTTGGACTCGGATTCGCAAAAAAGTTCAAACCACACGATCGGAGTCGCTTCTTCCTCGTTGGCCAGCAGTGTCGAGTTCCCCACATGCGTCGGATATCGTTACAACATGTCCGAACGAAGGAATGCACGCGTGAACGACTATTCTGCACACACCTCTGGATGGACAGATAGCAAAACACCTAAACCGAAATGTAACATCCGCACAAATCCCGGTTATGACGAACGATATGAATCTAGCAAAAGTATAAATCAATCTTCGACATCAACGCACGAGAAGATATTGCAACGTTGCCGGAAATCCACGTCGGACTTAACTGATCTAACAGATGATGTGGGTACCACCATGACGTCATTAAGTAGACCTAGTTCGCCCAGGCGAAAAGGATCGGTTAAAGGAGGACTGGCGTATTTGGCTTCTAGGAGAGGATCACGTGATTCGGTCGCGTCTAATATGTCCAATGTTTCTAACGAAGATATTGGACCGTTGAATTTTCAAAATACCGCTAGAGGTCGCCAGAGGCGTACATCCAATTTTCTTGAGTTGCCCGGTAAGTGTCCTTCTTATCTGTTACTGGTAGATTCATGATATTCTTAATATTTTTGTAATCGTTTGAATTATTCTTCTTCGAAATCACTTTAAAAATAGTACCCGGCTTTTAAATCCATTTATGATCATTTTTCGTTCATGTATTTATTTCTTGATGAGTAGTTAATTTTTGGGCCCTATTTTACTCTATTATTAACTATCCTTTTGGTAATGGGACAATCACAACTAGACAATGGTAAAAATCATACATGACATTTTGATATCGGTACTGAAAGAATATGAGCAGCTTTAGCATTTAAAATAATTTCACATTGATGGTGGTAGTAATTATTAAATACTTTATAAATGCCAAAGTTTACCATTAAATATCATTAGTAGATATAATGACAATTAACGTATCTTATGTAATTTCATGTCACTTCATAAAATTTTGTATCCTTTTAATGGTTATTTAATGGTTTAAATAAAATGGAAATATACTAAGGATAGTGCAGGGACGGACAACAGCAAAAACGCCATGTTTACAATTTAGAACATTTTTGGCGCTTTTTCTAAACATTTCAGGTACTTCCATGTATTTTGGACATTCCCCTTATAAAAAATCCAAAAAACATTTCTCCAAATTATCTAAATTCGATATAACCTGACGAATCAGCAGATGGAACTAACCTGATCTGACGTGGCAAGAAGATACATCAAAGAAAGATATATCAAAGACAGATATATCAAAGAAATTAATGAAATATTGTAGGAGCATCAGCTGGCGAATGTTCTTCTTGTTTACGTAGATTTTCTGGTCCAACATGATTCCATCGCGGTCAAACTTAAAAATAATTTAACAAGCTCAATAATAATTTTGAATAAAATCTCTAGGACGTTGATGCTTTGTCACCTTCTTAGTATTTTATCAATCTCATAATATTATAAACATCGATTTATCGATAGAGTACGATGGAAAAGCCTTTACTTGACCTGATGGATCAATGGATCAATTGATAGAGTACGATGGAAAAGCCTTTACTTGACCCGATAGATCAATGGATGAGAGGATCAATGGATCAATCGATAAAGTACGATGGAAAAGCCTTTACTTGACCCGATGGATCAATAGATGAGAGGGTTAATGGATCAATCGATAGAGTACGATGGAAAAGCCTTTACTTGACCCGATGGATCAATAGATGAGAGGGTTAATGGATCAATCGATAGAGTACGATGAAAAAGCCTTTACTTGACCAGATAGATCAATGGATGAGAGGATCAATGTTTAGTTTGATCTTTAGTTGATGCGATGGATCAATAGATAAGAGGACTTTACATGACCTGCTCTGATCAAATCGAAAACGATGTCAACGAATTTAACAAAAATTTTATGTGTGCATCAGATGACGAAATGTTTTCTAAACATTAATGCCGAAGATTTTATAAGATCGCTAATGTGACCCCGTTACAGTTTGTATTTCAGCTTAAATAAAAAAAAATTTGAATCGCAAATTCTTCCAGAGCGCCAATGTTTTATCACCATTTTATGTGCTGGATGAAGAAGTCGTTGGGTAAAAGCTGTATAATAGATATTTATAACATCGTTATACGGTCGCAGATCGTGCGTGTTCCTCTGATGGAGTTTGTTTGGAAAGTTAGAAGGAGTGTCGATAATTGCCGATGGCTTTTATCCATCGCGGCGAAATGGAATATTAATTTGATCGAAGTTGTTGAAAAATGATGACTACGCAGAAATTATGCAAATAAAGAGATAACGATGTGCGGTGGTGATTAATTTCATTCATCTAGGCAGCCGTTGTTGAAATTTCTGCGGCTCTTCAGATATCGAAAGTAATTCGTGCTCGATTATCAAGCAAATGTTACTTTCGAATGGCAATTATATATAATCTCTTTATTAAATCCTAAATAAATAAATTTTAACTTAAAATATTTAACACTTTTTGTTCAAATAAGTACAACTTCCATCAAGTTCTTATTTAAACTCTATAAACATGATTACGTGGTTTCCTTACAAGCTTTGAAAAGCTTCGAATTTTGCACATGTGTCCATCCTTTGATGGTCCATCCTAACATTCTTTCCTGCTAAAGACCGCATGCGAGTTCCTTTCTTCCCTAATACTTGGATATTTTAAATACTCTATATTTGTTTAAATATATTCAAAAAATTGAAAGGATTATCAAATTTCTTGTAATATTTTGGAAGGATATATTATATTATATATCGATTTCGTTAATTCCAATCTCGACCATTTTAATAACGAAAACAAACGTGTTAAATGTTTGCTAAATTGCTTCATTTTGTGTTAATCAATTCTTGAATGAATCACAAAATATCAAACGTGTTGTTAACATAATCACATGTTAATGTTTCGTTTGTTGGACAAAAGTTGTATTTGATTAGATCTTCACACAAGGAGGAAATGGACAATTGTGGTCATATTGTTGAAGTTTGTTTGTACTATTTACAGAATATCTGGAATTGTTATCAGACCTAAACTAATATTTGATTATACAGATTTCATGCAAATGTATTCATGCAAATTCATACAGATGTCATGAAGTAAATTTTATTCATATACAGTACTAAAAATATAGATTATTGAGAATTGTTCTGAAATTGTTCTTGTAAGAAAAATATGTTTATACAAGAAGAAACAAAATAAATACAGTCGTTCTTCATTAGCATTGGAAATTATATTCAACTTCACCAAAGTAGAGCCACCAAAGTTATGTACAATTATATTATCGAGTAAATAAAAAATGCGTGAGACTCTAGCGTGGTAGAAGTGGAAAAAGGAAAAGTTGATTTTATGCATTGCTTTTGTTAACGATTTTTTTTATTCGATATTCGATCACATATGGAACACACTGTACCTAGCGGATTATTGCACAATTGTTTATCAAATTCGCGATGAGCAGATTGAAAGAATGTAAATTTTGTGTATGATGCACTAGTGGGTGCATTTCTATTTGTCGATGGTTCGCTCAGCTGTATCAGATTCATTTCATTGATCTCTCACACCGCGTGTTGTATCTTCACGTATAGACCTGAATCAGTGGCATTCAAATTCTCTACACCACTCACTGTGTCCTCACTTAACGACAGTATCGATTCATCCAGTGTATTTGAGGTCGTTGGATGGTTATGTTGTCCACCGTGTTTCTTTAACGCCCTTTGCCTGGCTCGATACTCTCTACTTCGTTCCAAGGTACTTGTTGGCACTTTCTTGGCGGTTTATTCGCTTTCTTCCGTTCTCTAAAGGCTCGCACTCTGTCTGTACTTGTCTTTTTCTACATTTCACTTTTCACACAATGGAAATTGTTAGCTAAAAGATTAAGCTGTGTTTGTGTAATATATAATAAAATACGCAAGCGTCTACTGGTTGCCTTACGCTACGTATACACGCGGCGCATGCGCGTAACATGTTTCACTTTTCGTGACGGAAGCGTTTCACATTTCGTGACGTTCAGGCCAATTTGTCCTATAGAAGTTTCACTTCAAAAAAACGATATATGAAGAATTAGGCAATATTCCTTGAAACTTAGATTGTTACGTGTTTTTGCCATTATTCGTTAAACAGGCTCATCTCTTTTATAAGACCGGTGCGGAATGGTTTTTTTTTTGTACCATTCGAAAACTCGAATGGGTCCATCTAGTTTGCATTAAGAGAGGACCTGAAAGGTAATCTTTCCGTCTGAGCAACAGGTACCTTTTAATCATTTATTCCCATTAAAGGACGCTTCCTCCGTTTAGATCTTTGGCGGTTAGGTGAACATTAATCGCACCATGCCGTAGTATTATATAAAATTTACGTGCGTATATACAGGATGGCCCAATGAATTTTCAATTAAGCAATTATTATGGACATACTTTTGTGGAGTTAACAAATGATTTTAAATGTTAATATGGACAGAGCAAAAAATGGTACTTTGTGAAATGAAGTAATAAAAACGTCGGTGAAAAAAAAAATTTATGTTCCGGTGCTGTATATAAACAATTACTATTTATAACTGAAGTAATGATCATTTACGATTTGGAAATGCAGAAGTGTGAATCCTTAAAGGCAGGTCTTTGATAGAGCAATTCAACACGTGTCCAAGTCCTACATGTTATTGATTTATTGTTGAGACACCCTCTATATATGAAATAAAATGTACATTGCGCTTTTGAATGTAATGTGTACACATGCACAGATGTGTATCTTTGGATTTGGAGAAGTGTTGGGTAAACAATTAATTTTAGGGATTGCTCGGCACTTTTGATGAGACGGTGACTAATAACATTTCAGACTTATCTAATTTGAGTGAATAGATTATTTGATAGTGACCATAATTTAGTAGTCCTGGACTCAGAGGTCATATTCAAGAAATTATAGAAGTCTAAACAGGTCAGAGTAGATGTCGATAGGTTAAAATTAGCTGATGTATGTGAAAAGTACAAGCAGAAAGAGAAATCATGGCTAATGGAACATCAAGGAGCGACATAGATTGCGAATGGAGGGAAATCAGAAATGGGTTAACTACAGCAGCAAATGAAGTATTAGGCACAAATAAAAGGGCAGGTAGGAGGGAATGGATCACGGAAGAAATAGTTGAAATGATAGAAGCAAGAAGGAAAATTAAAATTGGAAACACAGAAGCAGGACAGAAAAAATATAAGGAACTAAGGAACTTAATTAATAGGAAATGCAAGCTAGCGAAAGAAGAGTGGATAAAAGGAAATTGTGAGGATATTGAGGAGGATATGAGAAGAGGTAAAGTAGATTTGGGCTACAGGAAAATTAAGTCACATTTTTCTAAAGTAAAACCAAAGGGTAACATTATATGTGATAAGCAGGGTAAGGAACTCACAGAAAATAAGGAAAAAGCTAGAAGATGGAAGGAGTATCTTGAAGATTTATATAAAGGTAGGCAGGACATGGAGGAGCTAGAAAGTGTGGAATAGATAGATTAGGATGACTTAGGTCCTAGCATACTTAGGTCAGAGTTTCATAGAGCATTAAATGATTTACGGAATAACAAAGCAGCGGGGATTGATATGATACCAGCCGAATTAATAAAACACGCAGGGGAAAAAATGCAGGAGCGATTATACAGGTTAGTTTGTAAAATATATGAGAAGGGAGAAGTACCACAGGATTTTCAGCGTAGTAGAATAGTAACAATGCCGAAGAAAATAGGAGCTAATTTGTGTGAGAACTATAGGACCATTAGTCTACTATCACATGCATCGAAGATATTGCTGAAGATTATTTATAGGAGATTAGAAAATAAAGTAGAGGAAAGGCTAGGAGAAGATCAGTTTGGTTTTAGGAAAAACAGAGGGACGAGAGAGGCGATTCTAGCACTAAGAACAGTAGTAGAAAAAAGAATGAGGGTAGGAAAGGTAACTTGCATAGCTTTTGTAGATTTAGAAAAGGCATTTGATAATGTAGATTGGGACATAATGTTTAGAATTTTAAAAGAAACGGGTATAGATTATAAGGATAGGAGAATAATCTTTAATTTATATAAACACCAAACTGCCTTAGTTAGAATTGAGGGGGAAGAAGAGGTAGCAAAAATAGGGAAGGGAGTTCGGCAGGGATGTACACTTTCACCGTTATTATTTAATCTATATATAGAAGATGCAATAAACAAAGTAAAAGAAGAGTATAGTGTAGGTGTGAATGTAAAGGGAGAGAAAATATATATGTTGAGATTCGCCGACGATATAGCTATATTGGAAGAAAGCGAAAAGAATTTAGAAAGGGTATTGAATGGTATGCAGGCAGTATTGACTAGGGATTTTAACATTATTAACATAAAAGATTACTGAAGGTATATGTTTGGAGTGTAGCACTGTACGGGTGTGAGGCGTGGACTATAGGAAAGGAAGAGAAGCGTAGATTACAAGCATTCGAAATGTGGTGTTATAGGAGGATGATGAGGATTGGTTGGGAAGATAAAGTAACAAATGAAGCTGTACTAGAGTTAGTAGGGGAGAAGAGAAGTATTTGGAGAGTGTTACAGCGTAGGAGAGACAGATTAGTAGGGCATATTCTTAGGCATGGGGGGATTATGCAATTGATCATAGAAGGTAGAGTGGAGGGAAAGAGAGGGGTAGGTAGGCCTAGATTGGAGTATGTGAGTCAGATAGTTGAAGACGTTGAGATGAATAGCTATAGGGAGATGAAGGGATTAGCTCAGGATAGATCGGCATGGCGTGCTGTTTCCAACCAATCTTTAGGATTGCGGACTCTTTAATAATAATAGATTATTTGGGAAATTAATTCACGCGGAATTCTAAAAATATTTTTCGAGACGGACGTTTTATATAGTCCAAATTAAACATGGTTTAAAAAAAAAGTTTCATACGATTTTTTATTATCACATCAATCTATATAAATAAATTTGGAAATTCAAGCGAATTTTTTGTGTTTTACGTTACCATTTTTTGTATATTTAGGCTAGAGATTTCAAACGCTTTTCTTACATTGACTTCTTGCAAAATTCAATTTTTTTTTAATCGACCTTAAATCGAATCACGTTATTTCCCAATATTTTGCACATTTCGACTTATTTAAAAGTCTACAAATGATTTAACAGTCGACGAGCTAAAAAATTTCCTCACTCTACTCAGCTATAGTTAAGAAAATTATAAAAACAGTTATATAACTTCTCAGATGATCTAAAACATCACTGTAATGTTGCGAAATTCTTTTTCAACATGAACAGAATACTTGTATCAATTTTATTTATTCGATTAATAAATTAAATTGAGCGGAATAAATGAAACACTCTGTATGGTAAGCGAGCTACTAAATAAACCAATCCACAGGCATGCATGAATATTGAATAAAATACAAGATTAATAGAAAGAAAATAGGAAATATAAGACGAAAAATAGAAAATAATACAAGAAATACAAGACTGTTTGTGCGTGCCTGACAGCAGATGTCAGTAACATGTACAGGCTGAGCCAAATATAATCTTCACCATTAGCCAAAGAGATGGTAAAAACTCTAAAGCGTTTGAATTTCTTTGAATAAAAAAGAAATTGACTTCAAAACGTTCTGTTACGTATAATATTATGGAATAAGTTAAATCTTCGTGAGTATTGATCAATTTGATGTTTTCTTTTTAACTTAATTCGTTGTAAATTAACATGGAATATTATAGCTTTAAGGAAAAACTAGTTTATTCAGAAATTTCTAATTTTTCAAGTGTATAAAAATATACTTATGTTTCAAGTGTATAAAAAATATTATTATTGAGTTAGTGGTTAATAACTATTTAAATTTTGCTTGTTAATTGAACATGAAAAAATATTACAACATACGGTACGTTTAATCATTGATTTGTCAAACAAAAAATAACCCAAAAAAAAATTTTTAAATAGCCCTTACTAAATAAATTAAATAGACAAAATGAAATTGGACCTGAATCTAACTTTCATAAGCATTTAACTGGGAATAATTGAAAAGACTTTTAAGTAATTTAAGTGAACTAATTTGAATAGGATGACTTGAGTTAGTCAAAAATATGCTCGGCTACAGCACTTTTATCGTTTCTATTTAATCTGAAATGAGCTAAATGCTGCTTAAATTTTTAAAGTTGACTTTAGTGATTATATATTAATTAATATGTTCGTATTTTATCTTGTGCTACTGAAGATGGGGGCATAGCCTCCGAAATGCGCATTTAATGCTTTAAGTTACGGTATTTGGGTGATATTCTATACTACTAGAGTGAATCAAGATAAAATATATCCTCTAAGACTTTAGCGAAAATAAAGTGATCACCTTGTCTTAGGTCTTACTGTTTTATTTCAACATCGACGTATCGAATGCCGTTATCAAATAGTTTTTCTAGATTTTTGTATTCGATCCCCAAAGAAATGTTATTTGTCACAAAAACAGCAGTGTGCATATTAATTTACATTTGTGTATTTTTTTTTTTTGTTTTTTTACAGTGCCGGACCACATTCGACCGCGCGTTTGTTCCCTGCCTGAGAAACCGTACAATCCCCGCTTAAGCGATGATTTGTATCGCTTGCGAGCATTCAGTATCACCAATAAAGGCGGCGTGGTGAATTGCGGCGATTCAATCATTAATCGACGGTCTAGGTCCAATACAAGTGTCAACTCCACTGCCAGCAGGTAACGATCCGTACAGGATTATTCGTCCTGGCATCATTTGAATATTTGTGCCCCAAATCCATCCCAGATTCGAAATTAATCGACCATTAAGCCAGGAAAAAGCTATTTTTCCGGTGCACCAAAAAATCCGGTGCAAAAGATGTGTTGAGCAGATTTTTTATAGGGAAAAAAAAATTATTGCCGAATGAACATGGATTTATAGGAGGAACAATATTTATGTTGTAAATGTATTGTTGTTAGCATCAAAATCAATATCAATTCTTTATTGAAGAGATTTTGTTCATGGATATATCATCAAAGACAATACGTAGAGGGTTTTGCTATTTTTGAACTCTCTTTTATAAAAAAGCTATATGTAAAATAGCGATGGCAAACTGTAGGTCACTTTGAGGACCTAGTTCGTAGTTCATTTCAATGAACCGTTCGCGAACTACTACATCTTTTAAAAATGAACTAGTTCACGACCTATATGACCAAATACATGCACATACTGAAAATAATCTCTTTTTTCTCAATATAAAAATATTAAATGGTAAAAAATAAATAAATTGAAATATTACAATACTTATTTTGAATTGGGAATGAGGAAGAAAAGACAACAATGTTTATAAATTATACAAAACATATATATAAAGAAATATAATCTTCTTTAAGTACCCACGATTATTTATATGAAGTTCTAAAATACTTTTTGGTAGTTACTGATGAAAATGTTTACTACTTTACTAACACTTGAAAATTAAATGTACAAACTATAAATAAAATGAACTAGATAGAATGGTTTTGTTTGGCGTTATAATTTATATTTTCTATTCCGAATCTTCTCTGCTCAAACTTCAAAGCTTTGATTTGATATTAAGTGATTGCATCATTGCCCTCAGTATGAAATAGAAGAACTATAAGATTTAGATGTTTATTTTTGCATTATTGCAAAAATTTGCTATGGCTTGACATATTTAATCTTGCGAATATATTAATTATATTATTCCAAATGAAATCTGATACCAACATATAAATATTGCATCGAGTTTCCTATTTCGTTCGGTTCACCAACACACTTTATCACTAAATACATGTTAGTACTGTATATGTAATGTATACTATACTGCAAGTATATATATATAGTACATCAATACGTACACCGTGCACCATCTAGTTGATAGTTCACGAACTAGTTCATAGTGACCTATAGGTCGTTTGCAAAACATCGTCACAGTCATTTGATTGAACCGTTCAGAGTGAACGGTTCGCGAGTGAACTACACATCGCTATTATGTGGAGAACAAAATTTATAATATAAGCATCGATATTTTTTAAAACAATCGAATGTTTTATAAATGACATTTAATTTCCACTTTTTATTACTAGTTAATTTTGCCCAATAAAAGATTTTCAATTCTTTACAAATTGTCAAACTTTTATTTCAATATGTGACGAGAAAAGTTTCTGTATTTGGTACAAAAAGGGCCAATATCCTAAATATGATAAAAATAAAACTAGTCAAAATTCTTTCAAATTACTCAAAAAATGTACGCGAGCTCAAGAAAGTTGGCAACCTTAGTCTATATTTTATAAACACAACTGTAGCACTTGACAAATTTTTGGAGAATAAATTTTAAATATTTTCGATGAGATTTATTACATTTTTAACGATGCTCAAAATTTTTCGAACAGCAACAAAATATATTGAACAATGTATAAATCTGTACCTTGGAACAAAAAGGGCCAATGTCTAAAATATGGAGTCAATGTGCATGGAAATTAAAAAAAAAATTAAAAAACAAAAAAAAATATTTTGCACTGTTAATTCATCAAATAACATGAACAATTAAAACAAAAAACTTTGAAATTTTTTATGAAAACTTTAAGAAAATGTTTAAAAATTTAAAACTCCATTTTCCGACACATAATATTGAACATAGGCCATTTTTTTACCAGGTACAGATATATAAAATCTTTTCGTTTCTCGTTCTTTTATTGGTTTATCCATTTGATCAATCTTTTTTATTTGACAATATTAAAATTATAGTATTCAACATTTTATTGAGAAGAAAACGCATTATAATGTCTTAAAATATCTAAAAATTAATTTAAAATAACGTGGAAGAAGAGTTACATTTTCCTCTAACTGTCTACTTGGTTGCGAGGCTTATGTTAAGTGATTTATAAACGTTTCGGTAAAAAAGACATCAAAAAATTGATCATATCTAAAAAATGTATGAGCTTAAATGAAATACATATTTCAAAACAATACAATAGAATATCTTCCTCATGAATTAGCTCTTACATTTTTTCGATATTTTTTAAATATTATACCAACGTTAAATCGTATGTCTATAATTTACATTAATTTTTTTTTCTACAAAGAAAAGACCACTGGTACAAAATCACAGAACTAAAATGCGTGACTATATTAGAATATAATCAATTAATATAATAATCTTATCGCAATCGTATCAGGTCCAATTACAGAAGTGCTAACTGACTTGTCACTCGTTTATAAAAACTGTCAGCAAACAGTGCCATCAAAATTAATTTTTATCGATCGATTGCCTCACCTTCTGCTGTCAATATTGTTCCGCTATACCCAACAAATTAATTTATATGTTAGTTAGTTGCTCATCAATTCTAGGAATTGGTTATAAATTAAGCGAAACCGATCTCTCTTGAGCCAAATTCCAATCTAGGTCCACATACACCCTCCTTTCCCTCTACCCTACCTTCTATAACCAATTGCATAACACCCCCATGTCTAAGAACATGACCTACTAGTCTTTAATTAAATGTACGAAGAAAATCAAGTGCTTAAAACAAAATTTAGAAAAATAAATTTCACCATTGTCAAATTCGCGAATAGGGAATTTTCTTTTGGTCATAGTATACAACGAAATTTCTTCCCTTTACATGGGCTAAAAGAGAAAAGTGTTTCAATCATGAATATTACGTTGAAAATGAAAAATTACGTTAAGTAAGTGCGGTTTCTGAATTACCCAGCTCTCGAGGTAATTTTTCAACTCGCCTTGGAAAATTGTGGTAATTTATATCAGCTGTAAAGTCTACATGGGGTTTTTTTTAAATTACCTCCATATATACATACGTTTTCTTCGTGGATGGTTTTCTTATTTCACTATTAAATCAGGTCACGTGTTAAAGTAAATAAAAATGTCGCAGCTCTTAATATTTTTTAAATAACAATTTCATTGGGCACTCTGCAAATGAATAGGTGACGAAAAATGTATGATTAATTCATACGATAAAGCAAATATAAACAGCTTAAATATTATTAGTGGAGTGGATATTGATTTTTACAAACTACATCAGAGTAGAGAATTAATCTACATTAGAGTTGCTGAAACTTGTTCAGAATCTGCACAACAATGCCCAGGATAACAAATTAATAACGGCTGTAACTTTGTTAAAGGTGCGCCTAATTGAAAACCATATATCCTTTGCAAATTAACTTTTTTTTTTTTCGTCAAATAAATTTATAACAAAATAAATACGGATAAAATCAAATCAACGTCACTGTCGATATTATCCTCTCACGTGCGCCACTGCTGCACATATACACGTCCCTTATGGCCCCGGGAAATTTCAATCACAGGGTTCGGTCACAATTCATTACAATGAAACTGAATAATGTCTGTATTATTACCATAATTTACTATGCCATTGACTTTTCCACGGGCCATTCTGACTTGAGGTTTCTGACATTTCCATGACTGGATGATTAATTATAGTGACAATTCGCATTGATAATAAATTATTATCAATGCGAAAATAAAAAAAAATTATTAGGTGATGAAGTAGAGTGTAGAGTAGAGTAGAGAAGTATTAGTATGCAATTAGTTATAGAAGGTAGGGTAATGGAGTATGTGGGTAAGATGTTGCGGGATGTGTGGTAAATAGATGTGGGCAAATGAAGGTGTAATCAATTTCTATGAGTAAGGACTATTTGTAAGGTCAATTTTTTTAGGTTTAAAACACGTTTAGTGTTTCATTTATTTCTATAGGAATGGTAAAGGTTACAAGAGTCTAATATTTTTTATTTAACACATCGTCGTATTTTCCAAGTAGGTATTTA
The DNA here is from genome assembly GCA_947310635.1 of Leptodirus hochenwartii. Taxonomy (NCBI): domain Eukaryota; kingdom Metazoa; phylum Arthropoda; class Insecta; order Coleoptera; family Leiodidae; genus Leptodirus; species Leptodirus hochenwartii. Next base: position 7,143,176 of record OX371188.1, read on the forward strand.
TTTATAATTTGATCATTTAATGATAATTTAGTATTTATAATATTTTTCGTGTGTAATGTCTATTTTTTAGTTTTCACTTCGTTGTGCAATGTTAAGGACTATTCGAGCATTTAATCAAAGAGAAAATCGATTTGGCCTCCATCAAGGATGGTACCATAATCAATTTGTGTTACTTTGTAAATATTTTCAAATTATTTCCACATAAGTTACTTTAATTAGGAGTCGTATCATTTCTAAGAAAATTAAAGCAAAATATGTGTTTTATTTTTTATTCTAATGAATTAGATTCAATTTTTGGAACAAAACTGACTTATGGTATAAATATAATATCAAAATCTTGAAAATCGAGTATAGTGGTTCCTTAAAGCAACAGTCGAAATTAAAGTGGTGGTAAGATATATATAATTTCACAAGACATTTTTTGTCCGTAATGGCTCAAGACAAACTAGAACTTTTTAAAATGATGTGTGCGAATAAATCTTATAGGAAATATGTTTTTATGCGAATTTTTTATATTTGGGTCTTTCACGTTATATATTTAGATTTTATACGAAATAAAATTATTTTTCGGGTAATTTCTTCCGAGTTGTATTTCGTAACCATTTTTTATTAAGGGGACGATTCGCAATATTTTCGCAAACAGTTAAAATAAAATAAAATAAAATATCGAAAATGAAAAAATATTCCCATCACTTATAATATAATATAATATAATATATTGAACCTGTATAAAAAAAAAAATGGACTCCTCGAACGCATTTTAAGGATCCACTGAAAGAATCCTTGAAATAATACAAATACAAATAATAATGTATACTATACTACCAATTTTCCATTCTCTACAAACTTCTTCATTTGACGATGTTTATAATAATAATAATTTCATTCTTTCAAGAACATTTCAAATTGTATCTAAGGCAAAAGATTTTTTAATTTCAACTAGAGAATTGTCGCTTCAAATTAGTTTGAAAATTGCGCAAAACGATATGTCAGTTACATATCAATTTGAACTGTCAAACTTTGCAAATACGCATTGGCGTAAATATTACTTCCTTTGTCCAGAAATAAGTGTCTCCGATTTGCGATTTTTAAATGTCCATATCAAAGATGGTACCATAATCAATTTCTTTTACTTTATCAACATTTTTACAAATTATTTCCATATAAGCTACTGTAATTAAACTTTTTTAAATGATGTGTTTGAATAAATCTTGTCTTTATGCGAATTTTTTATATTTTGGCTTTACACGTTACATATTTAGATTTTATACGAATTAAAAATTGAACAAAATTATTTTTTGGGGCATTTTTAATACGCATTTCAATTAATTGCCTAACACATTAAGCTCATTCACATTAAATCCGTTTAGAGTTTCTAAAACGCAACTTTAATAAAAAATTTCTTCCCAGTTGTATTTCGTAACCATTTTTTATTAAGGGCACGATTCGCAATATTTATTTTCCATAAGTGGTATGGTGTAATTTGGGGCAAGAATTTTTTTTAAAGAAACATTACAAGGAAAGATCATTTCTAACGCACTTTGAGGTTCATATTTTATTCCGACAGAATCATCAGATTAGCTAATATTCGGTATTTATTGTAACCGGCGTATTATGGAGATTTGGTTCCACAAGGGTTGGTTATTCCGCCAATATTCGGTCGCCAGAGCCTCGTTAGTTATCTAGCAGGGTGCACCACGTGCAGGTGAGGCTGACATTTGGGTTCATTAGATGTTATTTCGAACCCCTTGCACCCCATTTTTTTTATACGCCAAAAATTAACACACCATCGGGAATTAATGATTTTCGGTTTTGAAAATTGAACTACATATTGCTTGAACAATTTCGATTATTTGTAATCATACAATTCAAATTGGCCGAAAATCTAAACTAAACTTTTACTATTTGAAACATATTTATAACAACAGTTCGAATGTTATGCGTTAAAAGAAATAGAATAGCCCGGATATGCAAGAACTAAAACAAATCAATACTTCACGTATAATTCATTCCGCAATCATCAAAATAATTTATATATAATACCGTATTTTTTATGATGAGGATTGGTTGGGAAGATAAAGTAACAAATGAAGCTGTACTAGAGTTAGTAGGGGAGAAGAGAAGTATTTGGAGAGTGTTACAGCGTAGGAGAGACAGATTAGTAGGGCATATTCTTAGGCATGGGGGGATTATGCAATTGATCATAGAAGGTAGAGTGGAGGGAAAGAGAGGGGTAGGTAGGCCTAGATTGGAGTATGTGAGTCAGATAGTTGAAGACGTTGAGATGAATAGCTATAGGGAGATGAAGGGATTAGCTCAGGATAGATCGGCATGGCGTGCTGTTTCCAACCAATCTTTAGGATTGCGGACTATTTAAATTAACCGTATTTTTACTAGAATTCCTCAACTAGAAGAAGTTGGATATATTCATCTACGCGAAAGAATATAACCAAGGTTTTTGAAGTGCGAATTCTACAGCTTAATCTTTTAGCTAACAATTTCCATTGTGTGAAAAGTGAAATGTAGAAAAAGACAAGTACAGACAGAGTGCGAGCCTTTAGAGAACGGAAGAAAGCGAATAAACCGCCATGAAAAGTGCCAACAAGTACCTTGGAAAGAAGTAGAGAGTACCGAGCCAGGCAAAGGGTGTTAAAGAAACACGGTGGACAACATAACCTTCCATCGACCTCAAATACACTGGACGAATCGATACCGTCGTTAAGTGAGTGGTATAGAGAATTTGAATGCCACTGATTCCAGGCGTGAAGATACACGCGGTGTGAGAGATCAACGAAATGAATCTGATACAGCTGAGCGAACCATCGACAAATAGAAATGCACCCACTAGTGCATCACAGACTCTTTATAGACTGTACGACATTACAGTTAATAAAGCTTTCTTTGATGATCAGAATGTCAATCAAAATCAATCAAAATCAAATCGTTAACAAATGGGGAAAAAAGCAATGCATAAAATCACCTTTTTCTAGGAGCTAAGAAGTTTCACTTTTACCGCGCGAGATTCTCACGCATATTTTTTTTTATGTATTGTTTAGAAGTGATAAATTGGTAGAAAGTCGAAAAGGAGTTTAAACTAGCAAACTTTTTATTCATATCGTATGAGGTGGAATACAATTTTTAATAAATCAGCTGTTGATCTATCGATTATTTTCATTTGATTGCTCTTAACAGTCACATTTACGATAAAACTATATTCCACCTTTTCCAAAATTCGATTGCATTAATATATTTATATACCAGCAGTTTTTAATAAAAGAAAAAATTATTGCTTCCACTTTTATTGAGATAAATCAAAAATACATACTACATAAATTACTATATATAATAAGTAAGAATTCTTAACTTGTAATAAACTTTGTGGCATAAAAATCGAAATTAAATGCTTTATGATTCATCATTCAATATACTCATCCAACCTTGATTCATCAGTCTTTTTGTTTCGAGAATTTTCTTAAATTCAAGCATATGTAAAGAGTTTTTTAAAGAAAGATTTCAAGGATCGCTCATCGATATTACATTTTTTAATTTTTGTGAATGAATAAATAACATATTTTGGAAGCATGTAAAAGGATGCTTTAATTAATAACTCTATAAAACGGAAAAAAAAAATCCTAACTTGGAACAAGCTTAACTTATTGAGTGGTAATCGAGCCCTTAATATCTTTTTATAAAGTTTCTATATTTTTTGTAAAACTTTGGAGTGCGCTTTATCGAAAATTTACTTTTAACCACTGTTTGCTTCTGAGCCCCTCATACTATTAAAGATTATTATTATTAATATTTTCAGATTTTGAATAATAAATATTTGTTGTCGTGTTAAATTAAATTACAATAAATAGAAATGTTTATTTGTTATAAATAACGACTAAGTAGAATTATTTCTGTTATTATACTATTTTCGATTTAGTTAAAGAGTCCGCAATCCTAAAGATTGGTTGGAAACAGCACGCCATGCCGATCTATCCTGAGCTAATCCCTTCATCTCCCTATAGCTATTCATCTCAACGTCTTCAACTATCTGACTCACATACTCCAATCTAGGCCTACCTAGCCCTCTCTTTCCCTCCACTCTACCTTCTATGATCAATTGCATAATCCCCCCATGCCTAAGAATATGCCCTACTAATCTGTCTCTCCTACGCTGTAACACTCTCCAGATACTTCTCTTCTCCCCTACTAACTCTAGTACAGCTTCATTTGTTACTTTATCTTCCCAACCAATCCTCATCATCCTCCTATAACACCACATTTCAAGTGCTTCTAATCTACGCTTCTCTTCCTTTCCTATAGTCCACGCCTCACACCCGTACAGTGCTACACTCCAAACATATACCTTCAGTAATCTTTTTCTAATACCCAAGTCAATATTTGATCTTAAAATCTGTTCTTTTTCTACGAATGCCTTCCTACCCTGTGCTATCCTACACTTTATATCTACCTTGCTTCGATTATCTTTTGTGATTCTACTGCCTAAATAACAAAAATCTGACACTTCTTCGATTCTATTATCTCCTATTGTGATCCTCATTTTTCTACTGCATTCCTTTTTGTCACACCTCATCACTTTAGTTTTACCTATATTTATTTTCATGTTAAAATCCCTAGTCAATACTGCCTGCATACCATTCAATACCCTTTCTAAATTCTTTTCGCTTTCTTCCAATATAGCTATATCGTCGGCGAATCTCAGCATATATATTTTCTCTCCCTGTACATTCACACCTACACTATACTCTTCTTTTACTTTGTTTATTGCATCTTCTATATATAGATTAAATAATAACGGTGAGAGTGTACATCCCTGCCGAACTCCCTTCCCTATTTTTGCTACCTCTTCTTCCCCCTCAATTCTAACTAAGGCAGTTTGGTGTTTATATAAATTAAAAATTATTCTCCTATCCTTATAATCTATACCCGTTTCTTTTAAAATTCTAAACATTATGTCCCAATCTACATTATCAAATGCCTTTTCTAAATCTACAAAAGCTATGCAAGTTACCTTTCCTACCCTCTTTCTTTTTTCTACTACCGTTCTTAGTGCTAGAATCGCCTCTCTCGTCCCTCTGTTTTTCCTAAAACCAAACTGATCTTCTCCTAGCCTTTCCTCTACTTTATTTTCTAATCTCCTATAAATAATCTTTAACAATATCTTCGATGCATGTGATAGTAGGCTAATGGTCCTATAGTTCTCACACAAATTAGCTCCTATTTTCTTCGGCATTGTTACTATTCTACTACGCTGAAAATCCTGTGGTACTTCTCCCTTCTCATATATTTTACAAACTAACCTGTATAATCGCTCCTGCATTTTTTCCCCTGCGTGTTTTATTAATTCGGCTGGTATCATATCAATCCCCGCTGCTTTGTTACTCCGTAAATCATTTAATGCTCTATGAAACTCTGACCTAAGTATGCTAGGACCTAAGTCATCCTCATCTATCTGTTCCACACTTTCTAGCTCCTCCATGTCCTGCCTACCTTTATATAAATCTTCAAGATACTCCTTCCATCTTCTAGCTTTTTCCTTATTTTCCGTGAGTTCCTTACCCTGCTTATCACATATTATGTTACCCTTTGGTTTTACTTTAGAAAAATGTGACTTAATTTTCCTGTAGCCCAAATCTACTTTACCTCTTCTCATATCCTCCTCAATATCCTCACAATTTCCTTTTATCCACTCTTCTTTCGCTAGCTTGCATTTCCTATTAATTAAGTTCCTTAGTTCCTTATATTTTTTCTGTCCTGCTTCTGTGTTTCCTATTTTAATTTTCCTTCTTGCTTCTATCATTTCAACTATTTCTTCCGTGATCCATTCCCTCCTACCTGCCCTTTTCTTTGTGCCTAATACTTCATTTGCTGCTGTAGTTAACCCATTTCTGATTTCCCTCCATTCGCAATCTATGTCGCTCCTAGATGTTCCATTAGCCATGATTTCTACTTTCTGCTTGTACTTTTCACATACATCAGCTAATTTTAACCTATCGACATCTACTCTGACCTGTTTAGACTTCTGTAATTTCTTGAATTTGACCTCTGAGTCCAGGACTACTAAATTATGGTCACTATCAATATCTGCTCCAGGGTAACTCTTACAATTCTTAATCTGGTTCCTAAACCTCTCTTTAACCAGTATGTAATCTATCTGATACCTCCCTATATCTCCTGGCATTTTCCACGTATATATCCTGCGCTTGTGATTCTGAAAAAGCGTGTTTGCTACCACTAGCTTATTCCTAATACAAAACTCTACCAATCTATCCCCTCTATCATTACGTGTTCCTATTCCATATTCTCCTACTATTGGAACTTCCTTTCCCTTACCTACTACGGCATTCCAATCTCCGATTACAATTAGATTATCCTGTCCTTTAACGTTTGCTAACCTAGATTCAATCTCCTCATAAATGGATTCTACCTTCTCATCATCGTGACTTGAAGTTGGCATATATACTTGCACTATAACTGTATGATAAAATATAAAAAAATATAAAATATAAAAACTATAACACACGATACGAAATGATAAAACCTTTTCGTATTTATTACTCCTAATAATTATTTTTTATTTTGTTTTTGTTAATATTAAACTGTAGTAGATGAAATTTTATTTTGCTGTAATAATAAAATACAAAAATAAATTATTATTTCCCTGCTACTTTTGAAATATTAAGTGTAACATTTCTAGAGTATTTTTGATGAAAAAGCACGTATTTACCCGAAAATATATCAATTTCACTTTCCATTAATTTCAGGCTTACTTCGAAGCTTTATTATAATGGAAATTCAATCGCAATAAGCGGCACAAATGAGTTGGAAAGCAGATCCACGGAATTTAATGTCGATGAAGTTCAGTATTCAGATTTCCATAGCCATAATGGCACCCATTATAATTAATCTAATTAAGTCTACAATAATTTATTACTCAAAGACAGTGGTATACGCTAATAGGCGTTATATAAATCTCTTCATTGCGCTTGATCCGTCTTAATTATAAATATGATTATTTTATAATATGAGATAAAACTTGAATATATTATTCAAAAATTGTCTTGTGTTATTACTGCTCTCTTGTGCCTAATAAACTTTCTAAATTTGAAAGCTTTGTTTCTTAGAAAATGAAACATCTTCAAAATGAGTCAGTTGTCATATTTATTTGATTTTATTTGGTGAATTTGTGATTTCAAACGATTAAGGTCTAATATTTGATAAGTGAAAAATTGTGATTTGTTCAGTTTTAATTCGTTAAGAAATTGTCGGATAATCAGTGATATAAATTTGAAAATGTTCAAATTCGTTATGATGGTGTGTTAGCTCTACGTAAAATATAAATTTTCATAAAAAATGGATCTTTATTTAGAGATCTAAAGAATTATCTAAACTATCGTCAAAATCCATTACGAAATCTGAACCTTTTTTAATATCTGTTGGGGTCTTATTTTGATGCACCAAGACAATTTCGATGCACCTGGTTTTTGGTAAAAATATATGACACACGTTAATAAATTCTGCACAATTCCCCGATATAAAAATTGAAAAAAAGTTAATACTTTGCCATATAAATCACGTTCCATTATTTTTGATACACATATTTTTCACTTGGTGGATTTTAGCGATTTAGACAAGATTTTTCAAATTATTAATACTATAATTAAAAATATATTACATATTAATTGAAGTCATGATATAAAATTGAAACATTTTTATTATTAAAATTACTATATAAGCATTTTTGAAATGAAATTATTATTTACAAATTAATTCATTTTCATTTAATTTCCTATTCACCATTTTGGTAAATTTTGTTGGCCAAAGCATATTAAGAAGAGCGGTTGTTGCTTCAAGTGCTAGAGAAATTTTTTTTTCCTACTTTCATAATTGGACCTATTTTATATCGTTTTCTATTTCCAACGAATTTAATGAAGTATTTGAACTAATATATGCCAAAAACTATAAATTTATCAATTTTTATATTCAAACGTGATTTGCAATTTATGATTCGAGAATTTATTTTTTTACACAAAGCAGAGATGTAAATTTGTCAACCAGCTGTTCTAAATACTCCAATGTTAAGATTTCGCCAATTTATTTCCTATCGTTTGTTAGTTTTTGACATAGCTCAATTGGAATAAATTTGACGAAGAGATTTTAAAAAGTAACTAACGTAGCATCATTCTGAAATAGTACGTCTTCACTTAACTCTTCCGTATAAAATCTCTTGACTCGAAATATATCTAGAAAATTAACATGACAAACCACCCACTTAATAATATTCTCGGAATTCTTAACAACTTTGCGAAAGCAATATAAATTTTGTATTGTAAGTACATAGAATTTTTTATTACTATTGAACTTTCCCCTTGGATTTTTATTTTATAATCCTCATTTATAATAATCATTTAACAGGCAGGGAAAGACAAATAAAGACATGAATGAATTTAGAAAATAATATATTAAAAATGTGATATTGCGAAATGAAATATGCAAATTAAAACGGTACAATAAATTGCTCGTTTGAACGCAAGAATAAATATAATATCTTTTTATCTGTACAAGCTGCTTCTCGTATTTTTAATAATTCTCTTTGTTCGATATATATATTTTACGAATATTCCAGAAGAGAACTTTTTAATAACTTCTTGTTGGTATGCGCATCAAATTTGTCAACAATTTCGGTAAAATTGGCAAAGTTCTTAAATCCAACAACAAATAAACAAAAACTTTAAGTTAGTTAAAGAGTCCGCAATCCTAAAGATTGGTTAGAAACAGCACGCCATGCCGATCTATCCTGAGCTAATCCCTTCATCTCCCTATAGCTATTCATCTCAACGTCTTCAACTATCTGACTCACATACTCCAATCTAGGCCTACCTACCCCTCTCTTTCCCTCCACTCTACCTTCTATGATCAATTGCATAATCCCCCCATGCCTAAGAATATGCCCTACTAATCTGTCTGTAACACTCTCCAAATACTTCTCTTCTCCCCTACTAACTCTAGTACAGCTTCATTTGTTACTTTATCTTCCCAACCAATCCTCATCATCCTCCTATAACACCACATTTCGAATGCTTGTAATCTACGCTTCTCTTCCTTTCCTATAGTCCACGCCTCACACCCGTACAGTGTTACACTCCAAACATATACCTTCAGTAATCTTTTTCTAATACCCAAGTCAATATTTGATCTTAAAATCTGTTCTTTTTCTACGAATGCCTTCCTACCCTGTGCTATCCTACACTTTATATCTACCTTGCTTCGATTATCTTTTGTGATTCTACTGCCTAAATAACAAAAATCTGACACTTCTTCGATTCTATTATCTCCTATTGTGATCCTCATTTTTCTACTGCATTCCTTTTTGTCACACCTCATCACTTTAGTTTTACCTATATTTATTTTCATGTTAAAATCCCTAGTCAATACTGCCTGCATACCATTCAATACCCTTTCTAAATTCTTTTCGCTTTCTTCCAATATAGCTATATCGTCGGCGAATCTCAGCATATATATTTTCTCTCCCTGTACATTCACACCTACACTATACTCTTCTTTTACTTTGTTTATTGCATCTTCTATATATAGATTAAATAATAACGGTGAGAGTGTACATCCCTGCCGAACTCCCTTCCCTATTTTTGCTACCTCTTCTTCCCCCTCAATTCTAACTAAGGCAGTTTGGTGTTTATATAAATTAAAAATTATTCTCCTATCCTTATAATCTATACCCGTTTCTTTTAAAATTCTAAACATTATGTCCCAATCTACATTATCAAATGCCTTTTCTAAATCTACAAAAGCTATGCAAGTTACCTTTCCTACCCTCTTTCTTTTTTCTACTACCGTTCTTAGTGCTAGAATCGCCTCTCTCGTCCCTCTGTTTTTCCTAAAACCAAACTGATCTTCTCCTAGCCTTTCCTCTACTTTATTTTCTAATCTCCTATAAATAATCTTTAACAATATCTTCGATGCATGTGATAGTAGGCTAATGGTCCTATAGTTCTCACACAAATTAGCTCCTATTTTCTTCGGCATTGTTACTATTCTACTACGCTGAAAATCCTGTGGTACTTCTCCCTTCTCATATATTTTCCAAACTAACCTGTATAATCGCTCCTGCATTTTTCCCCTGCGTGTTTTATTAATTCGGCTGGTATCATATCAATCCCCGCTGCTTTGTTATTCCGTAAATCATTTAATGCTCTATGAAACTCTGACCTAAGTATGCTAGGACCTAAGTCATCCTCATCTATCTGTTCCACACTTTCTAGCTCCTCCATGTCCTGCCTACCTTTATATAAATCTTCAAGATACTCCTTCCATCTTCTAGCTTTTTCCTTATTTTCCGTGAGTTCCTTACCCTGCTTATCACATATAATGTTACCCTTTGGTTTTACTTTAGAAAAATGTGACTTAATTTTCCTGTAGCCCAAATCTACTTTACCTCTTCTCATATCCTCCTCAATATCCTCACAGTTTCCTTTTATCCACTCTTCTTTCGCTAGCTCGTATTTCCTATTAATTAAGTTCCTTAGTTCCTTAAATTTTTTCTGTCCTGCTTCTGTGTTTCCTATTTTAATTTTCCTTCTTGCTTCTATCATTTCAACTATTTCTTCCGTGATCCATTCCCTCCTACCTGCCCTTTTCTTTGTGCCTAATACTTCATTTGCTGCTGTAGTTAACCCATTTCTGATTTCCCTCCATTCGCAATCTATGTCGCTCCTAGATGTTCCATTAGCCATGATTTCTACTTTCTGCTTGTACTTTTCACATACATCAGCTAAGTAAATAAATAACTTTAAGTAAATAAACAATTTAGATCTTGTTGAATTCACACTGGATTTATATAGTATGACATTATGCATGCGGGATGTGAGGCGTGGACAATAGAAAAAGAAGAGAAAAGTAGAAAAGTTTTTAGAAAAGAAAGCTGGAGTGGCATTTTGTGGAAATTCGCTAAAAAATGATTGATAATGTTTGTATCCTTATACAAATAAGTTTATATTTTAGTTCGAAATAAGTTTATGAATAACAGGGTGTTAAAATATCAATTAAACATTTTTAAAGCGTACGAATTATTTTGTGTATTTCTGGAGGAAATATAGTAGCATAAAAATGAGAGTGGTACATCAAAACATTTTATACTTTGACTTGAATGTCATATAGCAATTTGGGTACCTATGAAGAGCATCTAAATTTCGCTTATCCGTTCTGTTGTTGCGCCGCGTGAAAATTAATGAGCACAGTAAAATTTACTTAGCTCTTGACTCGTGAAATGTTTATCCAGCGATGTATTAAAGCATTCTGGAGTGTTTGTCTGGCAATGTCACGGCACGTTTTATGCGCCAGCAGATATGAAACAATTAATTTTAAATGGGGCCCATTACGTCGTGAAGCAGCTATGCAAAAATGGTCAAATATACTGGGTTGTTGACCTAAGAACCGATCACCCTATATAAAAATCTATACACCAGCGGAGTGAAGTTTGAAACTAAACACTTATTGTCTACAATTTGGCAGAATATTTAAGAACTGTTCTAAAACATTTGTCAACATATTTTTCATAACAATTTGAATATTTGTTTTTTTTTATAATGATCCTTTATTCAAATAAAGCGTGTTCTAAATAAAGTGTAATAAAGGGCCATTTTTAAACATTTGCGCTGGCTTGTGCGTACTGCGCACGCTCTGTTGGTTGCACTTTATATGCGCGGTAAATTTAAAACTTTCAATAATTACATTAGAAGTAAAATTATCTTTTGTCTTTTTGATGTGAAACTTCTATAGGCGAAAAGATGAGTTTAATTCTTATCTCTGAATACATATAATCTAACTAAATTTGAAAAACGGTGCAGGTCATTCCAGGTCAGGTCCAGCCACCTAGCATAGTAAAAAAATATTTTCATTGTGTATTTTGATTTTTTGATATAGTTTTTAAATATTTTTGTTACGTCTTGAAGTGCTAGCTAAATGCAAAGATGTTTAATATTAAAAATCAAAATTTTTGTAACAGTTGCGAACAACATAAAAAAGGAAATTGAAAATAAATCCAGCTTGTATTGACAAAAATGGATTATTCCATATGTTTGTCTTGGTCAATTGTTCCAGTCTTCATTTGTTCATCAATTTTTCCATCAGATTTAATAAACTCTTCATCAAATAAATGAAATTCGTTTAATTTTGAATTTTAAAGAGATTGTAGACATGATATAATTGAAATTTTGGCCCAAAATCATACAAATTGAATAAGGCTTTGTATAAAAAAAATTCTGCGCGTACAATTAAAAAAATGTCCCTATAAAAAAAAAATGTCCCTATACAAAAAAATGTATATTTCCAAATATACATTTTAAAAATAATCTATAGCAGTTTATAAAGTGAAATTTTCCTTCTGTATGATTTGATGAAAAATGACGTACATAACCGGAGATCAAAAAATATTTTTTAATTAATACAGATAACTTTGTTAACGATAAAAACGAGTATTGGCCAATTGATATCATCTTAACAGTTTGTGGGAAGAATATTGAGTTCATGGAAAACACGATGGAGAAAAGAAAAAAAAATTCTTGCTGGTCTTGATATTGATTTATATCCCCACCACTAACAATTTCATTAGAATTTATTACAGAGATAATAAATTGCGATCAGGAAGTGTCACGGGCGTAAATGGACACAGGATGCGATATTTCATTTTATTACTGTGTATATGAAAAATGGTCTATTCCAGTGAAGTGTCCACTTTTTTTTAGGGTTAGGGTTTGTAAAAAATATTTCTGAATCGTTGCCTTTCGTTAAGTTCTTAATGTATAAGCAATATTTGTGCGATTTTGTAACTTTTTACTGCTAGAAAGCTTTCAATTCTAAATTTTACAACCGTAATTTAACGTGAAAGTGTCGGTTGCTCTGCCAGCATTTTTAAAGATTTTTAAACATTCCGTAAAGATAAATATTCCATGTAGTAATCCAAGCAAGTAGAATTGTTGCCAGCTAAATTTTAACAAAGAAAATCGCGGTGTAGAATAAATATGTAAATTCTGATCATATATTGTCTATATCATTTTTAGATACGCCACTGGACCATGATATTTACATTGTATTTTGCGGATAATCTAAATATAAATAAATGATTACAAACCGAACACGCGTAGCAACATTCAAAAACTAAAATTGGGTCATAAATCAAGGAAATTGTTTTGCGTAGATTTTTACTTTCCGTACAACTCCAAATTAATTAAGCTGCAAATATTGATAAAATTTGTTCCATTTATAATAATTAATAAAATTTCATTAATAATCTTTTCTTTTTTGGACGACGCTACAGTTTTTGTACCATAAAACAAGTTTGAAACGAATCTTTACTATGGCATGTTTGGAAAGCGAGGTATGTAGTTTTCTAATAGATTTAGGATGCGAAGGATCCATCGAAATAAAGTTTTCTTCTTTAATTTCGGTGTTTTACTTTAAATTTCTTAAGGTCAACTCAAGTCAGGCCGGCTCGATCAATCAGGTCTGGGCAAGTTAGATAGACCTTTTTGAAATTGCTTTTAGTCTTGGTATTGTTCATGTTAAAAAAACGTGACTTTTACATCTGCAAATTTATTTACGAATGACAATTGTAAAAAATAAACTAGCGTTCGTTAATTCGAGCAAACATTTTTAGATTTTTAGTGTCCAACTTGAATTCGTTTGAGCTTCGCCATTTCTGTCACTTTTGATATATTTGATATAATTATCACATTTGATGATGCAATTAAGGAAAAAAACATGAAAAATTCAGCACTAGTCACAATGGTTCACTCCTAACGAAATTTCTAGATTATTAACACCATAAGACAAAATTTTGAAGTTCCTTAACATTTTTGTCATTGTCACATTTTTAAACTTGTGACTTTTAAATTTATATAGTATTGGAAAAACAACACCAATGGAATTAATGAAAGAGAAAAAGCACAACGTTTTCCTGGGAATAATAAAAGTTATATAAAATAACGTGCTAGAGATGATCTAATCGATTGTAGATGTTATGCAACTTTAGTTGATATAAGATTGTTCGCCTTCAGGGCGCAAGACACAATTATACACCAGGGGTCCTTGCTTGATCCTTGTGGTCGGTCTGAGTTTGTAGGTCAAAGGTGTGATTGCTAAAGCTTATGTACCAAGCTCCATCGAGGTTACCAGCATTTCGCGGGATAGTCTTAAAAGGTTAAAGAGGTAAATCCCATGTTCCCCTACAAAATAGCCGTCCATCCTCCTACAGATACATCTTCAAGCGTCTAAAATATTCAGGACCTTGGAACATATAAATGATATTTTTTCGGAATTTCTATAGTTGAATATTTTTGAATCAACGATAAGAAGTTTCATGGTTTTTTAAGAAAATAAATTTTAGCATCATAAAACGCAATCAGAATACATTACTCTGCATAACTAAGAAAAGCTATACCCAATTACATCCAATGAATAATAAATAAATAATAAAATGAATAAATACTTTTTTTTTATCTATTTCAACATCGAGTCTAATCGCTATATTAAAAAAAATTTAATCTAAACTATTTTAGTGCTGAAAATTTATTTAAAAAAGCATTGATAAACTAATTTAACAAATTTATCTGATTAATTGTTCTGCGTGGCAATTTTATGGCAATTTTCAGCAATCTGGTAACCCCAATCTTATAGGAAGTTATAAATACAAACTACATATTATATGACCTCTTGGGGTGGGTCCAGTGAGTGTTTTTGACCACTACATCGAATGTCATTAGAAGTGCCCTGAGCTGCAGATGTTGAGTTTCTGTAGAAGTATTAACATAGAGATGGGAGATGTTATATAAACTAAATTACATCAACAAACAGATGTTGATAGAAACATTGAAACGTTAGGAAGATATTCGTTTTTTTTTTTTATGCAGACCACTATTAGTCAAATATTACATCAACAATATAGAAAAATCAATCCAATATTAACATTAACACCAATATGGATTAAAAATTGATATAATATATATTTCGTATTTATTTAGTAATTTTTATTATTTAACTGATAAATTAATTAAATATTACGTCAATTGTAACAAAAATATGCGAAGAAATACTTAATCCCGCCATGTTGATTTTTTATTTTTTTTAATACACAGGGTAGTCTACCTGACACAATAAAAATTTCTGCGAAAATTAATAAAGATAGAAAATTGATAGTTTATATTCACTTACGTATTTATTGTGCCTACCTGGCACAATTTTCTGCGAAAACTAATAAAGATAGAAAATTGATAGTTCATATTCACTTATATACGTCAAAAAATATTTTCACTAGTACAGGGTGTTTCATTTTTATGTGCACTTATAAATTTGATATGAGATATTTGATTAAATTATTGACACTTTAACAACAAAAACAAGTAAATTTATCCATGTACCAACGCTACTAATTTTTATGATGTAAAAAAACGAAATGATTCATATGATTTCCACGGCGATATTGGTTTTTTTTTGCCCATTAAGGATTAAATAGAGTTTTCGCAGCTTATATATATGCTATTAATAAACGGAAGTTTGGTCTTTCATCGAATTTTCTCATCATTTGTTTGCATCCGAAGAACCACATCTATCTACATCTACAACACCGTCATATATTTGTTCCCGTAGTGCGATATTTCGATTCACCTCAACACACCTAACGCGGTTCTTGAACGAAGTGCGTTAAGTTGACAACAACGGCGGAAGATCCTGTTTTTTTTTGTCGAAAATAAAACACAATCGCGAAATAAAGAATATCAATTGCTTGAAAAGCACATATATTAGTTATATTAACGATTTATCAAAAAAATGATTTATTTATACATAGGTAAAAGAAAAACTCGTAGAATTCTGTTTAATTAAACTAATTTGAATTGTACCATTTAGAATTTTACATTTTTTTTTTTGGAAATATCTTAAAAAACAACGATGAAATAGATTTACATTTTGTAAAATGTATTTCACAGTTTCATGTTATTATTCAATTCGTTTGCTCTTGTTTTAAATAAGTGTCGTATTTTTTGCAAATTAATTAATTATAAAAGGCATAAAGCGGAAGCCAAGCAGGATAGAAAAAAAATTTAATTCAATCACTCTTCATAATTGACTCTAAGCTACGAATCTCTTTTTAAATACCATTTCTTTTCCAGTTTTGGATCAAAAGAAACTTTTGACCGCGTAGAGCTCTAAGCTGAGTCTATAAATCAAAATTACAAGCAATTTTAATTCGTTTTTGTATGAAATATCCTGGCATGCTGACCTGAGCTGAATTGACTTGACCTAAACAAATCTACAAGTATGATTTAAAATCTGCTGATTAGAACATGCAATCATTTTAATTTGAAGGGATATTTAATTTGTAAAAACTGAGGTAACAACAATGAGCTGTAAATATGTAAAAACATAAATTATGGCTTTTTATCTATAAACAAATACTTAATTTATATTTCCTCTTGTGGTCACAAATGGCATGCTTTAAATTATGTTTAAGGTAGAAATTAGAAGTGACAGAAACATTGAAATTGCTCTTAAATTGATGTCACCACACTACCATTCTGGTACCTATATGTGGTACCAGAATCAATTATTAGTATTCAAAGATTTATGTAAAAAAAATTTATTACGCACATCAAAATTATTTATAAAATACATTTAACGTGGTTAAAAAAAAATGAAGCCTGTTCGGCACCTTAAAATATCACGAGATAACTACGACAGCTTATATAACAATTTTTTCTGTTTTAGTTTGCTTAATTTTTTTCAAATTTTTGGGTCAAAACAGCTCAGGTCCTACGCTGGAGTATAAACTGTTAAAAAATACAAACGGCTTTTAATTTAGAATCATTATTTCTTGCGAGGTTATTGCCAACTTTAAGGACACGATCGAGCGCATTAGGAGGAAACTTTTTCGTTCGTCCTTAGCGCTTGACATGACTTATGGCATGCCCAGAGATATTAATGGACGTGTTATTGTAGATTACCGCTATATGCCAACAGATCTTTGATTGATAGTTCCGCATATTGCCTATTCCCCGCTTTTTAATTAACGAGCGTAAATTTGGAATTTTTATTAAACTCATTCGAGGAAGGTCACCTCGAAATTGACT
Organism: Leptodirus hochenwartii; assembly: GCA_947310635.1. NCBI lineage: Eukaryota > Metazoa > Arthropoda > Insecta > Coleoptera > Leiodidae > Leptodirus > Leptodirus hochenwartii. Next base: position 7,160,323 of record OX371188.1, read on the forward strand.
TCCTTTTGTGTAATTTATTTCCTTGCAAATTGTCGACAACAGAATAGTACAATTATTTTTTATATTTGCGCTTATTAATTATACTTAAAAATTACGTATGTGCCATCGCTTATGAGTAATTAGACCTTTTTAAACAATTTTTATAGTTAGTAGTTGGGCAATTTAAATAAATAATAGTATTGGTCATATGTGTTGTAAAAAAAAATCGTTTTTTTCTTCAAAAGGATAGTTTTATACACGAAATTTGTTATGATAGGCTGTCACGTCATTAACTAATTTTTTATTTATAAAATAAATTTTCCATCTAATTGCAATACTTGTTATAATATTACAATACTAAGGGATAATATCTCGCTTATTTAAAGAGAAAATGATTTTGCTTAACATAAAGTCAAGAAAAAAGAGAATTTTTTAAGTTGTCCTTAGTAGCGATGTATAATTTAATTATAATTATAATTCCTTATAACAGATAGCACAGGGTAGGAAGGCATTCGTAGAAAAAGAACAGATTTTAAGATCAAATATTGACTTGGGTATTAGAAAAAGATTACTGAAGGTATATGTTTGGAGTGTAGCACTGTACGGGTGTGAGGCGTGGACTATAGGAAAGGAAGAGAAGCGTAGATTAGAAGCACTTGAAATGTGGTGTTATAGGAGGATGATGAGGATTGGTTGGGAAGATAAAGTAACAAATGAAGCTGTACTAGAGTTAGTAGGGGAGAAGAGAAGTATTTGGAGAGTGTTACAACGTAGGAGAGACAGATTAGTAGGGCATATTCTTAGGCATGGGGGGATTATGCAATTGATCATAGAAGGTAGAGTGGAGGGAAAGAGAGGGGTAGGTAGGCCTAGATTGGAGTATGTGAGTCAGATAGTTGAAGACGTTGAGATGAATAGCTATAGGGAGATGAAGGGATTAGCTCAGGATAGATCGGCATGGCGTGCTGTTTCCAACCAATCTTTAGGATTGCGGACTCTTTAACTAAGTAGCGATGATAAACTGTAGGTCACTTTGAGGACCTAGTGCGTAGTTCATTTCAATGTACCGTTCACGAACTATAGGTCGTGAACTACCACATCTTTTAAAAATGAACTAGTTCACGACCTATATGAAATACATGCACATACTGAAAATAATCTCTTCTTTTCTCAATATAAGAATATTAAATGGTAAAAAATAAATAAATTGAAATATTACAATACTTATTTTGAATTAGGAATGAGGAAGAAAAGACAACAATGTTTATAAATTATACAAAACATATATATAAGGAAATATAATCTTCTTTAAGTACCCACGATTATTTATATGAAGTTCTAAAATACTTTTTGGTAGTTACTGATGAAAATGTTTACTAGTTTATTAACACTTGAAAATTAAATGTACAAACTATAATAAAATGAACTAGATAGAATCGTTTTGTTTGGCGTTATAATTTATATTTTCTATTCCGAATCTTCTTTGTTCAAACTTCAACGCTTTGATTTGTTATTAAGTGATTGCATTGCACTCGGTATGAAATAGAAGAGCTATAACATTTAGATGTATATTTTTGCGTTATTGCAAAAATTTGTTATGGCATGACATATTTAATCTTGCGAATATATTAATTATATTATTCCAAATGAAATCTGATACCAACATATAAATATTGCATCGAGTTTCCTATTTCGTTCCGTTCACCAACACACTTTATCACTAAATACATGTTAGTACTGTATATGTAATGTATACTATACTGCATCGTTTACGAGTCGTTGTGATTCGGGACCTAGTACAAGTACATCAATACGTATACTATGTAGTCTATAGTTCACGAACTAGGTCATAGTGACCTATAGGTCGTTGCAAAACATCGCCACAGTCATTTCATTGAACCGTTCAGAGTGAACGGTTCGCGAGTGAACTACACATCGCTACGGAACTACTACCTATAGCAGAGGTAGTTATATTCAACAAGCCCAAGTGATTTTTTGATTTTAAACAGACCTAAAAATCTCCTTCGCAATAACATCTTGCAAATATTTCTTTTATCTCTAACAACCTTCACCATCCACCTACCTATAGCACTGTTATGTATATGTAATGTATACTATACTGCAAGTATATATATAGCACAAGTACATCAATACGTACACCATGTAGTTCATAGTTCACGAACTAGGTCATAGTGACCTATAGGTCGTTGCAAAACATCGTCACAGTCATTTGATTGAACCGTTCAGAATGAACGGTTCGCGAGTGAACTACACATCGCTAGTCCCTAGACACGTATATTATTATCAAATATAATTACTAAATATTATTAAATTAAAGTTTTTTGCGGAATTATCTCCGACTTTTTATTGTACCTTTAGCGTAGCCCGAAAATCGCATTGTAAGATAATTTTTTTAAATTTGCGAATATGAACATCCAAATGATATTAAAATATTTCCACAATATACCAACATTATGCTGGTTAATTTCTAATTTAGTTTTCGAACAATATATGATCGTCTAGAATATCAGTTGACCCCTACGTTGACAGTTGACAGGGATTATATTATACGAGCTACGAGGATCCGATCCCATTTGCCTGTTTGCTTTAGCAAAATGTCCAGACATTTATTAATATTGAGATGATTAACATCTCTTTAGAAATTTACATTTTGATACAATTTTGTACTTTCTCTAGCACAGCCTAAAACAAAATCCAGACAACGAAACGTATAACATTAATTTGGACTAGATAGATTATTTAAATATTTTTCGTCGAGGATTTTTTTAAGCGATTCTTCCCTCGACTTTTGTATATCTTTATAAAATCTGTTTTAAATATCTCGTATGTATTAGAATATATTTTTTTAAATTCCAACGTACTGTGTTTAATATTTCCAAACGAAATATGCGATAATATCAATAAGAATTTGCACGTTACAGGGCCAGCAACATATCCGGTGAACGTTCACCATTTGATGGATCATGTTGCGGCTCCGGCTACCATACCGTGGACTCTACGCCACTGGGATCCCCCGAAGACGAGTTGGACGTACCCAAGTACCGGGTTGTCATGCTGGGCGAAGCGGGGGTGGGCAAAACCGCCTTGGTTAGCCAGTTTATGACCAGCGAATATATGAACACTTACGATGCCAGCTTGGGTGAGTGATATTTTTTTTTTTTGTCAAAGACCTGGTCCATATATCTAGATGCATCTATTTTTAGAAACTTTTAAAATATATTTAATTTTGAAGAAATTTTTAGAAAATTAGCTTGTAGTTTTGGGCTGCATGTAAAAAATTGATTCAGGTACACTTTCTCCGTTTGCAAATATCACCATTTAAAAAAAAAATTGTAGATATGTCGATAAAATTAGCCAATCGAAGTTAAGTAAGTACTTTAGTAGATTATTAATTTTTTTTTAAATTAAATATTGAACATTTAATAAATGTACTATTAAATAAATAAGTCAACATGACGGAAGTAATTAAAAATTGGCATATAATATGTATCAATCAAATTTGTTAAATTTAAAAGATTTTCAATAGTTCTTCTAGTGTTCTTTTTGCAGTTATATATACGTCCTCTATTTCAATGTTATTTCGAGCACGTTTCGCGCTTGTAACATGTTCATGGTTTACGTATTGACGTTTCTATTTGATTTTTCTGTCAAGATGATGACAAGACGAATCAGAAAAGAAAAACGTGTAACAAACGAAAGAATTACAATACACCGAAATGCAGCATCGTACCTAAATGCAAATGGAATAAGTTATTGGATATTTCAATGAAACATTTTAATCTTCCTTATAACGATTTGTTTAAATAATTCTATTGACAGTTGCTTTGAATTGGAATTAACGAACAAATTTGATTGGTTCTTTTTCCGACTGTTTAAATAAAAAAATATTATTATTTATTTAAATATTGTATGAAGCAAATAAATAATTTTTTCTACGTTCTCAAGAGAGTAGTTAATATATTTTATGTACTTTATAATTTTCAGCATGTTATTAATAATTCTGAGTAATTTAAGCATTATTTTATTTTAACTTTTTCTTGTAAATCAAATTATTTGTGGTATATTTAGATTAAACTATCACTTAAGGAGAGACTTTACCACTTCATTACCATTAAAGTCTCATAGAATGATATTCTGCATTCTTTGCTGTACTTTGCTTTATTAAAAACGTTTGTAGACATATTTTTATATACGACGCATTCTATAATTATTTATAGAAGGTACGGCAGAAGGCAGTTTCCAATCAATCAGTTTTATGATTGAAAACTAACGAACTTCCATAAAAATCGAATATTTCTACGAAATGTTTGGCAAATATGAAGAAAATTCAAATATAAAAATTGACCTTTCCATTAAGTCCCATACTGAGTTTGCATGTGAATTTTCTACGAATTAATCATACAGATATCGTACAATATGCGTCACTGTCAAAATGTCCTTTCTTGTTCGCAGATGATGAATTTGGCGAACGCACAGTATCTATTTTACTCGATGGCGAAGAATCAGAGATGATCTTCATCGATCATCCTGCTTCTGAAATGTCGGTAAGTAAATCTGGAAAATGATACACTCTAATAAATTAAACTCGGGTTTGTGCATTTACCTATAAAGCGCGCGAAGATAATTAAAGTTGGTAAATGCAGAGATTTACCAAAAGAACAAGCTATATTTTATGTGAACTGTCACTTAAAGATTTTTCTAATTCGTTGGAAAAGAAGCATTTTTTTACAGTTTTCTACAGTTGTGAGTACAAGAAGAATAGAAGATAAATATAGGAGGGGGATGAGGTTTGGTGGACAGATAGGTTGAGGAAAATTGAAGCATTTTAGTATGCATTAGAGCGTAGGAGAAATAAAAAAAATTTAATGTCATTTGGTGGATTCCTATCGAAAGTACTGAAAATATGAATTCTTCAGTCTATTAGCGTTACAATTAAAGTGAATATACTTCGTTTATAATTTACATATATAACTAATATATAAAAAATATATATCTAAAATAAAACCAAAGGGTAACATTATATGTGATAAGCAGGGTAAGGAACTCACAGAAAATAAGGAAAAAGCTAGAAGATGGAAGGAGTATCTTGAAGATTTATATAAAGGTAGGCAGGACATGGAGGAGCTAGAAAGTGTGGAACAGATAGATGAGGATGACTTAGGTCCTAGCATACTTAGGTCAGAGTTTCATAGAGCATTAAATGATTTACGGAATAACAAAGCAGCGGGGATTGATATTATACCAGCCGAATTAATAAAACACGCAGGGGAAAAAATGCAGGAGCGATTATACAGATTAGTTTGTAAAATATATGAGAAGGGAGAAGTACCACAGGATTTTCAGCGTAGTAGAATAGTAACAATGCTGAAGAAAATAGGAGCTAATTTGTGTGAGAACTATAGGACCATTAGTCTACTATCACATGCATCGAAGATATTGCTAAAGATTATTTATAGGAGATTAGAAAATAAAGTAGAGGAAAGGCTAGGAGAAGATCAGTTTGGTTTTAGGAAAAACAGAGGGACGAGAGAGGCGATTCTAGCACTAAGAACAGTAGTAGAAAAAAGAATGAGGGTAGGAAAGGTAACTTGCATAGCTTTTGTAGATTTAGAAAAGGCATTTGATAATGTAGATTGGGACATAATGTTTAGAATTTTAAAAGAAACGGGTATAGATTATAAGGATAGGAGAATAATCTTTAATTTATATAAACACCAAACTGCCTTAGTTAGAATTGAGGGGGAAGAAGAGGTAGCAAAAATAGGGAAGGGAGTTCGGCAGGGATGTACACTTTCACCGTTATTATTTAATCTATATATAGAAGATGCAATAAACAAAGTAAAAGAAGAGTATAGTGTAGGTGTGAATGTACAGGGAGAGAAAATATATCGAAGAAGTGTCAGATTTTTGTTATTTAGGCAGTAGAATCACAAAAGATAATCGAAGCAAGGTAGATATAAAGTGTAGGATAGCACAGGATAGGAAGGCATTTGTAGAAAAGGAACAGATTTTAAGATCAAATATTGACTTGGGTATTAGAAAAAGATTACTGAAGGTATATGTTTGGAGTGTAGCACTGTACGGGTGTGAGGCGTGGACTATAGGAAAGGAAGAGAAGCGTAGATTACAAGCATTCGAAATGTGGTGTTATAGGAGGATGATGAGGATTGGTTGGGAAGATAAAGTAACAAATGAAGCTGTACTAGAGTTAGTAGGGGAGAAGAGAAGTATTTGGAGAGTGTTACAGCGTAGGAGAGACAGATTAGTAGGGCATATTCTTAGGCATGGGGGGATTATGCAATTGATCATAGAAGGTAGAGTGGAGGGAAAGAGAGGGGTAGGTAGGCCTAGATTGGAGTATGTGAGTCAGATAGTTGAAGACGTTGAGATGAATAGCTATAGGGAGATGAAGGGATTAGCTCAGGATAGATCGGTATGGCGTGCTGTTTCCAACCAATCTTTAGGATTGCGGACTCTTTAACTAACTAACTAATATAAATATATTTTTCATTAACTAGTTAATGAAAAATGAATACTTTGAAACTTTTTTGCAATATAAATATAAAATAGGTTTCTATTGACAGAAGAATCGTTAAAAGCGATCAATTGGAAAGCCAGAAAAAAATCTCGTTATTTATACAATCACATATAGTATAGAAACAAACAATTTAAAAAATATCTAAGTGTTCTTTTTCCATGTATATATTTTTATGAATCTGGATCATAACACAAGAACAAGAAAAGTCCATCTGAGTTAATTGAATGAACCATGTAGCCTTTTTGTCAAAGTGGTATATGCAATCCAGCTAAATGTGGCGATTCATTTGCTCAATATTATATACAGGGTGAGCCAGATATGTATTCTTTGTGTTCGTATAGAACACGATTTCAATACCGTCATATTATAGATGAGGTATTTATATTTTGATTTGAATCTGCAAACTTTTAACGCAAGAAATTAAATAAATATCCAATTTGCAAATATAAATGCGATTGTATTTTAAATTTATCAAAAACTATATTTACTATATTAGTCGATTTGATAAAAATTTCCAAGCAAAGTTGACCAATGATAACGTAGTCCTCTAATACGAAATAATAAGAACGATAAAATATTACAACGAAAATATTCTGTTTGAGTGATTTCATGCCTAATTCAATTTTTTTTTTCAAGATTAATTTCGTTAACTAAAATTATAAGACGTGTTAATTATTGCGACGTTCCAAATTAAATTAAATCCTGGCCAGATTTTTTTAAATATTAAAATCACAAATAAATTAAAATCCAAATGGGTAATTTCTTAAATGACTTGTCATGTTCAAATAATTCATTTTGATTTGTCACATAGGCAAATGCACGCTAAAATTTTATGACTCGCATAAATATTACAAAAAATCAAAAAATATATATTTAATATAATATAAAATCAATAAACCGCTAGAGTAAAAACTTGAACTGGCCATAAAACTAATCTATCAATTTCATGGTAATATCCATTAAAAAAATAATTGATTAGTGATCGAGAACTTCAAGTATGTATTTTATAAAAAGTCATATATCTTAAAAATCTCAGCGATGAGGCCCTAGACACTACCCTGTATATTCATATGTAAGACAGCCCTGCGTTTAAAAAAAAATATAAATTAATTTGATTATGTACACTTTTGGTTTGAGTATAGCATTGATTTAGTCTCAAAAAGCTTTCCGTTTATTTAGAATGGTAAGCAGCGAAAACTGAAAACAGGAAACAATTTGAAGAAACCTTTTTCCGTACATTTACAAGCGCAGCGAGGAAGAAATCCTCTTTTCCGCGTATCTAGAAATCTTGACACATTTCATATAAAGCAACCCGGATTTGCGTTATTGAATAAAGTCTAGAAATGCATGTATAAGCCCATGTAAGGTTCCCCATTGCATCGATCCACTATGTAAAATACGAATATGTATATCGAATTTCCGTTTGGCGTACGTCAAATTTATCAATTTCTATTTTTCCAGATGATGGAAACCGAATCAGCTAACAAACAATTATACTGCATACTCTCAGAGTTAATGCACTCATTTTATTGCAGATTTTGTACAGCGTGGTTAATAGTCCTTCAATTCGCGCATAGCAGGATCATTTACAAAAATAATTGAACTCGCAACTTATGGATTGCAATCGGGAATTAAATAAACACAAGGGACCGATTTGGCACCTCGCGTGCTCAAAAGATTCATTGTTATTTCATTCAGAGATAGAATTTGCTCATTTTGTTGAACTAAAAAATATTAATAATACAGGAAACAAAAAATATTCATTGCCACGTCAATTCGTATCGTTTTTTTCATTATAATAAATTCATAATTTGTAATAAATATGGCATAACTTAAATACGATGATTGACAAACTTCTTTTCGTTGCTATTTAGATTTAAGTATTAAAAACTATTGAAGAAAGTTCAAGCTTAATAATTTGGCTACAGATTAGTTGTTATGGAAAAATATATAAAATTGATATATTTCAGTTATTTGTCAATGGAAAAGTAAAAATGGAAATATCAATTATCAAAACAGATTGTATATATCACTCTGATGTTTCTATTAATAATCAAATTAATATTAGTTAATTATCAAATTATACTTCCATCATTTTTTTAAAAAATTGTGTATATTCGACTCATTTGAGTGACATTTTTAAATCGCTTAGACGTTAGATAAGGGAAAAACAGATATATACTTTCGACACACCAAATGATGTTTAAAAAATTCGGCAAATGATCTTCGAACTCTGCCATTATTTACATTTGTAAACCAATGTATTATATACAAACGAAAGAATGTAAACCTAATTAGAACCTCGTTATATTGCTCGTTTTAGGTGGAAAATTCGTTAAGCACGTATGAACCTCACGCTTGCGTCGTGGTTTATTCCATTGTGGCAAGAGGCAGCTTCAGGAGTGTTGAAGACACGTTGAACTACCTCTGGCGGGAGGGTTATACGAAAGAGAATAGTGTCATCGTTGTTGGCAATAAAGCTGACTTGGCCAGATCAAGAGTCATATCTACAAACGGTAGGAATAAGATTGATATTAAACTATATTATAATACCCTGTATCTCTTTAATTAGAAGGAAAGATTAAAAGCAAGAAGGAAAATTAAAATAGGAAACACAGAAGCAGGACAGAAAAAATATAAGGAACTAAGGAACTTAATTAATAGGAAATGCAAGCTAGCGAAAGAAGAGTGGATAAAAGGAAACTGTGAGGATATTGAGGAGGATATGAGAAGAGGTAAAGTAGATTTGGGCTACAGGAAAATTAAGTCACATTTTTCTAAAGTAAAACCAAAGGGTAACATTATATGTGATAAGCAGGGTAAGGAACTCACAGAAAATAAGGAAAAAGCTAGAAGATGGAAGGAGTATCTTGAAGATTTATATAAAGGTAGGCAGGACATGGAGGAGCTAGAAAGTGTGGAACAGATAGATGAGGATGACTTAGGTCCTAGCATATTTAGGTCAGAGTTTCATAGAGCATTAAATGATTTACGGAATAACAAAGCAGCGGGGATTGATATGATACCAGCCGAATTAATAAAACACGCAGGGGAAAAAATGCAGGAGCGATTATACAGGTTAGTTTGTAAAATATATGAGAAGGGAGAAGTACCACAGGATTTTCAGCGTAGTAGAATAGTAACAATGCCGAAGAAAATAGGAGCTAATTTGTGTGAGAACTATAGGACCATTAGCCTACTATCACATGTATCGAAGATATTGTTAAAGATTATTTATAGGAGATTAGAAAATAAAGTAAAGGAAAGGCTAGGAGAAGATCAGTTTGGTTTTAGGAAAAACAGAGGGGCGAGAGAGGCGATTCTAGCACTAAGAACGGTAGTAGAAAAAAGAAAGAGGGTAGGAAAGGTAACTTGCATAGCTTTTGTAGATTTAGAAAAGGCATTTGATAATGTAGATTGGGACATAATGTTTAGAATTTTAAAAGAAACGGGTATAGATTATAAGGATAGGAGAATAATTTTTAATTTATATAAACACCAAAGTGCCTTAGTTAGAATTGAGGGGGAAGAAGAGGTAGCAAAAATAGGGAAGGGAGTTCGGCAGGGATGTACACTCTCACCGTTATTATTTAATCTATATATAGAAGATGCAATAAACAAAGTAAAAGAAGAGTATAGTGTAGGTGTGAATGTACAGGGAGAGAAAATATATATGCTGAGATTCGCCGACGATATAGCTATATTGGAAGAAAGGCGAAAAGAAATTAGAAAGGGTATTGAATGGTATGCAGGCAGTATTGACTAGGGATTTTAAAATGAAAATAAATATAGGTAAAACTAAAGTGATGAGGTGTGACAAAAAGGAATGCAGTAGAAAAATGAGGATCACAATAGGAGATAATAGAATCGAAGAAGTGTCAGATTTTTGTTATTTAGGCAGTAGAATCACAAAAGATAATCGAAGCAAGGTAGATATAAAGTGTAGGATAGCACAGGGTAGGAAGGCATTCGTAGAAAAAGAACAGATTTTAAGATCAAATATTGACTTGGGTATTAGAAAAAGATTACTGAAGGTATATGTTTGGAGTGTAGCACTGTACGGGTGTGAGGCGTGGACTATAGGAAAGGAAGAGAAGCGTAGATTAGAAGCACTTGAAATGTGGTGTTATAGGAGGATGATGAGGATTGGTTGGGAAGATAAAGTAACAAATGAAGCTGTACTAGAGTTAGTAGGGGCGAAGAGAAGTATCTGGAGAGTGTTACAGCGTAGGAGAGACAGATTAGTAGGGCATATTCTTAGGCATGGGGGGATTGTGCAATTGATCATAGAAGGTAGAGTGGAGGGAAAGAGAGGGGTAGGTAGGCCTAGATTGGAGTATGTGAGTCAGATAGTTGAAGACGTTGAGATGAATAGCTATAGGGAGATGAAGGGATTAGCTCAGGATAGATCAGCATGGCGTGCTGTTTCCAACCAATCTTTAGGATTGCGGACTCTTTAACTAAAACTCTTTAATTTTAAATTATAATAAGTTAAAAAATAAATGAACATACAGCAGCATAGATTATCTTAGAAAATAGTACAAAAGAGAGTGCCAAAACGAACTAAAAGGATTTTTTTTGTTTGATTTATCATGATCATGAAACAAACGTTGCTAATTATCTAGCAAAAAAATATTTTATCATATAAATCTCACTAGATTAATACGAAATTAATCATTTATTAATCGATAGGGTATAACTGTAGTACCTTCTAATATTTTACACCAATTATTCTTATAAAACGAATTATATCATATTTTATGAAGTATTGTAAAGTTTCGAATTTTTCGCAAACGATCATTTGCAATTTACGTCTTTCTCCCATTTTCTTGCAGATGGTAAAAGTTTGGCTGTTTCGCGAGATTGCAAGTTCATAGAAACATCGAGTGGTATCCAACATAACGTAGACGAGTTGCTGGTGGGCATTCTGAAGCAGATCCGTCTGCGGGAATGCAGGGAAAAACGAAAGGCCACCAAAACCAGCAAAGACTTAAACAAACTGCACGGTTCGAAGACCAGCCTCAGTTTAAATATTGCCAGAGAGATTCTGCAAAAGATATGTATGAATGATATTAGCAAAAGTAAATCTTGCGAAAATTTACACGTTCTGTAATTAACCAGTTCGTTTCTGATGAATAGCGAATCATTGATCATTATCAAAGATGATGGTATATTTAAAAATATCCTAAAACGATTGTTTTTTTTCTCTTCGTTTGTTGATAGGTTATTTAACCTCCTCCATCTATCACGAAGCTAAAATGTGGAAACAGAATAATTAATTAGCTTCCGAGAAAAACTTTTGTATTTTCCACGCGACCTGTGTGTGGTTTTTATACGACTTTCTTTTACAAACAATTGGGAAGAAATTTTACAGCTTTGACGCTTTCTGTATGTAAACGAAAGTCGTGTGTTTTTGCCACTTTTAACAGAAACTTCTTTAGCAAATATTTAAGACAAGAACCAACAATAATTCAAATAAATATTAAACATAATTTATTTAACATATCTTACAATTTTTGATGTTACTTAATTTGCTATCGTTCAATTTCCAGTTAGCGGATGTTGGTAAAAGCGTTTGCGCACTTTTCGATGACCACGAAGTCAAAAAATTGCGTTTAACTCGTATAAAAAATACTAACCGACAAACATCTTCGCAAAAATCACTATATGGACTCAATATACTTCAAAATCTCTTGAAAACTCGATGAATAATTTTTAACCTCATACCGATACTTGATTTTATATCACCCGGTATATATTCCATATGTCTTTAAAAATAAAAATAAAGCGAGGATTTCGCATTTATTTAACCCAATTTTTTAAACTTGCAGCAGGCAGGACCAATAATAGAATGGAAAAGATATTCCATTGCAAATCGAAAGATTTGAAAATTCAAAGGTAATTTATAAACAGGAGTGTTTCTTAAAGAATACAGAGTGATGAGATTGTTCATCTATTCGAAGAAAGTGTTTTTTATTAGATGGTTGATGCTTAATTTTGCCTGGTAATTTAATAATAGAATTTTACTATAACTATTTGAAACATATTTGAAATGTATTGCGAAATTTTTTATATAACTTTGAACATAGCATTTTTGATGATCCGTTATTTTAAAAAGTTTAGTACTACAAAATTAGGGAACAGAACAAACTAGGAAGTAATATTAATTGGTGTATATATAATACTGGCAGTCAATAAAATTATTACAGTGAACTATAAAACTATCTTTTATGAAATTTATCTACGCCAGATGAAAATGTTTAAACTCAAACATAACGATGTAAATGTAAAATCGTAGATATTAAATTTCCGAATACGTTTATCACATGAGATTTGAACTCATGGTATTGTGTCGAAAATTTCCGATTTTTCAGCCTATTATATTAGAAAAATATATATTTATAAGGTCCCTTTTTTAGCAACTGATTCTAACTAGATGAGATTTTCACAATGAAGTTAAGGATACAAAAGAGACTAAGAAAACAAAAACAAAAAACGTTTTGAGGTAATATTAAATGTTATGTTAAGTATTTATGCCATAACAAGGGTTGCTATTTTGAAATACCCCTAAGATACTTGGCAAAAATGCAAATCTATAAATTCGTTAGAATGAAAGTTTAAAAAAAAAAATTGTCATTCGATTAAATAAGTTTATCGTAAAATGTAACTTTCATCCATGTTTTTATATTGATGAGAAACGAACCAAATTTACAGTGCTTAAAAAAATTATTTTACATACATTTTTTGTATTCTATATACGTAATAAGGAATTTTCGTTAATTATTATCACTTCTAAAATTATATATTAAAAATTCTGTAAACTGATATATGGGGACCAAGTGCCTCGCTAATCTACAGGTTTTCAGTATTCTATATGGGAAAATTCACCCTTAAAATAAATAGACCATTTGAAAATTCGAAATAATCTAACTTTATGTAACACCCTGTCGTAAAATGAGATTTTGCACAAGTGTTCAATAATTGCATTGTAGAACGCTTTTTCGATTTTTTTTAAGCAAAACTATGCTTGCGAATAATCCTTTTTTTCATGCTGGAATTTAAAATTTTGGTCTCCCTACATTTTTCTAAAAACGCAAAAATACATTCTTTCAAAAGAGATTTAAAACATTATATCCATTCATATTAGGATAAAATTTTAATTAATAATAGTCACGACAGAACGTTACAATATGTTAACATATGAAATAAGTATTTATTTAAAATACCTACGTGTTAATTAATTTAGAAATAATTGATATAAAACTTAGTCATTGTCCGCCTTGACATTAAAGTGTATTAAATGTAAAATAGCACCTTAAAACATTTTGTTGTAACTATTTAATAAGTAGTTCGAAAGGCCTAAATAATTATAACGTTAACTTTAAAGTATACTTAATATCTGTTTCTAAATATAATTGGTCCTACTTCAAGATGGCTTAAATTTTGAACTGGGGATATTTAAATATCCAAATGTTGATGGCCATCAAAATTCTTCGACTAGATATTTTATGAATGGAAAATACGTATTATTTTTTTTGTTGGGATATTAACATATACATATACGAATATATTTATCATAAAAAGATATAAATAACTTAAAAAAAAAAAAAATCAAATTTGTTTTTTCCGCATTATTAAACTAATTATAATCAATTATATTTTGATAGAATAGGGATCGACAATATGAAATATAAAAACATATCTTGTTATAAATATTATAAAAAAAAAACTATATATATATATTACATCTAAATATATCATAATCTACTGAAGTATTAAAAATTGTGTAAATTATATGTATTAATAGTTATATGTATTATAACAATAGTTATATATAGAAACAACTCAAGAAATTGAGGATATTTTAAGAACATTATACACGACTATGCAATAATGTTATTCTCTTGTAAATTTGTGATCAAAGAGAACCCTTTTTTCTATTTATTTTCTATTTCTATTTAAGTTCTTTACGAACTGATTGACCCAACCTTTAAAATTTCTAAAAAAAAGAGACTACTTTTTCTTAAATGAATTAGAAATAAAATAAAATTCGCACAATGTAAAAATAAGATTTAACAAAGTCTTATTTTTGCATCAAATGCGATTCATTTTTAATAAGCGTTAAAAAGGTTACTTTACAAAACCTTTTTTTTTATAATGAGTGGCCTAATTTAGGGCAACGGTATCAACTGAGTTCTGCAAAATTTCTTTTTGATCACAATTATAATATTTGCCATTTATTGATTCTTGTTCATGTTAATTAATACGGATATCATTCTACTTCTTCCAATTATCTACGTCGATAAAAATAATCGGATTCTTTAAATCAACGAGAGAAAACTAAGAATTATAATAAAATTAGAATGGAAAAATCACGTTCTATAACAAGCTGAAAATCGTTAGAAGAAATGTCAAACGAAAGAACAAGATTATATACAGGGTGTCCCGTTATAAATACGACGAAAAATTAGACTAACTAATTAGATTTAGCCTAAATTGATTTATAACATGTTTTTGTTTCAACATTACAGCGTGTTAAAGCTGATTTTTTATTATATTTGATTTAGCAACTATTAAATTGTAATTTGCTAAAAAAGAAGTTACATTGGATATTATAATTACTGTAGTGCTCATTTTTTAATTTACTCTAATGGGCGTTACGCCCATTAGAAATGCTCATGCACAGAAACGTAATGTTTCCGTAATAGTCAATAAAATGATACATTTTTTAATATTGGAATTTATATAAAACGATTATATTATCCTTTATTGTTCAATTGAAAGTTATTTTAGACAATGCTTTACGATATTTAACGATTATGATTATATTAAATGTAAAGTCCATATAAGAAGTCCATTAAACTTTTGTAAAATTATGTTACAATAAAAAGAATCGACTTTAACAAAAATATCCAATTAATTAAATCGAATACTTATTATTTATGGGATACCCATTTGGATTTTTTTAAATTCTACTATATAGTGATTTACTACTAAAAATGTCAATATATTAATGTAAACATTATTTTAATCTCGAAACGAGCGCCCTTACCCTTGGTTCAAATGATGACAAATGAACTTATGAAAATATTTTCGTTTATGAAATCAGAAATTTATTTCAAAGAGAATTTTGTGCATTTCAAAAACGTTTATTATAGTTAATGTAAAAATACGGAAATTGACTTTTTTGTGTTTTTGTATATGGTGTATTTTGGTAGGATGTATTTTAATATGCCTGAAGACAAACTGTATTTTAGTTGAAATTTTTTTAACTATATACAACCTTTTCATCATTTTACTATACAATTTTAATTATCTTTACAAATACTACCTATTTAAATAATAATAAATTTAGACTGTGTGAAATTTTTTTTTCATACCTTCGATTCTACGAAAACGATTGTATTCGTATTTCGTATTACTGTATATATTTTTTGTAATTTTTCATAGATAAATTTCTTTAAATAATAATGTCATACATGTTGGCTTATTTCGATATTTATACTGTCCGTAAAAATATTTTCTGTACATTTCTACAAGTGACAATCATGTAAAATCTATTACTATCTTAGTTTTATTGTTAAATAATGATTTGTATTGCATGTATCTTTTGTGTAATAAAGAAGAGACAGCAAATGATATCGTATTTATTTTTAAATTCTGTTTTATTTAATTTTTTATAAGATGAATATCATTACAAACCATTTTGTTGAAAATTTAAGTATATTTGGTAAATTGGTCGGAAAAAAAAAAAAACCATTACTAATTTTCCTCTACATTCATATAGACTTATATATCTTAATCAAAGGTTTAGAGGCCATTTATCACAAACCATAGAGTCAACCAAGTAGTCAATAGTTGTGTTTTTTTCGTTTTTAAACTATACATTTATGTCTGATTTGCCTTATTTTGGCAAAAAGTTTACATAATATTCTGTTACTATAAATAGGTATAGGAATTTGTTGATAACGATACTCGAGAGTTGCTGCACATGTTCTTAAGCGTGGGTAGTCTCGCTTAAACTGTTACAAGGTAACATTGAAACTGCTCATATAAAATAGCATGTGCAGATAACAGATTGCATTAACGTAACAATGTATGCTAAGCCTGAACTGAGCACTCTGTGGTCGCGAAATCTACTAAACACGATCTAATCGAATGTTGAAAACGTGTGTAATCTGTGCGCACGTCCATCGTCGTTGTCGCACACACCTAATACTAGAATATACAGACGCCGATACATTCTCGGTCAGCGTCAGTGTTCTTTTTACATCCATAAAATATCACTTAAAATTTGGACGAATTTGTGCAAAAAATAAGGATATTAGAAGCCAATACAGATAGCATGATGAATAAAATTATGGAAAGAAATTTACAACATTATTTATTACAAATTACGTCTGTAATACAGTCTCGTACAGAGCTATGGTACATTTTATAGAATTAGAATATTGAGTGTGGTAACAAATGAATGGATCGTTTTATTTTATGCGATGAAGGAAAAAAAACCATTGAATATTGGTACATCTTCATATATCTATCGAAAATATTACCTATACAAATAATCATTACGCAGTATTAAAAATTGATTCCTATTTTTTTCCATCAGTTTCAATAAGAAAATGCGTGATAGTAATAAAACATGTATAGTCTATATGCAAAACAAAAACAAATATTATTTTATTACTATTTCATTATTGATAGAGAACTTCTTATAATGAAAAAAATTCAATATCATGTCAACGAATAATTAACGTTATCATATAAAAATATATAAACCCTTACGAAATAATATCATGTAATTCTAAACTTACCATATAAAAAAAGAAGATTATTAATGAAAGCATACTTCAAATTCCGCCTATTTAAATTTAGCACGTTGCGAAAGAAATGAACAAAATCAAGATACGTAATTATAAGTACCGCTGGTTATTTCAGCAATTTCCGTCGAAAATTTCAATTCAAGCGAATGTTTCAACAAATATCGGATATCTAATTGTCGATATTTAGCATTATAGTACGCCATATTCGAAATTACACTATTCGGTAAAAAATCAAAGGAAAATCTAGAAACACGTAGAATTAAAATCGATCAACTCGATCGTTTAAATAATAATTTATCAATTTATCATTATATTCTGACGAGATTCCTCTTAGTGAATAAAAATTATCTTTTTGAAAGATTATGCTTATATTTATTAAAGTGTGAATTTACGATGGGTCTACATCTCATGGTTATAGTGTTCAATTATTCAAAAACTGATCAATTAAAAAAAAACTATCACTATGTCGTAGTAAACACTTATTATGGACGAAGTGTATGACACTTATTAATTACACGGAAAGGGTATAAACGCATACAAGCAATATATTCCATATGAATCGTCCGCTACGCAAATTCGTCGCCCAATTAGTTCATTTATAAAACAATTGTATACATATACACATATCGTCGTTGATTTGGCATTAAATTCTATTTCAAATAATATTAAGATATAACACCATTGAAGCTAGTGTACACAATTATTGTAATTATACAACAAATAATGTAACAAATCATTTCCTCCTGTGCAATAATAATACGCATACGTAGTTCCTATTATGTATCAATTTGAACTATCTTGGAAGTAATATAACGTAACCGACGATTTCTCTAAAGACGTTTAATGCCCAGTCTATGTAACTAACGCAGATTGTCAGGTATAGTAGAAATAAAAAAATCCCGCGAATAAATGTAAGTGTAGAACATCAGCTAATCGTGTTATACCCATCGCATTGTTTTAGGTAAGTGAATGTGTATCATTGTGAGTGTATTATAGTGTGAATTTCATTCCCGTTTGATGGCAGGTGGTGCTTCTGCCAGACCTTTCACCTTAAGGCGATCGGCGGTCTTAAGGAACGCGGGCAACTGTTCCTGACTTACGTTCACCTCGCCCGCGTACATAAACTCCAATATCGCTTGCAGATGGCTATACGCCACATCCTTCAGGATTATTATAGGATGCTTCGATGGGTTCTCCTAAACAGAAATATATGTAACAACTGTGAACGCAAGCGTTTACATAACGATACAGCACCATACAGTTCAAATATTTTTTTATCCCGTTCTCTCTGGAATTTTTAAAATTATCACTACGGTGTTAAATAATAGTATAGAATATCACCTAAATACTGTAACACAAAGAGTTCAATAGTTGGATGCGCATTTCGAAGGCTATGCTCCCATCTTCATCTTGACTTCTTTATTTAATTGTATAGCAATCACGATTAGTGACAAGTCAGGTCAGGCGAAGTACTAGTTTTTAGCTTGCGCTACTGAAATGGGGGCATACCCTTCGAAATGCGCATCTAGCTATTGAACGCATTGAGTCTTTCGGTGATATTCTATACTATTCTCTCTTGACCATCAACAAATATGATATTCTCTATTATAATTTAACACCGTAGTGATAATATTTATACAATGTTAATTAATCTATACGTACTGTGAGTCCATCCTTTACTACTTATGACCATGTCTACTATTGTCTATTACCTGACAAGTATGTATAATTTTTCTATCGATATTTCCAACTAAATATTTATATGTATACTATTTCTTAATTGAGATCTTTTAACCCCTGTGTAGTTTTGGTCTGATGATGGACTAAGCCCGAAACCGGTCAACAATATAAATTAAAGAATTCGCATAAGAATTTACACTCTTAACCTTTTTATTTATTTTATTATTAAGGAAAACGCAAAATATATATATCACATTATATTATTCAGCCGTATGTAATTGAATAAATATCACCTACATACTATAAATTAAAGTATTTACTAAATGGATGCGCATTTCGAAAGCTAAAGTCCCATCTTCAATAGTATATCAAATAAACAAATAATAGACTTTTATAACAATCGCAGTGCATGTTGCAAGTTAAATATCGGTTAATAATATTCGTACAATTTAAGAATTTGAATTAGGGAAGAGAAATTAAAGTACGTTTTATATCACAGTTAAAAGCGAGTATTCGACTATAATGTTTAATAAGCGAAACTATAGTCGAATAAATCCTCGTTTTAAACTGTGATATAGAACATTGCACTTA